>OY294051.1:25026722-25125343 GCA_958510825.1 Brachypterus glaber
GGCCCTTAATCGCGCACCGTTTTTAAGGCCGATTCAGGCATAAATATCACTAACTAAACTAAGCCATTTGGCCTTTTAATTGGCCAAAAAGAAAGATGGCTTCTCACCTAGTCAATAAAAATGCCAAAATGGCTTAGTTTAGTTAATGATAATCAGTACCCGGCGTATTTCCAGTTATAGTCCAGTCTTCAAGTTAATAAAAGAGGATTTACCTGGAAATAATTCAGGGAGTTTAGATTTTTGGTTTATTGGGTAGGGTTTAAGGCCGCAAATAAACAATTTTGAGACATTGAACTCGATTTGGAACTGTCATTTTTTTAACGTGTTTTTCACAAAAAAACAGACTTTTTAAAATATCTCAAGATCGGTGCATCATAGGACAAAATATATTTGATATGAAAATAAAGAGGACGAAATCTCCAACATTTTTTATGTCATGTATTTTTTGTACGACTTATAGCTAATTCACGACACCGCCTTAAACGTTAAACAGTAGGGTTTTAGATTTTTCTTCATGACTTGGTTAGGAAGGCTTTTTATGCTTAATACAATGGTGATTCAATCAAAAATCGGTTAACTCGAGATAATGGGGCACAAATTTGTGAATTATTTAAAAAAAATAATTTTACGTAAATTAAAAAGAAAGTGCCAAATAGATTTTTTTAACTTTCACCCAAAATGTTCTAAGGGGCATGCCTAACCGACGATAAAGAACAATTTTGGTTTTTCGAAAAAAAAATCTAAAAACGTATAGTGTAACGTTTTAGAGATATTTTATAAATCCGTTTTTCGTGAAGAACACGTTAAAAAATAACAGTTCCAAATCGAGTTCAACGTCTCAAAATTGTTTCTCTACCAATAAACCGAAAATCAAAACTCCCTGAATTATCTCCAGGCAAAGCCTCTTTTATTGACCTGAAGACTGGACTACACCTGGAAATACGCCTGGTACTGGTGATAATTCTGCATGAATCGACCTTTACAGATTGCGGTTTACTAATTATGTTGTGGCTTAAAAGACGCTGATTTGCGGTGAGTTCCTTTGGCAGCGTGATCAAATTTAGTAGATTTCTATTTCTAGGGGCTTTAAAAACTGCAATATTTTTATTGAAATTTTAAATTGTGGACTATTAATAGACAAAAATTAAAATGAAAAAAAAAATTAAAAATATCAACAAAAAAGGAGCAGTTTTTAACGCCTGTCATTGGCGGATCCGAAAATTTTCAAGGAGGACAGAACCTAAAATGCTAAATGCTATTTGCTAGGTTGCAGTACTTCTACTAAATTGAACTAAAATTTCAAGCTATGAGCTTTCCCCAAATCTGCCACTTTACCTAAATCCGCCTTACCCCTAAATCTGCCATTGTCGCCTGCAATTTCAGTTTTTGTTTTAATTTTGTGTTTTATTATTTCGTTGAATCTAAAATTAAATAGGCAAGCATTTGCCAATATCCCCGGTCTCCCCTACTCAGAATGGTATGACGTAATATTTTTAAATTTAAAATATTTAATTTTCTATTAATTTTAGTTAATTTTTGTTTTTTGTTTTTTTTTTAATTAAACACGAATTAATACTTTTAACTAGTTAAAACCTGTCTAGTTAACTAGACAGGTTTTAGTCCAACTTAAGATTATTTTTTATATTATATAATATTAATGGCATATTTTCTGGAAAATTGTTTTTGGCGTACACACAGTAGACACTTAAAAAAATAAAAAAATAAAAAACGTTTATTTTTTTTTTTATTTTTATTTTTGCGAAATTTCATTTTCAAAATTCAATATTTTTTCAAAAAAAAAACAATTTGTTTTAAATATCTAAATCTTTAAAAATAAAAAACGAAATAATTATGAATTAAAAAAATTATATATATATATATATACAGTGCGGTCCAAAAGTCACCCCCCCCCCTTTAACTTTTGAACGAGTTGAGATATCGACTTCAAATTTAGAACTCTTAAATAAGACAACTTAAACTATCTTTTAGCATATATTTGATATTTTCAGCTCTTAAAATGTGGGCAGGGGGGCATGGGGGGACATTTTTTTAAATGGAAAGAGGGGTCGTGTGATACATCATTTTAAAGCTTATAAAATTCTCTATTTGAACTAACATTTTTAAATTTTTTAAAAATGTTTTTTAAGGTTTTGATTTTTCAATTTTTTGTGCTAAAACATTCGATTTTTTAAGTTTTTTTTTTATAAATTTTTATTTATGTCAACTAAAATTAGTTTAAAAGTATAATTAACATTTTTCTATGATGAAATTAGGCATTTTTAAAAAATTATTTGTTTTTTTTAGAGGAATTTTGACATTAATACCCATTTTGAACCCCATTTTAAACCCAAAAAATTATTTTTTTTAAATTTAAAAATATGGAGTTAAATGGAGAATTTTATAATCTTTAAAATGATGTATTACACGACCCCCCTTTCCATTAAAAAAAATGTGCCCCCATTCCCCCCTGCCCACATTTTAAGAGCTGAAACTATTAATTATATTCTAAAAGATAGTTTAAGTTGTCTTATTTAAAAATTCCAAATTTGATCTGAACCAGCTGGTAGTTTATACCATATTCGACACTATAAGTTTTACAAAAAACTTTACATGTATGTTACAATTTCACATTGTGATATGTTTAGTTTTCAGCTTCAGTCTTGAATCATTTGAGTCATTTTGATGGCCCGTTCTCGACTATATTTTGTATAATACTCCTTTTTAATTTAAATGTATTATTGGCTAATATTTAAAGGTGGTTTTCGCTAAAATCTTTATTATTTGTACAGTAATTTTGACATATTGATATTTTTTGACATTGGCTATAACTGGTATTACTTAGGTTCCAGTTTTAGCCAATTCTGTGGCTATAGCTAGAAAGAGAAGCATATTAGTGTCCCAGTTATCGCCATGCAAATTTAAGAATAAATTCTGCAAAATATGTATTAAAGTATTAATAAAGTAACTGTTTAATGACTTACCTTTAATTTGATATAAATGTTTTACGAATTTAATTTTACCTAGATATTTAAAATTATTTTTCTGGCGGTTTATTAAGAAAAGTCTTAAGAAATTACATTTTTTTCAAAATCAAAATTTTAAATAGGCGCTGTATTCGTTTCGCTACAGTTCAAACTTATTTAACATATTTGTTGTCCCAACTTTTATCATTCAAATCGGATTTAAACGATAATTTTGATCTAAAGTCTCCTATTTCTTAGCTATACCCAAAAAACTACTCTGACTGGCTAAAACCGGTGCAGTGGCTAAAACCGGTGATCCTACCCTAGTTTGTTATTGTGTTATTTTATTGTTTTGTTTTCATAAAAACGTTCATTTCAATTTTTTGCGGTTATTTCTTTTTGTTAAGTGACCCTATTTTTTCTTCTACTCAGGTCTTTCAAACCCAATTTATGTTTTTGATAAACTTGATTAGAAGAAAAACGTAACTCAGTTAAGCTTCAAATTTAAGCACAGCATCAATCAAATTCATGCAGTACTTTTTAAGTTAACTGAAAAAATGACAACTTTCAGGAAAATCCTGATATCTCCTAAACCAGAAGTAAAAATGTAAAAAAAATCGAAACTACTGTATATTGGTAGATCATTTATAATAATATCATACCTTATTATTATCGAGGCTCTGAGTTTACGAAATATCCTTTAGTTAAGAAAGAAAATAAAGAAAAGCTATTTTTACCTAAAAGAAATACTTAAGTTTAATTATTTAACCAAAGCAACAAAATATTATCAAAATGCACCATTAATTAGCTTTGTACACGGGAAATATAAAATTACACCATTTTAAAGTTGATTCATCTTCTTAAATAGCGTTTTTTCTAAAATATTGAGAAAATTAATTAACTTTCATAAATTATTTTCTATTATTGTCAAACTTTCATGTCAAATAGAATAACAATTAAAATGAAAAATTATTTTGTATAAATTTTCCTTTTGATGACGCACTTCCGTCCGCCATTTTCGGTCTGAGAATTTATGTATGTCGGCACTCTCTTTTGTGTAGTGTGTAAACTACCTACCCACCCTAACAAACCTGCCTATCCACTGCTCTATATACTACCTACCTACCTACCCATTTTTTAATTTTTTTTTCAGATCACCAAAAAATTTAAGAATAATCATAGCTGTAGCTATATTAGCTGCACTAGTTGTCATTGCTTTAATTTTATATTTTTGCCTGCGTCCAGAAGAATCATATACTACGTCCAAACCAAGAGGAGTTGTCGTAGCCAATGGCAATGAATGTGCGCAAATTGGAGGGTAAATGAAGGTCCCTGAATTTTTGTTTACCGTTTCCTGTCTATGAACAGGAAACGAAAACGAAAAATATCCACTTACAATGACTCCTGAGACGACTTTCTCCTAAACAAAAAGAAATTAGGATATTTAAGAGAATGGAAAAACTACAAACCAAAATTCAGGAATCCTATAGTGAATAAATAAATTTTTTTTACTACTAGCTTTAGAACATACCATTCATCATGTTTTCAGACTGTGAAATCAATTTTCTTCAACTATAGCAATAATAATCTTTTCTCTCCTAGTAGGAGTAAATTTTATAATCAATTGATTTCTGCCAGTTTAGATGTTTCAGTTCTTAATGCAATTTTTACTAATTAAACCCAAGAAAATAGCCTGAAATAACTTTTTTTTTTTATAATATTTAGCTAATTGTTGATTGTATTAATTGGTAATAATTATAATAATCATATTTAATAAATAAAAAGTTATTTCAAGCTATTTTCTAAATTTTTAAACTACAGTTCCAAGTATTTATTTGAGCAAATGTCATTGATCAAGGCTACTTGATTTTTATGAAAATTTCAAGAAATATAATTTCTGTTAATAATTTACTTTATTATTTGAATAAAAATAGTTAAATAGTAATAGTAGTGAAAAAACTAATATATAAACTGCGGTAGAGAAGACTATTATAGCCTCGCAATCTTCGCCTCGCAATCTTAATCTTAATCTTGGTATATAATACTATTTCCTTGCAAAAAAATGGATAAAAATTAATTATGACATCTTAGTTTCCAAAAGTCAAAAACCGAATTTACCACCGTATATAGAAACCAAAAGCGAATATATACAGATAATCTATAGGTTTAGTATAAACCTTAAGCAGGTCTTGCATTTTAAAAACTTCCGTTTGCCAGCTTTTTATGCAAAAGATTGTACAGTGGAGTACAATTCAGTATCTCGTTTTAACATGTAAATTACGTTTTTAATTTAAGAATAACTTCTTTCCATGTGTCGCTAGGTACCTCGATATATACACATGAAAATATATTTTGCTTATTTTTTTATTTTATTTTTGTATCGCTTCAGCCCCCTGTCCAAAATCTGGGTGCGTAAATGAAGCACTAGGGTGCCCCGGACCTATAGAATTGTTTGGGTCCACCCAAAAAACTGTTCCTTTATGTGAAAAAACAACACTGATTTTTTTTTAGATAGAAAGCGCCCGGCGCTTTTTTGAATAGAAAATCATGTGAAGGGTTTTTATTTGTTATGGAACAAAGTGTTTTTGGATAATAAAGGAATATTCTCAAATTTTATGCCCTCTAAAAAATAAAACGGTTTTTTTATTGAGTAAAAATACTAAAAATTGACACAGGTTAATAAAGGCACGGTTTTTTTTTGCAAATTTTAACTTTTTGTTTCCGGCACCTCATATATTTTCATAAATTGATTAAACACACCATAAGAAGCCTCCTCGCCCCCACTGGAGGCGAATAGGAACAATCCATAAAAAGCTTAATGATATTATATTAAGCTTTTCGCAAGATTCTTATTTAAAATTGAGGTTAGAATACATAGTTCAAAGGTTCGCTCAGATTTCAAAGAAAAAATCTTAATCCTAGTCTGAAAAGTAAAGAAGTTGTAGCTATCAAAAGTTCAATTTCGTTCCTATTCACCCCGTTTTACGGTACTATGTAATGAATCACATTAAATAAAATTATATTTAAAAAAAAGTATAGGGCGCAAACCCTTAATTTATTTTTAAAAATCTGAAAAAAAACACGCAGTTTATAAATAAACACATTTCAAAGCCATTTGTACATATTATTATACTTTTTGGCCAAATAACATGTCTTTTTTTTGACTTCCTGTTCTTTTTCTCAAAAAAATAACTATGGGGCGTTAATTGATAGGTATTTATTTATTAAAAAAAAACCCTTGAGAAAATTTCTAAGTAACCTTTTTTATAGCATATATTAGTTTCATACTTCAATTTTAATGTTTATACCCTAGTATAATAATAATAAAAAGACAACATGTTTTTTCTTTCAAAAAACCGCCGGGCCTCCAAATATTTTTTTAAAAATCTGAAGAAATTGAGGGTTGTTTTTTACCTAAATGGACATTTAAAGGAGCGGGATCCTAAAAAAGTCAATTTTTTAATTTTGCCTGGGCATCCTATTAAGCATACATAAGTTTTTCCCGCAAAGCCTTTTCAGGCGCAAATCCATCTTTAAGATAAGTAAAGCTTAACGTATCTAATTTTTAGTAAAATTCTGGAAAGGGGCGGCTCTGCAGTTGATGCTGCCATAGCCACTTTATTTTGTGAAGGAGCAGTTATGCCTCAAGCCTGTGGTCTTGGAGGAGGATTCCTAATGACAGTTTATAAAAAAGATTCGGGCCAAGTCCGGTATTTAAATGCTAGAGAAACTGCGCCAGCCTGCGCAAAAGAGGACATGTTTAAAACTCAAGATGAAGCTCAAAGAGGTAGTATACCATTATTATTATTATTATTATTATTATTATTATTATTATTATTATTATTATTATTATTATTAGGTTAAGAAGATATTCTTATAATTATAAAAAAAAGAGATATTTCCTGGAAAAATTGAGGTATGTCCGATCCGAATATTTCCTAAATGAAATCGAAGTGTTCACAGTAAAAACTAAATATTCAGTTACAAATTGATTGAAAATCGGAATTTATTATCCTATAGTGCAGTCAAATAATAAATGTAAATTGCAATAAATGTACAGGGGCTGATATTTTAAAGGGTTGTAGTGGATGGTAACAGAACACCCCTGGGTATGTATTTTCGGGCTCGAGAGAACGCATTCCCGGGAGAAAGGTAGTGTGGGTTGCATATTCTTTCTCTCGAAACGCAAAACTACTTATTCTTGAACTTCACTTCGCACGAAAATCGAGGAACTTTACTTCTACTACTCGGGAGCCTGAGAAGCGAGCGTTCACGGATATTTTGACATATAAGTTAGTCGCGCGCATTTAAATATAACCCTATTTTGGCTTTGGTTTTGTGTTATTATTTTGAATACCGTTTTATTTTATAATAGTTAATGAAAGAAGCTTTTTTATATTTAGAAATTATTATACATATAATAATAATAATAATAATAACATAACGATGGACGATTTGGAACTATTTTTTTTGTTTGACTGCTGGTGGGCGCAGATCTTTTTCTGTTTTTATTTTCATTTTCAGTCATTTCTTACACTTTAATTTTTGGATATTAATTATAAAAAATATTCAAACCATAGCAACTTGCTTACAAATATTAAAAATAAAGACAGCCTGCGCACGCACATAATCTGATTGGTTAAAATCCGCTAAAATACTTGGCAACGCTGCAGCCGGCTGCTCCCATCACGCTCAGTACTGTTCAAGAATAGCATTTTTTAACTTTGGGGAACTTTGATATGATGTGATCAATTCCCTTCCTACGAAAATTGTTCACGTTCTCTCGAGCCCGAGAATAGATACCCTGTTAGTTTGTCATCTGGTGATTTGCTTAAGGGGTGTCCGCTATCTTGAATTTTAGAGGTGAGTTGTTTAATATGCATCTTACGATAAAAATGCATATAACCAATTTTATTAAGGAGGAAATTTCCAACAATTTTTGTAAGGATAATTTTTTTAATATGTTAATAAGAATCGAGTTAATTCAAAAATAGCCATGTTGGAGGTAAAATTGTTTTTTTTTTCATTTTTCAGCCAAATTAGTCATCGGAAGATAAAGGTGGTTATAAGTAAACTTGTAGCTCTTGAAATTCTCTATAAGTTTCATATATTATACATTTTCATAGGTACTTTGGTATGGTTACAGAGGGCTCAACTCGACTTTCAGCGCCCACCGTAACAAAATACTTCGGAAAAACCAATTTCACCCCCAACATGGAAATTTTTGAATATTTATAACTCGATTTTTATTAATATATTAAAAAAATGATTCAAACAAAAATTTTTGGAAATTTTCTCCTTAACAAAATTGGTTTTATGCATTTTTATCGTAAGATCCATATTTAGCGAGATACCGACAGTGTCGGTTCGACATTCACCCCTAAAATTCAAGATAGCTGACACCCCTTACGCAAATCACCCGGTGAAAAACTAATAGGAGTATTATGTTACACTCTACTACTACCCTTTAAAATATCAGCCCATGTACATTTATTGCAAGTTAACATAGGAATTTTTCGTTGACTGGACTACTATACTACTGTACTTAAATTTTTGTTAAAAATGCGCAACATTTCATATCAGTTTTTAAATAGTAAAGTACGTGACTTTAGAACAAAAATTAAAATACATTTGTATAGGATCATAACTTCCTATTCATTTGTAACTGAATATTCAGTTACGTACATTTTCAAAGTTTCTTATTTTTTTATGAAACACATAAATGTACAAATTTGTATCCAAGAATTTTTTGTCTAGGACACTTTTTAACGAGAAGGCCTATCGACTTGAAACTTGAAATATAAGCTAATTGGAACCTTTTGGACAGGTTTGACGTAAAAAAGTACTAGCTTTGAAGTCCAAAAAAATGTTTGGACTTTTTTTTGTTTCTTTAATAACTTTTCACTGAATTGACATAGAGACTTGAAATTTGAAATATAAGCTTAGGGTGACTATTCAAACATGACACATACATAAAATAACCAAAAAATACTAGCCGTGAAGTCCAAAACAGGCATTTCGTGATTTTCTTTTGTTTTCGTAATAACTTTTGATTGGATTGACTTAGAGACTTGAAATTTGATATGTAGGGACATAATGACAATTGAAAATCGACGAAACCAAAAAACAAAATGGCCGACCTGTCAAAAATTTCATTTTTCGAACGGAGAGTCGTAGAAACTTGAAATTTGGTATGTATGAGTACAATGAAAAACAAAAATCGACAAAACCAAAAAACAAAATGGCCGACCTGTCAAAGTGACATTTTTCGAACGGAGAGTCGTAGAAACTTGAAATTTGGTGGGTAGGGGTATAATGAGAAACGAAATTCAACAAAACCAAAAAACAAGATGGCCGACCTGTCAAAGTGACATTTTTCGAACGCAGAGTCGTAGAAGCTTGAAATTTGGTATAAAGGGACACAATGAAACACAAAAATCAACAAAACTAAAAAACAAGATGGCCGACCTGTATATTGCCATAACTTTTGAACGGGAGGTCGTAGAAACTTGAAATTTGGTATGTAGGGACACAATGAAAAAAAAATATCAACAAAACCAAAAAACAAAATGGCCGACCTGTCATTGCAATAACTTTTGAACGGGAGGTCGTAGCAACTTGAAATTTGGTATGCAAGTACTTGATAACAATAAAAAACCGACAAAACAATAAAAATTACATACACGCGTTATTAAAAAATTATTTCCAAGTGCAAAAAAAAATAAAAAAAAATAAAAAAAATTTTAAAAAATTTAAAAAAAAATTTTAAAAAAATATCAAAATTAAAAAAAAAATTCTAATTTAGAACCAAGTGAAAACACGGATTTACTAAAGCTGTAAATAGTATAGTAATACTAGGCTGGCAATGGGGTGCAAAATTTTAAATGGAAGCGTGACTCGTGTATATATGTAGCATATCATTTGAAAAGTTTTACAATTGTCTATCCAACGGTGTATTCGTTTTTTATTTTAAGTTACAGTGGACGCCAGATAAATTGCATGTACGTATTTTGTACATATTAAATTGGGTAAGTAGGCACATCATTAATATTTCAAAAAATGTCACTGTCATTCACTCATTCTTTTTTTTTGCAAGTTATTTTATTTAAAATCCCTGTACATTTGCCAAAGAATGATAAATTAAGAATTGCGAGACATTAACCAAATTTTATTATCGTTACTATAACATACTAGTATGAAGAATAGCATACTACACACATTTTATTACTTAACTACAACAAACAATGACGTCACACTAACTATTCGTAGTAACCACGTACCCTAGGTGGTTTGCTCACATAGTATTTCTATCCTTTTCTATTATTTTCTGTTTACTCCAAATCATATTTTTTCGAACAAGAAGAGGAAAAAATAGGTTAGGTATAATTTTTTTGGGTAAGCCAGACGTTAAAAATATTTGTAAGATTGTTTTGCCAGGCACTTTTTTGTGCAAGAACGGATTAAACTGAAATAATTTTAAATAATCGTCACATATCATTCGTGGATAATGTAGGGACCTATAATAAATGAGTTAAATAAAAGTAAGTAATTTATAAGCTTTTTGCAAAAATGTTCTTGCAAAGTCAGGACAAGCCTAATTTTTTTCCTTGTAGACCTCATTTTTGGTTCTCAATTTCAAATATCACAAAATAAACAAATTAATCAACTTTTTAACCTCGAAAAAGATTTTGGTATAATAGTGTCCTACTTTACCAACTAACTATGACGTCATTTAAACAATACTCTTCAAGCTATACTAGTATGTTATAGTTAAGATAATAAAATTTGGTTATTTAGAAAATGGAAGAAGAGTTGATGATCTAGCTAATGAATTTAATACCAACGTAAATACAGTCAGAAGAATAAGAAGTAAATGGTTAGCGGAGGGACGAGTTTAAAGAAATGTGGGATCAGGCAGGAGAAAAGTAACAACTCCAGAAGAAGATGAAAATCTGGTAAACTATATTCGCCATAATCCTTTACATGATGCGAAAGAAGCAATGGAAGAGACCCATTTTCCCTCCTCTCATAGAACAGCAAATAGAAGAATTGCTGAGACTGAACTTGGATGTTACTTTCCCCACAAAAACCTTTTTTGTTGGATTGTCATAAGGAAGAAAGAGTAAGTTTTGCCATCCAATACTTAGATAACGGTAATAACTGGAAAAATGTGGTGTTTAGCAATGAAAAAACCTTTAAATCAACATAAGATGGTAGGGTTAAGGTGAACAGGCCGAGAGGCACCCGATATGAAGAAAGATATACCGCAAGAACCAGTTTAGGACGATTTTCCGTAAATTCATGGGCTTGGATAAGTTTAGAAGGTGTCTTGTGCTTTGTGGATGGTGCGTTAAATGCACAAAACTACGTAAGAATCCTTGAAGAATTAATGCTACCTAGCGTAACGCAAAGATTTCAAAACAATAAATTTGTCTTTCAGCAAGATAATTGTACAATACACACAGCACGAGTCACTCAAACTTGGTTCCGAAACAACAATGTTGAACGTCTGGTATGGCCTTCTAGAAGCCCGGATCTCAATCCCATTGAGAATCTCTGGGGGTGGTTAGTTAAAAAATTAAATAAAAACAACATTCGACCCCAGAATAGACAAGACGCTAAAAGTTTGAGCTTCAAGATTTTCAGTATACTTTTTACTCTTAAAATTGGGAAAATTATTATATAATCATAAATTATCAAAAAAATAAGATTTTTATAGCACAAAATATTTTTGTTAAATACATATGTGACATATCGCCTTGTAAGTTCCGAAACATCGTATCTGAAAAATTACTACTTGACAGATATAACAAATTATCCTTTTATAAACAATTAATAAGGTACATATTTATTTATTACATATAAACAAGAATAAGTTCTTATTCATATAAGTTAGTCAATTATTAAATTACTACCTTACTAATTCCATAAAAAGGAATAATTTCTAGTATTCCCATTTTTCAGATACGATGTTTCGGAATTTACAAGGTGATATGTTATGTAAATGTTTTTGAGTTTTTGTTTTTAATAAAAAATGTATTTTCAGTTTCTTAATTTATTGTTTTTTTTTATATTAGCTTTCAATCTAGATTAGTAGTGACAACTATTAGTTGTCAGTTAAATAATCTACTTTTTTAAATCCAATTTAATCCAGGAATTTTTACTATTAAGTGTCAGATTGCAATATGTCAATATCTCATTTTTTATGCCGGGAACAAATAGGAATATTTTTTTTTCCAGAAACTAATGTTATTTTATACCGTATTTAAATCCACTTACATTGTACTCAACCCTAAAAATTTCATTGTCAGTGAAATTCTTAAAACAGCTAAAATATTAAAAATTTGTTGACCCCAAGGTTTTTTTTATTCCAAGTGTACCATTAAAAAAAATCATTATGTAGCTTATATTAACAAAGTTTTTTTTTGATGAAATAGTTAGTTGCGCTTCTAGTAGAGGTAAGTGAATTTTTCTGTGTGAGGTCGTATTTTTGTAAACAGGACTGAAGACAGAAAAAAGCTTACCTACGAGTAGCGTAGCGTTTTTCTCACTACCAAGGATAATATATTAATAATAATATTTTTGACATTTATATGTGCGACAATTCAAAAAATCATTTTTTTATGGAATCACTCTATAAAATTAAGTATCGTAGTCTTGTGTCTAGGTGTCCCCCTTAGGTAACTGTCGGACACTTCGTGTCCTTTAGTAAATGGTGTTTTCTGTCTAATTACGGTTTTGTTTGTATTGATTCTATTGATTTCATCTATTACTATCAGTGTACTTGATATAGTACTTTCCATTACTGTCGGCTTTTTGATTAAGTATTGTCAAATTACCTTATTATTATTTATTTATATCAGAGCAAGGAACGTCCTAGAAAGATCTAGATCTCCGTGATATTAATTTATAAAATTATTAATATACGCGCCTTCGCCATAGTTGCAAATAAGCATGACAAAACCGCACATGTCAATAATAAAGAATAGTAAATTTTGTATTTTTCCTTTAAAACGGTGTCCCACATTTTAAATGTAATGCTTCTCCAGTTATTTAGATTCAAATATAGCTATTATCTCGTCCCCTATCTCACGTAACGACCTGACTGACATTAATTTCATCATCAATAGTTTGTTTGGGTCTTTAAGAGACAGGCGCAGCCTATGGCTCATTTATCTAAAAAAATATTTAATCTGAATTGAAATTTGGGGCAGTGAGTCTATGCTCACTGATGCGAGTTGCATCTGTCATAATTTGGGGGGAGTGAGTCTCTGCTCACTGATGCGAGTTGCATCTGTCATAATTTGGCGCTGTGGAGTGGGTGGGAGGGGGATGGGGAGGGATGGGATAGGGAGAGGAGGGATGTGCGGGAGGAGTGAGACTATCTCACTGATGCTAGGAATGCATCTGTCCTGTATTTTAATTTGGGAGCACTCCTCTTTTAAATACTTATTAACACGGGTCGGAACGAAGTTGCCATTACCGGGGCCATGCAAAAATTAGAATTTTAAAAAACTCTTTTTGCAAGTTAATAGACACTTTAAACTATTGTTCACCATGCAGAATAATACAGACAAAAGTAATTAAATCGACTCCGATAGTTTTGTCAGTATAAAAAATTTCCTACGAAAATACTTGGTATCCCATGAACCCTCATTATGTCATGTGGTATATCTGTAAATCTAGATGTGCTGATAAAAATCATATCGAAACCTTCATTTTAATACCACGTATATATGGGAATTTTTAGTAAAATTTAAGTTTTTGACTTTTGTGGACCTGTTTTTGACGCTCATCTATTGGTTTTAATCCCAAGCATCAGAAAAAATTACTTTTTTTATTTTATATTCAAAATTTGAATTCAAATAACACAAAACACGTTTTATATATTATAGTTTGTTAGATTTCATCCTGGTTTTGTAATTTCCATATTAAAATTCAAGAGATTTCTTGAGTTTTGATATGTGTATTGGGACCGGTTTTCATCAAATATTTTTTTCTGCATATTGTTTTAGGGGGAAAGGCCATTGCAGTTCCAGCAGAATTAAAGGGAGCATGGGCTGCATATGAAAAATATGGTGTCCTAAAATGGTCGGATTTAGTTGAACCTACCATACGTTTATGTGAAAATGGAATAAGGGTCTCAAAATATCATGAAAAAATGTTTGTAGAAAAATTTCACCTAATACAGGCAGACGAAATTTTAAGGTGAGTAATCCATTGGGTAGGTATGTTATCACGCCCAGACTTTTTAAATTAATCTGGATTCGGAACTAAAAAAGGTACCTATACACCCAATTAAATGCCATTAAGTTAACGCGTTACCGTTGTGCACTGAAATGGTTTGCGTCGAGGTGCGTATACTATTTTTCCTACGACCCAACACCTAAACATCCAAAAAATGCGAAAATTATCTTAAAATTAGTTTGTCAATTTGAGGTTATGTGTTTCACGTTTACTAATTTTCTGACAACAGATATGTAAAATCAGCTGATTGTCACTACCCGACCGTTGTCTTAGGTAACGGGTAAGAAATAGGCACTAACTACTAACTAGGTCGTAGGAAAAATAAAAAAACCACCAAACAGGCACTAAACCAACGTAAACCAACGTTAACGTAAACGAACGTCCTCAATTAAAAAAAAAAAAAAACACCAAACCAATAAACAACCAAACCAAACCAACGTTAACGCAAACCAAAGCCTTCATTAAGAAAAAAAAAACATCAAACAGACCCAAAACCAACCTAAACCAACATTAACGTAAATCAACGTCCCCCATAAAAAAAAAAACACAAAACTAGGACAAAACCAACGTAAACCAATGCCCCATTTCATAGTGAAAAAAATATTTTCAAGGTAGTGAAAAAAATATTTTCAAGGTCGTGAAAAAAAATGGTGCATTTCCGCACAAAAAAAGTATTACCCAGATTTCCCAAGCTTAATTTTACTACTAAAAGCTCGCTAAAAAAGTAAAAAAAAAAACGGTGCAAATTAATATTATTGTCATACTTGGGGTTTCAAGAGTAGTCAGAAAAAAAGTTGTTTGTACTGATAACATATTTCCCTGCTGGTATCATGGGCATTTTTGAAAAAAAAAAAGTCAAGGTCATAGAAAAAAAACGGCTTAATTCCTCACAGAATGAACGGTACTATAGTACTCAGAAGTAAAAAAATAGTTAGTTTTTTATTTGTAAGGATAAAAGATTTCCCAAGCTTTATTTGGACTTTGTAAAAAAAATGACGCATTTCCGCAAAAAATAAATAGTATTTGCAAACTGAGGGCAATTTGTATAGTTAAAAAAAAAGTGTTTGTAAGGCTAGAAGATATCCTCCAAACGAAACTGTACTTAAATAATTCTGATATTTTTAGTAAATATTATATTAATCCAGAAACCAGAAAAACCTACATGGAAGGTGACATAATTAAAAGGCCAGATTTAGCTAAAACTTTTAGAACAATTGCAAATGAAGGAGGTAATGCTATCCACAATGGAAGTTTAACTGACAGTATAGTGAAAGAAATTCAAGCTAGAAATGGATGTATAACTACAGATGATTTAAATAATTATCAGTAAGTAAAAACGAAAGCAAAATAAAGACTACGTTTACACGATAAACAACATCAAACGATGCGTCTTGGTCCCAGTAAAGTTATAGATTTATTTGCCCACGTTTCGACTATATTCGTTTTAACATTAGCATAAAATAATAAATTATCTCTACAGCCTAAACGCTTAAACGAAATTTGGCAATTGAGGTTTAAAACCATTTGTCTTAATTATATAAAAGCCATGTTTCGCTTATTTGGGATGCCATCATCAGGGATTTATAAAGAGCAAAAATAAAAACCTCTTTCAATATTATAAATAAGGTATCGAAAGATGCGTCATGAATAATAGTTATCATAGTTATAGCTGTATACGTACATGTTTCGACTATATTAGCTTTATTCATCAGCGTAAAACAAAAAACTTTTTCTACTATATAAACCGTTTTAAAAAGGTTTATTTAACAAGAAATAAAAACGTTTAAAAAGTTTTAAATAATTATTATAATTATAATTAATTTAATAAAAAACAAAACACCCAACTAATATGTATAAAACAAGAATAATGTAAAATAAAATTATATAGTAGCAGTCGCAGTCGGAGGCCAATCCTAAATATTAATAATAATATTATTCATAAAAATCTTCAAATTTAATTTAAACATAGAAATGTTTTAATAATATCAGGGAAGAGAATGCGACGGTAACTATACAAATTGTATAATTGTATAATACAATGTATAATTTTCAAAGAACTTTTACCTAAAGAAGTAATTTCAGACCAATGTTTATGAATGTGTCATCTTTTTGTTTGTTTATTTACTAACAGAAACGCGATCAGCTTTGGGTGTAAAATGTAGATGTCGCTAGTCGACTTTCAGGCTACCTAGTAGCGATGTTGCGTAGTTTCCACCTTATCATGAATTGAAATCATTATACTTAAATTAAAAATGTAAAAAACTTTATTGTGTATACTATAATTATGTTTAATAATATAGTATACTTAAATCTATTAAAATTAAACTACTAGTTCAGATAAAACTCATACAGAACTAATATTTCTTAAAATTTACAATAAAATATCCAAAGTATATGTTTCCAATCGGCAACACTGTCCCCTGTCAGTCATTTTACGACATTAGACTGAGTTTACACATTCTTTCTCTCTCTCTCTACGCGTACTAAGTGTAAACAATAGTCACTCCCCACCAGCCCCTTACCGTAGTTGGTTGACGCTTCAAACAAAGCATACGGTAGATTTCATCATGTTCCTTCTTGAGGTAAAAGTTCTTTGATAATTTTATTTTACATTATTCTTCTCTTATACTTTTCAGTTAATCAGTCGGGTGTTCTTTTTATTAGATTAATTATTCTTCTTTTATTAATAATTATTTTTTTTAGACCCAAATGGGAAGATCCAATTATAACAAGCCTTTTTACGTCCAATACTTTATATACGGCTCCTTTGCCAGGTTCAGGTGCAGTTTTGGCTCACATTTTAAGTATTTTAAATGGTTTTATTACAAATGATTACGACCTTTTATTAAATTGGCATAAAATAATTGAGAGTTTTAAATTCGGATATGGAAAGAGAACCTTATTAGGAGATGACCCCTCCATTGCAGAGGTAAGGTAACTTGCTATAATTGTAAGAAAATAATTAAGTAATATTAAAAGAAAACACCAAGTAAGATCAAAGAGTGACCGCAAAAAAAGATGTTGTTTAGCCTCTTTTTCAAACATCTGTAACTTTAGTGGCAGCGAACATGTTAACTACCTTATTTTATTTTAAAATATGTTACATATTATAGGTACGTACCTATATTTAATATCGACTACTCGAACTACTTTTTTAAAGAGTGACCCCAAAATATGCCTCTTTTTCTAACATCTGTAACTTCGATTGGAATTGATAAAATGTAACGTATAAGTGCTAAAATTTTTTGTCTGGTCATGAACTTGTGCAAAAAGCAAGATTTATTGTTCTAGAACATCCCCTTAAACAAAGTTTAGGTACAAACTTTCTCACATTTTATTAAACATAACTGACTGGATGCCTTTTACTCGATTTTTCTTGAGATACTTTATGATTTACTACTTTTTTGGTGCTTGGGGGTAGTTTAACCCTCTTTGTGGGGGTGGATTTTCATCAAATCCAAGGGGGATACCCCTTTACGTGTTTTTTATGTTTTATATTACAGAAAAATATTTAAAAAACTCATCTTTCTGTAATATAAAACATAAAAAATACGTAAAGGGGTATTACCCTTGGATCTGATGAAAATCCACCCCCACAAAGAGGGTTAAACTACCCCCCAAGCACGAAAAAAAGTAGTAAATCATAAAGCAAAACTCGAGTTAAAGTCAGTTATGATAATAAAATGTGAGAAGTTTGGTATAAAATACAATTTAAGTACCCCCTAGTTAACCCTTTGTTTAAGGGGATGTTTAGCTTTTAGAACAATAAATCTTGCTTTTTGCACAAGTTCATGACCAGACAAAAATTTTGAGCATTTTTACGTTACATTTTATCAATTCCAATCGAAGTTACAGATGTTAGAAAAGTAGTAGTAGTCGACATTAAATATAGGTAGATATTTTTAAATAAAATAAGGTAGTTAACACGTTCGCTGCCACTGACGCGCTGACGCGTCCAACCGGTACTTACGCATGGGCAATCGACGCGCCGCACAGTGATCATTAGCGGCCAAAAAGTAAGGAAATGCAAAGGTTTTAAAGTTTCAAATTTTTCAAATTTAATTTTATATTTTGTTTAACAATAACGTATTAAGAAAATATAGTCTTAAATCACGTCCAAATTTTTGATGCAACAATGAAATAGGCAGATTTTTTATGACGGTCTGATCTTAAAATTATACTAAACTTAATGAACCCTAAAAAGAGACAAAGTCTTGTTATAAAAAATTAGAAATATTAATAACTTTAAATGAACTTGCGGTAAAACCTGTCATGTCGCACATATGCGATTTTCTTTGTTTAACCTTAAAAAATCGCACTTCCAATTTATTTTTCGCACAATCCGGTCAGACCAAATATGTATAGTAATTTACTTTAGATGGTTATTAATAAAACATAAATAAGCGAAGTTAGCTAGAGTTAGCTAGGAAAGAGTTATGTGCATTTTTATGAGAAATAATCCTAGTTATCTGTAAACTTCATATATTTATAGTGATTCGGACGGGTAGGTATCGTTAAAATGAATAAATTTTTTAGACTTACTTGACAGATATTAATTAATATGTACTAATATATAATTTTAACTACTGTTATGAAAAAACAAACCAACCCACAATTTTATTTTTATAATAATAATAAATTTATTTCATATCCCATCATTTACACTGAAAAAATTGTACAAGTCATATCTTAGTGTATACATATGTTTTTCCTAACTAAACCTTAACCTAATACAAAATTTACCTATAAATAATAGACATGATAAAACTTGCCTAAGCATAAATGCTTGTGTGCAAGTAGACTAAATAGATAGCTACGTTAAGTAGATTTGTTTCTTAATTAAATCGCGAAAAAGGTGAGAAAACAGGTTAATAAAATTTTGATTAAAATATACTTTTTATAAACCTTTGCGGAGAGAAAAAAAGTTATGTTATTAAATCGATAGTTTTTTTAAGAATTATTTGTTTTATTTCTTTTTTGTATCTTGTTAGATTTTCGATTAATTTAGTGCTATGAGGAAGTCGATTGAATAGAAGAAGAAAAAGAAGAAGAAGAAGAAGAAGAAGAAGAAGAACTTTAAATTAATTTGCCCTCAGAAATATTATATGGAGACAGTTGTAATATATTTATTATTTTTTCCCCAATTTATCTATAAGTGGTTATAAAATTTATCTTATAATGTCAGAAATATAAACAATTTTTGGTTTAATCGAAACTAGTAGAAAATTAAGAATATTTTTGAATAATTTATCAATTTACAAAACTGTAACTCAAAATTGACCAAATTTGATCAGCAATTGGGAGAAAAATATTTAAAGTAAGAACAAAAATACCTATTTCCGGTATAACCGAAAGCTCTGAAAACTTTATATGATGTCAAAGAATCGCATATATTACTCTGATAATGTATTCTAAAATTCATTAAATTAGAATAAAAATCATCAAAAAAATCGTATACTTCCGGTATTACCGAAAGTGCTAAGACCTTAACAATATGTCAAAAAGAGTACTATAATATGCTGATAATTTTTCCAAAAATTTAATAATTTATAAAAACAATTACAGAAGTTATAGACTTTTGGCCGCTAATGACCACTGTTTGCCGGTGCGCCTAGCGATTCAGCTGTTCCTATGCATCTCAGTTTAGTTGTGCACTGGATCCAGTGATCCCCGGATATGATTAGGTTTGAAAGAAAGGGCATCAGAAACAAACAATGGATCTTGGTAGTACAGGGTATGAGCATCACAGATCCATTATCAGTTAAATCGCGTTTGCATATCTTTGGAAGATATTGGTAAAAACACTTCAGGAGGCATCACGGCCAACACCAACTACTTAAAAGAAAAACTAAAAATCAATTCTTATAGTATTTTTTGTGTAGATTCTAACAGCGTTTGGCAAATTTACCTATCGTTTTTAATTTTTGAGAAAAAAGCATTAAACTACGATTTTAGTGCAATTGTTGGACTAGTATCATACCTTTACTTTAGTGACTATTAAAACGTAACTAGACTAAAATAATAGCCCGAATATAGAAGTATAAAAGTATAATAGAAAATTTAATGAATATTTATCCTATTTACTTTAAAGACAATATTTCTATATCAATTTTTACCACCTCAGGGTGCTTTAAGTTGACCAGTATATTCTATCCTTCACATTTTGACTTTCTTGTCAATGTTTAGTTAAACATATGAACTACAGTGGTTCTAAAACAATTTTAGGATTTCAAAAGGGTAAGACCGATATCATAGTGATGATAATTATAATTATTAAAGTCTTTGCATACTTAGCAAGTTTGATTTGATTCCAGGAATTATAGTTTTTGGGGACGCACAGCTTAAATATTCTATTATAACGACTAAAAAGAATAAAAAATTATAAAACAATTTAAAAACACGATTTTATTGAAAATTTATTTAAATTCTTTTTCTTGTTCTTTGTCAAATATATTATATTATAATTTTTTAGTATTTCTTATTGCAATTTTCATGTATTTCATATTTTAGCATTTTATACTTGTTTTTATATTTAACTATTATTTTTTTTATTAAACATTGCCCTAAAGAAGCCCCAGCAATAAGGGCGAAACGTTGGCCTTATAATTTTTGAGTATATTTAATTGTGTTCTTAAAAGCAAGCCTTTCAACTAATATTGTAAATTATTATAAATAAATGCACTAAAAAGTAAAAATTTAAAGCCAAAACGTCAACTTGACTTCTTCAAACTAAAGATATAAATATACTTTACTTCAAGCAAGGAATGAATTCATATCATCTTAAAAAAATTAATTAAGCATTTATTACACAAGTTTAGCATCTTAACTATTCCTAAAACCACAGTTTAAATTTATTTTTTATTTATAAACAGAAAAAAAATCTAGTTTAAAATTGTTTTGGAACTACTGCATTAAAAAGTTTAACTATATTACATTGACATTCAAGTCAAAATTTGAAATAAATCATCACTCAATATATAAAAGGTCGTATTTTAAATTTTACTTTGTTGTTCTAAATTGTAAGAAACATAAATAAAATTACATTAAATTTCACGCTTTACGCAGTGTAGAGCTTAATGTCCACTCTATTCAGAGACCTTACTGAATTGTGGCGTTTTATTAAAATTCCACAATTTAGCACCAACATAAAATAAAGTAAAACTTAACATACGACCTTTTTTATTTTGAGTGAAGATATTATACACTGGCCACCGTAACGTTAAAACATTGCTATAGAAAGACTTTCTTTCGGGTCAGTAGGATTAAAATTCTTTATATTTGCTATTATACTTTTAAACTTAACTATTTTAGCTGTTATTTAAAACCAGTCATGTTTTAATATTTACTGAAATTAGATTTTATGCTAGTCGAAAAATTGTACTAAAATCATGGTGTATTGCGTTTTCCTAAAAATCGGCAAAAGATAGGTAAATTTTTTAATCATTTTTAGAATCTGCGCGAAAATTACTACTAGAATAAATTTTAATTTTTTTTTTAAGTAGTTGGTGTTGATCGGGATTCCTCCTGAAGAGTATTTACCAATATCTTTCAAAGATATGCAAACGCGATTTAACTGTTAATGGATCTATGATGTCCATACCCTGTACTACCAAGATCCGTTGTTTGTTTCTGATGCCCTTTCTTTAAAAGCTAATCATATCCGGGGATCACTGTGTGGAATATACGTTCAGTAGACACTCTGGTATATTGTTTACGATTTTTTATTTATTTCTGTAAATTAATTTACAACATTTTTTAACAATACATTTTGAGATTTTATTGAAAAAAATACTTGGTGACGTAATCCAAATTGCAATGGCAGCGAACGTGTTAAGTGTAAGCCAGGCCCGTTACAGCACGAAATTTACTGGGTGAGTGCCCATATCTCCGAAACTATGGTATGTTTTATCAAGCAAGATAGTAAATTAAAAATCGTACAGTAAATATTTTGAAGATTTGAATAGTATATGTTTGTGTATAGAATATAGTTATGTTGTATAAAATAAACTACTCAGTATATTCGCACATCTAAAGGCCTATCCAGAAGCTTGCATAAAAACATAAAACATAAGAATGCGATGCCGTGATTGGCTTACAAGATACATGGCGGAACCTCAAGCCAATCATGGCATCGCATTGTTATGTTTTATGTTCTTATGCGAGCCTGTGAATAGGCACTAATCGAATCTGTTTTGAAAATATTCACTGTGCGATTTTTAATTTACTATCTTGCTTGAAAAAACAGACCATAAGCATCAATCAACTTTTTTACCCAATATAAATCATTTCATAACATAGTATGAAAAAATTAATTAAACAGTGAAAATAAGGGATAAAATTAAATTTAATTCAAAATTTTTACAATATTTTTAACATAATAAATCCATAAGATAAGGGAACGTTCAAGTATTACGTAACGCTCCTAGAGGGGGTGGGGGTCATTTTGGAGTGTTACGCCTATGTTAATGGTATAGTAAAATAGCGTTACAGGGGGAGGTGGGAGTCCAAAATGATCAAAATTTGCGTTACGTAATACTTAAACGTTCCCCAATACGTTTATCTCGGAAACCGAGGGGTAAACCGCAGAGAAATTCAGGTGTACAAATTGGAGGAAATCTAGAAAGAATCTCTGAAGGTTACTAGGAAATGTTTAAAGATTTCCTCTTAAAGGTGTACACAATTTTTTCAACGTTTTACCCCTCGTCGGAAACTATGCATTTTTTGACAGATGTTTATATAAACCTTTTTATTCAAAACGATCCATCATACAGATTTCTTGTTTAATTTATTTAAATTTTGACAAAAAATCTTCAAATTTTTGAAAAAATAAAAATATTACCAGCAACTCTCACATAAATGTATTTGTTAGTGATTTCAAATCACCGATTTGTTTTAATAGTGCGAGGTAATGGGTTAAATATGTATATGTTTATATATTTTTTTCTACTGTACATATGTATTATACATAATAATATTATGTAATAATATGTAATACATATTATGTATAGTTATATCTAAAAATTTTAGTTTCGAATGTATGGGCATTCTTTTGGTAATGTTATAGCCATTACGGGCTGGTGTGCACAATTATTTAAAATAATATTAATAATAAAAAATATGTTTTCCAGCTAGTAAAAAATATGACTGATTCAAAATATGTCAAAGAAATTCAAGCAAAAATATATGATGATAAAACTTTTAATGATCCTGCGTATTATGGTGCCGAAACGGTACAGCCTGAAGATCATGGAACTGCCCATATTTCTGTTCTTGCGCCAAATGGGGATGCTGTTTCCCTTACCTCAACAATAAACTTATAGTAAGGACCTACTAGAACGTAAAAAGCTAACGCTGTGAGCCACGATAGAGCGAGATTTTGAACACTGACCAAAAGAAATAAAATTGCCAAAGTGAAAAATTAATACAATTTAAAAATTTCAACCAGAAAAAAAAATTGACAAAAAAATTAAAAAAAACTAAAATTAAAAAAAAAACGTTAAAATAAAATTTGATCAAAAATAATTAATAAAGAATACGTCTCGAATGAAAAAAAAAACTTTCTTCTAAAGAAACTGGGAAAAAAATGTTCAATAGCTTTTTTATTTTTTTTTTAATATTAATTAAATTTTTTATTTGAAAAAAATTGAAAAAAATATTTTATTTTTTTTCTCAGCAAAATATTTTATTTTATTTTATAAATTATAACTATACACGCCTCAGACGTGACATGTGACATGCACACTTGACATGTGACATGCAGAGATGTGAGGTCTGTGCATGCCAATAAAAAGTTGTTTACAGCTTCCTGAAGTATGTTGCAGCTACAATTAGCTCTTAAAGCTCTAGCTTTCTCTATTCAAAATATTCCTTTTTAGCATTCCCTGCACGTTCTCACAAGGATTCATGTCAGGTGAGTTTGCTGGCTAGTTCATTCTTTAAACATTCCCTTGCTGTAGCAAATTTCGCAACGAAAGGACGATTGGTTAAATAATACTTTGGGCGTAAATGTTTTGCTTCAGAACACAGGACTACATAATATTAATGGTTACTGATATCTTTGTTTCTCATATTTTGTGACGACTTTGATTTTTTCCACAAAAATTAATTGATAGATACATTTTTTTAAATTTAATTCCTAGCCATGTACATTTCATGAAAATAACCTTACAAGTGATAAAACACTTCAATAAAATGTAGAATTAAACCCACATATTTGTTATAATAATTTTTGTTTACGTTTAAAATTAATTAGGGGGGCCAAGAATTTTGGCGATGTGTAGAATGAAGTTTAAATCAAACTTAAAGCGCAGAGAAAGTTGTAGAAAAAAATTTATTGAACTTCAAATACTTACAGTTCCTTGCCTTTACATTTTAAATTTATTAGTATACATACATAAAAATAAAAATTCGTTAACTAAGAATAAAGATTTGCATTATCATAATACTAGGAACAAAGAAAATATATTGGTTCCAAAATATAGGCTAACTCTATCACAAAATGGTCCCCTCATTAAAGGTATTAAATTATACAATAGATTAGAAAATATAATAAAGCTTACTCCTTTACCTAATTTTAAAAAACTAATCAAGACCAAACTCTTATCGAAAGCATATTATTCTATAAAGGAATTTGAAGACGACAATGGCTAGTGAACATTTTATAAAAATTTTAATGTGTATAATTGTAGTCGTTAATATAATTTATTTATTATTTTAAAAAGACATGTCTCGTGTATTCGTATTATTTTACAACTTGTTGTATTTAATTCTTATTTATGAGATTAATAAAGATTATTATTATTATTATTATTATTATGTTGCCTCGAGTGTTGCTTTTTCATTTATTTACTTTTTAATCCAAATTTTTTAGGAGTCCCCTCACTCAACCGAGATAGATAGTTTTATTTAGACATATAATCTTTGATTTCTTTACATTTAGCGACAGTTTTTTATAATATTTTATTTATTTGTTAGTTTTGGAGCCGGTTTTGCATCCAAAAGCACTGGTATAGTTTTCAACGATCAAATGGACGATTTTTCATCACCAAGTATAAACAGTTCCTTTGGTATACCGCCATCACGTGCCAATTTTATTAAACCAGGAAAAAGACCATTGTCTTCCATGTGTCCTAGTATTATAGTGGGACAAGATGGAAACGTGAAAATGGTAGTAGGAGCTGCTGGTGGGACAAAGATTACTACATCTGTTGCCGTGGTAAGAAAAACTGCACTACTACCAAATCGTGCGGAACAACTGAGCGAGCGCACAGCAGGCAGGTATTCTTTTAATTACACAGGTCAACAAATTTTCACCTTTTGAAAGTTGATTTGGATCTCACAGCTGATTTTGGGTAATTTATGTTGATTTCGATGACTGAGTGATGACACCAGGGAACTAGTTCCTCTAGTCATCTTGGTCTTAACTAAGCCAGAAAAAAAACACCCGATCACAAAATCCTTGTTGACCTGTGTTATTTACTGTATAAAGAAACTTATAGAATGTTTTGTTACATACGTCGGTGAGAAGCAATTTCCGCGTTGTTCCGCGTGGTGTGATATTGAAACCACAAAGAAATAATTTAGAAACAGAAGGAAATTTCCTCGAAAATTTCCTTAAAATATGTGTGAGATTCAAATAAAGATTTCCCAAAATAGAAACGGTAGGAAATTTCCTTATAAATTGTGAGATTCAAAAAAAAAAATTCTAGAATGAAAACGGTAAATTCTTTAAAAAAAGGTGTGAAATTAAAAAAAAATATTTTCTTAAATGAATACTGTAGGAAATTTTCGTATAGGAACAACCAAAGGTTTTTTTTATTTGTGAAAATTTCCTATACAGGGTGCAATTAAAACAGGGTCCAAAATTTTAAGGGGTACAGAAAATATGACAAAAAGTTCATATAAAAATATGTCTAAAAATGCGTCATAAGCGAGCTAAGCCCTTTGAAAGTGGCTAAAAAAATCTGTTTTTATTTAATAACTCAGGAACCCTTTACGATATATATTAACGAAGTTTTGAATGTGAACTAATCTTAATAATGCCTATCTCCTTATGTTCTTTTCATGTACTTATTTTAATCATGGGTTTGCGAAACGGGGGGAACGTTCAAGTGTTCAAGTATTACGTAACGCAAATTTGGATCATTTTGGACCCCCTTCCATATTTTCTTATACCATTAACATGGTCGTAAGACTCAAAAATTACCCCCCCCCTTGGAGCGTTACGTAATACTTGAACGTTCCCTTATCAGTTTTTTATCCCAAGTTTTTTTTTGTGTAAATTTTTTGTAATTTTGTTACTCAAGTCAAAATACCTAAAAAGGTACTCTTGTTGTAATACTGTAGGATTAACAGTTTTCGAGAAAAATTAATTTGGAGGTGAAATTTCACGGTTCAAGGACGAAAAATTAAATACTAAAATGTTGAAAACCGAAATTTTAATGATGCAAGGTGAGGTACATCAAAAACTAAGAAAAAAAAATCATATACAGGTGCTTCCGAAAATCAGTCATAAGGGATGGTCTCCCAAAAATGCACCATTTTTAAAGAGGCGTAATAGCTTTAGAAACGATTTTTAGACCTACATATATAGAAACTTTTTTTCTTAGTGTTTGATATAGATTAACCCTAAATCATTGAAATTTTGGTTTTTAACATTTTAGTGTTCAATTTTTCGACCTCGAACCGTGTAATTTCACCTTCGAATTATTTTTTTTTGAAAACGGTTAATCTTACAGTATTACAACAAGAGTACCTTTTTATGTATTTTGACCTGAGGAATTATATTCTAAAAATCTAAAATTGCAAAAAAGTTACATAGAAAAAATTTTGGGACAAAAAACTGATACATACACACACCTGGTTAAAATAAGTACGTGAAAAAAACATACGAAGATGGGCCTTATTAAGATTAGTTTATTTTCAAAACTTTGTTACTATATCTCAAAGGGGTCCTGAGTTATTAAATAAAAACCGATTTTTAGCCACTTTCAAAGGAGCTTATCTTCCTTACGACGCAGTTTTATACATTTGGAACTTGTTTATAGGAAATTTTTGTCATATTTTATGATGTAGAATCACCTCTTAAAATGTCGGACTCCATTTCAAATACACCGTGTATAGGTAAACCACAATTTCCTACATTACCGCGTTAGCACATTATATTTTTCAGGTAATTTTAAAACATTTATGGTTTGGAATGGACCTAAAATCAGCCATGGATGATCATAGATTACATCATCAATTATTTCCAATGGAAGCTGAATTGGAAATTTCTTACCAGGTACAGTAGCTTATTTACTTTAAAAAAAGAAAGGCAACATTGCGACCTAAATTCTGATTTTACCTATCAGACAGTTTTTTTTAAGGAATGCTAAGAATGTACAAAACTACATAACTTGTAAATTAATTTATTTAATAGAAAAACAGTTTTCTTTTGCGAAAAATAGCTAATGTAAGGTAGTCCAAATTTTCTTGATTTGTTAAAAAGTTATACCAAATAAACGTGAACACCTAGTGCCCTGGACTACTAGTTTGAGTGTCAAAGTTTATTTGCTATAACTTTTAAACAAATAAAGATAATCACTTAAAATTTGAAATGAGAGTAGGGGATCACTGTGCCCCCCTTACACAGTGATTTATTTTTTTTGTATATTTTTAAAATTTGTGGCAATTACTCAGATTTTTTTGTACTACGTTTGTTTGACCTTTAAGCGACGGTAAACCGCAGAGGAATTCAGGTGTACAAATTGGAGGTAATCTGGAGGTAATCGTTTAAGGTTACGAGGTAATCTGAAGAAAATCTTTAAAGATTTCTTCCTTTTCGGAAGAAATCGTAGAAACTAGAGGTAATCTCCTAAAAGGAATTCAGAAGTACAAAATTTTGTCAGAGGTTTACCCCTTGCCTTTAAGCTAACAAAATTTAGAGGTTAAGATTAAAAATTAATAGAACATTATTTTTTAAAAGTATTTTTTGATAGAATATCATTTGATTCAATGTGCCCCTAGTGCAGGGTACAGTGAATCACTGCAATATGTATGTTGTGGAATATTGTTTCAAGCAACCAAATGTGTCACGTGACTATATGCCCTTCTCACTTTGTCGTCCATAATCTCAGAGTGGGAGAGAGCGCACACTAGTATCGTGACTAGCTTGGAACAAAATGATCACTAAAGTCAAATATAACAAAATCCATAGTGCATAGTTTTTTTTACTTTTGTTACCTATTAATATTTTTTTAGAACGAACCCCTTGTACAATTTTTAAAAGACAGAGGACATAAAATAGGTTTTTTGCAACCTACTGGATTTTCTGCAGTAACGTCAATCTCTCAAGACAACAATGGCGTAAAAATGGGCATGAATGATAAGCGAAGATCAGGAAACGTATATTATGTAAACTAAAATACTTACATATTGTTAATTTATTAAATTATTTATTTTTTAACTACTTATTCGTTTTTTTTACGATTTTATAATTAGCCCTGTAACCAAAGAATTTGGACTTCCAGATTTCGCACCCCCTACAAAAAGGCCCAGCACCTCTAAAAAAACAACCATCCATGCACCCTCTGCTAAACAGTTGACGACCAAAATAAAAGAATCTTTAAAATACCAACCACCGCTAACAAGAAAGAACAATCGGACCAGTCTCAGCCGAGTATTGGCGCCTGTCATTTAGAGGCTGGCCCACCGTCAGTGCCAAGCTTCGACCGATCTTGGGAAAGCATCCGAATGATAATTTCGTCCCAATACTGGATTTTGGTCTTAGGCCAATGCTAATTATTGAATTTTGTCCGTTCCTTTTTATTTTTTTTTATCATTATTTGACATTTTAAAAATATGTACAAAAAAGTCACTACACTAACTTAAATGTAAAATTATATAACTGTTAAAGTTTCGAGGTGGTAATGCTACCGATCAGTAGTCTGGTGGAGCATCGAACGCCAGTCTTGGCCAGACATCAGTTTCCCAAGATAAAGCCAAGTCTGGATCAAGCCTGGGAAAAGGCTGGCGTTAGATACTTGGCCCGCGGCTAGGGCCTATCGTCACCATCGGCGGTTCTTACCAGGGACCGACCATTTAGGCGCCCCCCTGCCAAACAATTTAAGCCGGTTATCACGCCATACTTGACTAAAGACGACGATTTTCCCACTTTAATTTAAATTATCTTGAAATCAAATGAAATATATATATATATATATATATATATATATATATATATATATATATATATATATATATATAATATATATAATATACAAAAACAATTGAAAATCGATTTTCTTAAAAGTGCTCTAGGATTATTTTAATTTTGGCCATGTTTTAGACAGTATACTAGTATGCTCTAGTCTACAATATCCAGCAATAAAAAAAAGGTGGTGCTTGATTTTTTATTTAAAATTTTTAAGGCCCACCGTGTACTGTGGTTTATGGGGTTCCAGAAAAATTAAATAAAAACTACTTTTCACATGTACCCTTAGGAGGGTCCTAAGTCCCTCAAGGCTTATTTCCGAATCAACCTTTATAGAATAGTATATTCTATAACTAGTATGGAATAGACAATATTCCGCGCGAGCGGAAAGTTTGTCATACGAGCCGGCAGGCGAGTATGACGGTCCCGACGAGCGCGGAATTCCATACGTGTTGTAGACTATACTTCTTCTTCAACTGCAAATTAAAAACACTGTATGGCTTTAAACTGCGAAAAAGGTTAAAAACAATGTTTTTTGTGACTCGACATTGTAAATGCAACAAAACACATATTTTTAAATAAAGCAATTAATGTTATTTAATAATTTTATCAAATCAGTACTTAAAAAAGATTTTTATTTAATTTTAGCACATATTTGCCAGTTATAATGCAAAAATTGAAGGTTATGTCAGATTGTTGTGACAGATATCAGGTTTAAATATTTAACAATAGATGGAGCAGTTTTATTTTTTTTGAACTAAACTAAACTAAACCAGTTTTTTGGTCAAATATTAAGAAAAACTAATACACTTTATGTAATTTTAACGCAAAACTTAAAATTGCATTAAATTATTCAATATTTCATGGTAAAATATATATATTTTTGCTAATTTTGACACAGTTTTCTTAACTTTTATAAACAAGAGATGGCACTACATGTGCTCATTCTAACACTTGATACGGAATATTCATACCGTATCTAGAGCTAGAATGGATTCATTCTGTGTTTGAAAAGTGTGTGTATTTTCTTACATTCTAAAGCAGTCGTAGAAAAACTTTTTTTTTCTTCGACTGTCTTAGAATGTTCGTCAAATCGCACAGAAAACTCTTACGGTGATCAGTAACTGCTATGCCAAAATTTAAGAGGTAATGCTACATCCAAAAATATGAAAAAAAAGTTTCTATAAAGGTTGGTCTGGAAATGAGCCCTAAGGGAGCTACGGCCCTTCGAAGATGACATATTGAATGGGGAGCAAAAAAAAAGCATCAATAAAATTTTAATGCTGCAGGATGATTCTTCATTTAAAACTAAGCAAAAAAGTATTCTTCACTAAAATACCTAAATTTAATATTAAAGGAGTAATAGCCTTTTAAAAAGTAACATTTTTTGGTGGCACTTTCTCTTAATTGCATTTTTTTAACGGTTGCTCCTACAGTCTTACACTATATTACATTTTTTATGTATTTTTACTCAAGGAATCCATATTTTTTACGAAAAAAACAAAAATAGTACACATAAGTTTGGGGCAAAAATGTGTTAAGCCTAATACATTTTTCCGTCTAGGGACGTCTCTGGATAAACTCAAAAAAATAAATTAAGATAAACTTATTGCCCTTATTAATACTAGTATACATGCAAAAGCTCGTCGCTCTAGCTTAAAGGGTACCAGAGTTATTAATTAAAAACCTTATTTTTATTACTATTTTAAAGGGCCGTAGCTCCCTTAGCTCCCATTTGCGGACCAACCTTTATAGGAACTTTTTTTAAATATTTTTGGATTCAGATGAAACCTATTGCGGTATATGAAACATATTACGTTTTATGGCACATTCCCTGATAAGTTTCATATACCGTAATAGCTTTCATATTTTTAGCAAAATCAACGATATACAAAATTTACTATAAAATAATAAATTATTATATAAAAATTAAATTATTGGATGTAAATTATTGTTTTGTTATTAAAACTTTTGGTTATTATGTAATTTATAAAAAAAAGAATGTATAAAACTTCAGTCGTAGAAAAAGTATAGTCTACAACATGTGTAGAATGGCTAAGTAAACAAATAAAACAGCGTTTTCTAGATAATTTTCTTCGTTTTTTTTTTCAGTTATATGATTTTTTTATTTTGCTTAATCGGTTTTAAGATATTTTAAAAAAACTAATTTATTGCATATGAAGGGAACATAAAATTTAAAACGATAACATTTGAAGCTATATATCTCTTGATCTGTTGAGCAATTAAGATAAACCAAATGTTACTTGGTGTAGAATTTAACTAAGAATCTTTTACGTCATAACTATTTTTTTTTGTTGGAATTATGGTTTTGGAGTTTTTTTACAAAAACCCAAATTATGCATATTTAAAAAAGGATTGACAATATCCTATCTTAATAGGCAACTTTCTTGGAGCTATAAAACGGTAAGGGTTTGACCTATCGAGTTCATTAAAAAAACAGCTTGTAGATAAATTCTTTATCTGCTTTTATAGTAGAACAGTTTTTTTCGTAGGGCTCAGAAAAAAAAACTTCTTTTTGATTCAAGACACCTGTGCCTTAGGGCTCATTTCCGGACCAATCTTTATAGGAACTTTTTGCGTTATTTACGCATGGGGAATCTACCATTTTCTGAAACATCCTGTATAAACATGTTTTACTTTATCACAAAAGTATTTAAAATTCTTTTAAACGTTTAAAATTGCACAAATTATTAAATGTAGATAGGTAGGTGCATATGAAATACATAGTTCATTATATAGAACTTAACACTGGATGAATTATATAGTATTTAATATAGTATAATATAATAATATTATAAAACTACCTACCGTAGGTAAGTTAGTTTATTCAATACATCAATATAAAGACTTGGATTACTGTCGTCAATTAACCTAAGGAAATTGACATTTTATTCATTGTCTCACGTAGCAACGTGAGGTAATATTTTTACCACACTCTTTTATAAAAGGCAGTTTTTTCACAAAATACTTACAGTTTATGGATTGGGGTGTGTGCGTTTATCCCGGGATCCCATTTTAGATTACTGTCGTTAATTTACCTAGGGAACTTGAAATTTTATTCATTGTCTCGCGTATCCCCTAGCAACGTGAGGTAATATTTTTACCCCACTCTTTTATAAAAGGCAGTTTTTTCACAAAATACATTTTATGGATTGGGGTGTGTGAGTTTATCCCGGGATCCCATTTTAGATTACTGTCTTCAATTTACCTAAGGAAATTGACATATTATTCATTGTCTCACGTATCCCCTAGCAACGTGAGGTAATAGTTTTACCCCACTCTTTTATAAAAGGCAGTTTTTTCACAAAATACTTACATTTTATGGATTGGGGTGTGTGCGTTTATCCCGGGATCCCATTTTAGATTATTGTCGTCAATTTACCTAGAGAACTTGAAATTTTATTCATTGTCTCGCGTATCCCCTAGCAACGTGAGGTAATATTTTTACCCCACTCTTTTATAAAAGGCAGTTTTTTCACAAAATACATTTTATGGATTGGGGTGTGTGAGTTTATCCCGGGATCCCATTTTAGATTACTTTCGTCAATTTACCTAAGGAAATTGACATTTTATTCATTGTCTCACGTATCCCCTAGCAACGTGAGGTAATATTTTTACCACACTCTTTTATAAAAGGCAGTTTTTTCACAAAATACTTACATTTTATGGATTGGGGTGTGTGAGTTTATCCCGGGATCCCATTTTAGATTACTGTCTTCAATTAACCTAAGGAAATTGACATATTATTCATTGTCTCACGTATCCCCTAGAAACGTGAGGTAATAGTTTTACCCCACTCTTTTATAAAAGGCAGTTTTTTCACAAAATACTTACATTTTATAAATTGGGGTGTGTGCGTTTATCCCGGGATCCCATTTTAGATTACTCTCGTCAATTTACCTAAGGAAATTGACATTTTATTCATTGTCTCAAGTATCCCCTAGCAACGTGAGGTAATATTTTTACCACACTCTTTTATAAAAGGCAGTTTTTTCACAAAATACTTACATTTTATGGATTGGGGTGTGTGCGTTTATCCCGGAATCCCATTTTAGATTACTGTCTTCAATTTACCTAAGGAAATTGACATATTATTCATTGTCTCACGTATCCCCTAGCAACGTGAGGTAATATTTTTACCACACTCTTTTATAAAAGGCAGTTTTTTCACAAAATACTTACATTTTATGGATTGGGGTGTGTGCGTTTATCCCGGGATCCCATTTTAGATTACTGTCTTCAATTTACCTAAGGAAATTGACATTTTATTCATTGTCTCACGTATCCCCTAGCAATGTTAGGTAATATTTTTACCCCACTCTTTTATAAAAGGGAGTTTTTTCACAAAATACTTACATTTTATGGATTGGGGTGTGTGCGTTTATCCCGGGATCCCATTTTAGATTACTTTCGTCAATTTACCTAGGGAACTTGAAATTTTATTCATTGTCTCGCGTATCCCCTAGCAACGTGAGGTAATATTTTTACCCCACTCTTTTATAAAAGGCAGTTTTTTCACAAAATACTTACATTTTATGGATTTGGGTGTGTGCGTTTATCCCGGGGTCCCATTTTAGATTACTGTCTTCAATTTACCTAAGGAAATTGACATTTTATTCATTGTCTCACGTATCCCCTAGCAACGTGAGGTAATATTTTTACCCCACTCTTTTATAAAAGGCAGTTTTTTCACAAAATACTTACATTTTATGGATTGGGGTGTGTGCGTTTATCCCGGGATCCCATTTTAGATTACTGTCTTCAATTTACCTAAGGAAATTGACATTTTATTCATTGTTTCACGTATCCCCTAGCAACGTGAGGTAATATTTTTACCACACTCTTTTATAAAAGGCAGTTTTTTCACAAAATACTTACATTTTATTGATTGGGGTGTGTGCGTTTATCCCGGAATCCCATTTTAGATTACTGTCTTCAATTTACCTAAGGAAATTGACATATTATTCATTGTCTCACGCATCCCCTAGAAACGTGAGGTAATAGTTTTACCCCACTCTTTTATTAAAGGCAGTTTTTTCACAAAATACTTACATTTTATAAATTGGGGTGTGTGCGTTTATCCCGGGATCCCATTTTAGATTACTGTCTTCAATTTACCTAAGGAAATTGACATTTTATTCATTGTCTCACGTATCCCCTAGCAATGTTAGGTAATATTTTTACCCCACTCTTTTATAAAAGGGAGTTTTTTCACAAAATACTTACATTTTATGGATTGGGGTGTGTGCGTTTATCCCGGGATCCCATTTTAGATTACTTTCGTCAATTTACCTAGGGAACTTGAAATTTTATTCATTGTCTCGCGTATCCCCTAGCAACGTGAGGTAATATTTTTACCCCACTCTTTTATAAAAGGCAGTTTTTTCACAAAATACTTACATTTTATGGATTTGGGTGTGTGCGTTTATCCCGGGGTCCCATTTTAGATTACTGTCTTCAATTTACCTAAGGAAATTGACATTTTATTCATTGTCTCACGTATCCCCTAGCAACGTGAGGTAATATTTTTACCCCACTCTTTTATAAAAGGCAGTTTTTTCACAAAATACTTACATTTTATGGATTGGGGTGTGTGAGTTTATCCCGGGATCCCATTTTGGATTACTTTCGTCAATTTACCTAAGGAAATTGACATTTTATTCATTGTCTCACGTAACCACTAGCAACGTGAGGTAAAATTTTTACCCCACTCTTTTATAAAAGGCAGTTTTTTCACAAAATACTTACATTTTATAAATTGGGGTGTGTGCGTTTATCCCGGGGTCCCATTTTAGATTACTGTCTTTAATTTACCTAAGGAAATTGACATTTTATTCATTGTCTCACGTATCCCCTAGCAACGTGAGGTAATATTTTTACCACACTCTTTTATAAAAGGCAGTTTTTTCACAAAATACTTACATTTTATGGATTGGGGTGTGTGCGTTTATCCCGGGGTCCCATTTTAGATTACTGTCTTCAATTTACCTAAGGAAATTGACATTTTATTCATTGTCTCACGTATCCCCTAGCAACGTGAGGTAATATTTTTACCTCACTCTTTTATAAAAGGCAGTTTTTTCACAAAATACTTACATTTTATGGATTGGGGTGTGTGCGTTTATCCCGGGATCCCATTTTAGATTACTGTCTTCAATTTACCTAAGGAAATTGACATTTTATTCATTGTCTCACGTATCCCCTAGCAACGTGAGGTAATATTTTTACCGCACTCTTTTATAAAAGGCAGTTTTTTACCCCATTGTCTCACGTATCCCCTAGCAACGTGAGGTAATATTTTTACCCACTCTTTTATAAAAGGCAGTTTTTTCACAAAAAATAAATAAATTGTTCTCACTGCGCCTTTCTCGTAAATAAGATGGATCATATAAAAAAAAGAATTTTTGTAATTGCTTAAACCTTTACTGAGATATGGCTTGTGTACTGAAAACTGGATCACCCTGTACGAAACTCCGCCTATATGGATAAAGGCATTTAAAAAATGCATGTTTTTTTCGGAAGTTTTAAGCGCCCCTCATGTAAAAAATATCATAACCAAATTCTTCTTTTAAAAATTAAAAAAAAAAATTAAATATATTTTTATAAGCTTATAATATATATTTTTTTGTATTATTATTTTTTTTATTTATAAGCTTATAGGCCTATAGGCCTAGGCGCTATTTTTTTAATTAAATATATTTGGATACTATATATACAGGGTGGTCCATTCCCATGACAATCCCTAATGTTTTATAAATTCTAGATATCAAAAAAGTTATAAACAAAAGTTATAAGACCTTAATGGGAGCACAAAATAGTGTATATTTTCTATATTTAGAGGCAGAGTGAGAACATGTTTTTTAAATAAAAAGGGAGAAAGCCTTTTTTTTTTAATGGAAAGTGGTCGTGTGATACATTATTAAAAGCTCGTAAAATTCTTTATTTAACCATACATTTTTTTATTTTTTGAGGGGGTTAAAAAGTGCTTAAAATAGGAATTTTCTTCAGAATTTCTTAAAACAAAATCAAATAATTTTTGTTTAATAATTAATTTCATGAAACAAAAACGTAAATTATACTTTTAAAGTAATTTAAATGATATAAATAAAAATCTTAGGAAAATATAAGAAAATCACATTTTTTAACGAAAAAAATAAAAATTCGGCACCCCTTTTTATAAATTAAAAAATTTATGTCGAGTTGTATGTTCAAAAACAGAGTTTAAATTAAATTAAATTAAATTTTAATAAGCTTTAAAATTCTGTATCACACAACACCCTTTCCATTTGAAAAAATATTTCCTCATTGCCCCCATGCCCTGCCTCCATTGTGCCACTTAAATATATCAAATATACCCTATTTTGCTCACATGCTCATAACTTTTGTTTATTTTTTTTTTGTAGATATAGCACACGGTTCGCCTAAAAGACAAATCATAAAAAAAATATATACAAAAAATTATCGTTTCCTTATCGTTTTTTATTAAAAAAAATGTTTATTGAAAAAAAATGTATAGGTTAGCTTTTTGTACTATTGTTTTTTTTTTAATTTTGTCTAAAAATGCAAAAAAATTAAAATTAAAAAAAAATCCCATTACATAGAGGACTTTCAGAATGAAATTAAATAGTTGTTCTTAAAAAATATTCTACGTTGAACACGAATCTGTTAATAGAATTATTGTCGGTATTTTTTAGAAAAATGAGATCAAATTTAAGACAGTTTTAGTTTTTTTTTCAAAGTTCTGACTTTTTTTTACTAATTGATTTATCTTGGAAGCGGCATTAAAATTATGAATTCATATTCCGATTCAGCTATAATCTTACCTTGAAAAAATATTTTTTTAACGTTGATTTTACAAATTAAAAAAAAAATCAAATTTATTTATAAATATGCTGCTGTCAACAAAATAATACTCTCCCCTCTATAGGCCTAGGTCTAGGCCTTAGTTAATTAAAACCAAAAACAAAAAAAATAAAATAAAATAAAACAAAAAAATAAAATAAAATAAAACAAAAAATTATTAAAATATATATTTTTTTCAAAACAAATTTTTTAGAAATTTTAGTTACTTTAAAAAGTAAAAATTGAGTAATTAAATACCGTTAAAAAAGTAAAAAAGTAAACTTTTTGTAAAACGTATAATCAAATAATAAAAAAATATTTCAAAAAATACTTTTTATTCTTTCTTTCATCACACTAAAAAAATGTTGATATCATTATTGTCTAATTCACCATCTTGGCACTTAACGCAGGGCATTCCCCTGAAGAACACGGCTTAACCTTAATTAAAGAATACATCAAATGAAACTTTGATAATAAGGTAGGGGAAGAGAGGGATGGTTCAACCAAGGGGCACATTCAACCAGTCGCTCTATCTTCCCAGCGCCCAAATAAGGAACATAACACTCTTCCTTGCAAAATCTACTTTCATGAGAAATATCTATCTCATTTAGTGTCCGAGTGAAACAAAAAAATCTGGTTTTGCTATTTTATGTAAAAATTTTATTACATTTTAGTTTTTTGGTAGAGCTATTTTACAAAATTATAACAATTTGGTAATCTGATTTTATATTAACCTTAAAACAAGAAATTTTGTCGGGAATACTTTTTATGTGCAAAAAGGATACCTGAGGCACATTCAGCCAAACGCTCTGGGGCACATTCAACCTATGGTTTTTGCATATGTTGAAAAACAAAAAAGGTTTAACCATACTACACTGTAGTTTATTTCTATTTGAAACTTCTGTTTTAAACATATGTGCCTTACTTTTCTTTTTATTTCATCTCACTAACTTATAAGAGGAAATTTAATTCACATTTAATTTTATTTATTAAAGTTATAGTTTTTTAGTGATATTTAATTTTATGAGTTTAAAGATTTTGTAAGCTGCATGTTTTTACCTATATATTAAAGTTTATTTAATAAATGTAATAAAAACATAAAAGCATCTTTTAATATTATTGATGTTTGAAACTGCCCATTCTCTTGGTTGAATCTGCCTCGCTCTGGGGCAGATTCAACCATTCAGCAGCTTGCCATTTAAACAGCAAAATAAATAAATATTTATTTTATAAAAATTTAAACTACAGCTATTTATAAACAAAGGTTTGAAGTTTACGACCATGGCAAAATTATTTCGAAATATTCATATTTTACAAAGATATGAATTTTTTACAAAAAAGTGGTTGAACCATCTTCCTCTACACAATTTGACAATAAGGCACACAAAAAAAAACACTAATTTCTAACAAAAGGAAAACATTGATGTATAAAGCCAACCAAAAAGTTTAAAACTTATTAGGTTACAGCTTATTTATTTTGCAAAAAATTCTATCTTTTAAAATAACGGAGATATAGCTTGTCAAGGACCTGGTGGGACACCCGGTATACCATCTCATGAAAAATGCCCAAATACAAATCTGTGCTAAATTCAAACTTAACCCTATATTGCACATTGTGCCCATTTGGGATCACTGGCATTAAGGCACATGAATTCTTTAATAACGAAAATGTAAACTTTATGGGCACCTAATTCTCACTTGAGAATAATATTCTTCAAGTTGGAGTATCCATTGAAAGATGGCAGTATCTAATATTGCCGGTAAATATTTAAACAGGTGATCATGTCACCCACTTTGAAAATTATCTGGAGTCGAATTCTTGTTAGTGTGTTGTACAGTGTTTTTATTATACATTCTACCTAAATGTTATATGTTGGTCTTTAGATAAACAAAAAATATTATTTTTTTTCAGTATGACTCCTAGGAGTCACATTAAGCGCAAGAATAATGCAATATTGCATATAACATCTTGGTTTGTTGTATTATTATAATAATAATTAATGGTTGGTTATTCTGAATAACAATTACCTTCCCTAGCCAGCCTCAGTGGAGTAGGACGCAGCATGTTCGCCGATCGGCGAACGGGGGTGCCGGGGATCCGGCGGGCCCTCGGGAAACCTCCCCCGATTTATATATGTATGAATGATTTTAGATTTTTTAAAATATGTTTTGTCCTGCTTAACCTGCATTGTATATTTTTTATTTTGACAATTAATAAAGACTTTTTAAATTAAATTAAAAAAAATTAAATGTTCGCGTTGTAACACCGAGGTCACGGGTTCGAATCCCGCCTGGGGCATGGATGTGTAGTGGTGTCTTTAAAATTGCTATTATTTACTGCTTTAAAAACTACATATAAATAGGCTATAACCGATTCGGTTGAATGCTGGGGTGTATCTACCGAAGGGTAGGTACAACCTTTAAAAATATATATATATATATATATATATATTGCATATAACATATGTTATCGGGTTTACGTTAACAAATAATTCCTAACGAGTTTATTTTTTTTTTCATTTTGTTCTTTATTAACAAATAAACTTGGTACACAGTTTATCATTGATTTTCATCATTTTGCACTTTTTTAAACAAAAACATATTTTTCTCATTTAGCCCAAAACTCACATTTAAAACGATATCCTTCTTTGGCACAACACTTTGTTATGGTATTTTTCACGACTTTAATTTTTTTAAATACCCTAATATGGAACACCGGGTGGACCACCCTGTATAAACAGCTAAATTTTTATCGCATTTACCTAAATAACTGCTTATAAAACATATCAGTTGGTCATATCTTATCAACCACATGATTTTTTATTTTAAGCTTCCTCTAAAATAAGCTGATAATAAAAACTATTTGTATTTCATAGCATTAATATCTTATTTTGTTTGCAACAACTTACATGCAATGATGTGATTCTTTTTTTAGTTTTATTTTAGGAAAATAACAATAACAAATTTAAATTAGGTACCTAGGATTTCCAATAATGGCATTAAATTCACGAAGGTATGTACAATTTTAATATATTTTTTACTATTCCAAAAGTTTTTTGTGTCACGTGGCATAAAATGTGTTAAGTATTGATGTTTAAATAAAGTGCGGTCCAAAAGTCACCCCCCTTAACTTCTAAACAATGAGATGTCTACTTCAAACTATCTTATTGTATACAATATACATATAATTGATATTTTTAGCTTTTAAAATAAGGGCAGCGGGAATAGGGCTATTTTTTTTAATGCAAAGGAGTATGGTGTATGCTCTATTTGACTATATATTTTTTGATTTTTAGACACTCTTTGAAGGGTATTAACCCATTAGTGTTGAAAATGGGAATTTTCGCCAACATTTTTTTTAATATTTTTTAATGATTAATTTTATTATTTTAAATCGAAAGTAGCACTTTTAACTCAATTATAAACGACATAAACAAAAATTTACAAAAAAATCTTGAAAAATCGTATTTTTGAGTCAATTTTTTTTTAAGAATAAAAAATATACGGTCGAATAGAGAATGTTATTTGCTTTGAAATGATGTAAGGGTGAGGCAACCTAAGGGTGCCAAGCTGTTTTTTATTCACCTCCACATTTGAAAATTGGAAAAAAAAAATATAGCTTTTTTAACATTCTTTTTTATTTAATTTTGAGAGACCATGGAGAGAAGTTATCTTATAAAAAAAGAAAGTCTTCCAGATTTTATCCGTTTTATATGTCAAAAACAAAACTTAAACTTAAAGTTTTCCCAGGGTGTTTTTTAATAAATTTTATTGTTTTTTTTTATAAATTTTAGTTTTTTTTAACTAAATTTTAGTTTTTTCGGCGAAAATTACCAATTTTGGCTATTTTCTTTATAAATATAGGATATGTTCTTTAAAATTCGGTCTTTTCTGGGAGAGCTGAGGTACCTATTTTTGGGCAAAGATTTTTAGAAAAATTAAGTGTCGTGAAACCATATAGGATGTTATGCATCCATAGTCCATAGTATACCATGTCATGTCGCTGGAAAACGGGGGTCATTAACTTCAATATTAATATTTTTAATATTTAAACCTGCATATTTTTGCATTAAATCAAAAAGGAAATATGTACCTATATCAAACTACGTGCTGTTTACCCATAATAGGTATACGTAATATAAATTTTATAGACTTAGAGATTAATAAAAACCTTGTTCTGTGTACGTGTTAAACGTACCGTCATCTAGAGTAAATTTGGACACTAATGTTCTGAAATAGCATGATAAAAACATACTTAATTTTTACTAGGGTCAAAAATCCTTTAAAAACGTGTTACGTAATTTGTGCACGGCCCCTCTCCTTATACTTATTATTATACTATTCTAGCGCACGCGCTGCGCTAGAATAGTATGATACGGTAGTAACGAATTTTCAAAAAAAATTAAAAATCGTCCTAAACAAAAAATTTAATATCTAAGAACTTTTTGTCTAGGACGATTTTTGATTTTTTTTTTTTTGAAAATTCGAAACTACCGTATAATATTAGCGCTGGCGCTGTGAATAATATAATAAGCAACTTTTTTTTTCAAATTTCCGTCCGTCTGTCAGTCTGTCTGTCCGTCTGTTTGTCTGTCCATCTATCCGACTGTCCGTCCGATATCACGAGTTTTGTGAACACGATAACTCAATAACGAATAATCCGATAGATTCGAAATTTTAAGAATAAATCAAGTTCTACGAGGGGAAGAACCCTATTGTTTTTGAAAGTAATTACTCCAAAAACAAAAAAGTTATGGTGGGTTATACTTTTAAAAAAATCGAAAAAAGCTGAAAGAAATTCGGATTAACTTTTTTAGGAAAAATTACTTTTATCATAAGGATCAATTCTACCAATTTGGAAGTAATCCCCCCACAATCAAAAAAGTTATGGGGGGTAAACTTAAAAAAAAAAATAAAAAAGCTGAAAGAAAATTACGATTAACTTAACTTTTAAAGGAAAAAATACTTTTATTATAAGAGCCAATTTTACCAATTTTAAAAGTAAAAATTCAATTAATTTCCCAAAAAATAGCAAAAAATTTTATATTTTTAAATTTTTGTTTTGATTTTTTGTTTTTAAAAAAAAATATTAAAAAAAAAAATCTTTTTTTTTGACAATAATTTTTTTTAAGTGTTTGGACTTTATTTACCAAAAACAACTTTGCAGGATTTAGCTGTAAATACTTTACTAAAGGCATGACTATGATATCCATGATCAGATTTTGGAAATTAACACTCGAACTTGACTCTTATAAAACCTTTTAGCCATGCCTCTAACCAGGGTGAAATAAGTTATTTTAATTTTTTTTGTTAGAACCTCCTGTAATCTTATGAGCCCCCCGGGACTTTTTCTTGCCTACAGGCCTGCCTTTAGCTGCACCGTGTACTACTTTTTTTGAGTGAAATATTTTCTCTTAGTTTTTCAGTAAACAAACAATGTTGCCTGACTTTAATGACTGGAATGCTGGCTGGATGTATATTTTCTTTTATTTTCTTCACATCGCCAGGACCACGTAATGGTTTTAGGGCTGATCCCCATTATGCCCACGAAATGGACGAATTAGAAAGCCCAAAAGGGGATCCTATGATGCATTCGAGTAATGATCATTATCATACACACATGCAAAATAATACCGTAGCAAATATTTTGACAGAAAAGGTTAAGGTTTTGTGCTGGATAATGACTGGCCCACAAAACCATGATAAAAAGGCTAGGCACATTAAGGCTACGTGGGGAAAAAGGTGCAACTATTTGTTGTTCATGAGTTCAAAAGAAGGTAAGACTTGGTGGAGCTTGTTATGTGACTACATACTATGCAGTTACATAACAAGCCAAAGCCAAAAATAACACAGTATAACAGAAAAAAAAAATCTGGTATCGGACCAATTTTTATAGGTTCTAGATTTTGAATCTGTAATCAGATTATTCGGGTCACGTATTCTATATGCACTTAAAGTTGGTAATTTACACTATTTTATAAGATGACTTTTTCTCTACAACTCTGGCATTGGAGCGAGGCCCGCTCAGCGAGCGTTTGTGGCATTAATCAAGATATAAACACAAAAGGCAAAAACGCATATGCATACGTAGGCAAATAAAAAGAGCTAAAAAAGAAAATTGATTGGTTTACAAACACTTTTTTTATTAGTACTACTTTGCTTAAGTAAAACATGTTTTTACTTAATTAACTTGATATCTCAGAAAATACTGATGATTCCCCCTTTTCACCACATTTAACACAAAAATTGTTTGAATTTGCTAATTTACTGACCTGCCATGTTTTCATATTAAGTTTTAGCTTAAAGCGTTTCCGATTTATTCTGCAAATATGTCAAATAACTATGGCATGTCTTCAAACCTTTTATTTTTTTACATTTTGGATTTTCCGTATCAAATGATCCGAAAAATGATAAAAATAACACACAAACAAAACAAAAACAAACTAATGTAAATTTACAAGTGCATATAGAAAAGATCCTGACGTGACCCGAAAAATCTGATTATAGAATCGAAGTTGACTGAATTTTAGGAAAAATGTTTTTTGTATTACGAGAGCAAAACGTGACTTCTACTTTCCAGGCTCACCAACGAACAAATAACTGTTCTCTCTAGAATACGCATACCGTTAATATCTATAAAGTATCGGCAACATCTCATTAAAAACCATTTAGAGAAGAAAAAGAAATAGAACATCTCGGTTTTGTTTGTAAACAAATATAGTCCAGTCCGAAATTATGTGATAGTGACTCATATTTAATGTATAGACCGCGCGGGGAACGAAACGTAAAGAGGGAAGGCGAAGTATAGAGGTTGCGGTGAACGAAGCGTAAGGGGGAAGGCGATTTAAGCATGAGTCACTATCACGTATTTACTGACTAAACTAAAGTAGGTATATTCAGGTCTCATCAATAACAATATACCGGTAACTGTTATTGTTGTCTCTGTTAGAAGAAAGATATGTGAGTAAGACAGACGAATGTTTATGTTGCCGACGCTTCAGTTTTTAAGAATGAAATGCTTATTCTAGAGAAAAGATTTATTAGTTCGTTGAGGCTCACACCGAAATCATTCATTTTGCGCTTTTAGTACAAAAATAACTACTTCTATTACGGTCATGATTTAGATATGAATGTTTGTTATCCTAAATGCATTCTTAATTATTTTACACATTACAACGTTTTACTCTATATTATATTTATCATTTTTTTACAAATTGTTTCACTTAAAACACTCATGGTCGATAACTCAAAAAATAAAAGATATATTTAAGATCTCTTTTAAGATCTATTAAAAGCATGGTATAGATATGATTTTTGACTATATTTTTCTATAAACTAGACCTGAGACGCCACATGGTATGGGCGTAGCGAAGCTTTAAAATATTTTCTCGTCGGGGTCTAGTTTATGAAAGAATCTAGTCAAACATTATATCTATCCTATCGTTTTTATAGATTCTTAATATCTGTTTTAAGTTTTAAGTAATTGGCCCTGCACTGTAAATGCAAATAAAGTAGGTCATATGTTGCCAGCAAAGAAAGTGGTAAATTTAAATCAGTACTGTAAATTCACAGTTATCTGTAAAAATGTGAATTTTTATTTTTGTAATTTTACTGCTATTATTATGGTAATTTTCGGGACTGTCTGTAAAAGTGCTGGGTTTTTGGACCACATTCATGAATTTTAATGCAAAATTATTGTACCGACAGGAAAAGAGCTGAGATTTTACTAAACCCAGTAATATTGAGGTTAATTTAATAAATATTGTAAATTCATGTTCTGACATTGTAAATTTGCTTTAATTATTACAGTTAAAACTACTGTAAGATTGACGCACAAATTAAGAGTGTGGGAGTATTAACTAAATTCATGAAACACCCTGTATATAGGAATAATTTTTGAAAGTATTTGCAGTATTAGTATTTTTTTAGATGACTATTTACCAGCTATTGCCTTACCAGTTAAAGAAGGAAGAGACAATCTTTGGGCAAAAACGAAAGAGGCTTTTAAATTTGTATACGAAAACTACTACGATAAAGCCGATTGGTTTATGAAGGCCGATGACGATACGTAGGTATAGTCTTTAAATTTTTATGAATTGCTGAAAGTGCTATATTTTCCAGCTTACACATTAGGGTGGAGTGAAATTTTTGTTTTGCACAATCTAATACCAATATGTACCAAAAGCTGCCTAAATTATAGCATAAAACCTGTATTTTTCATGATTTTTTGCAAGTCGACTTGATTCCTCGAGGAAACTTTGAAATTTTTGAGAATTTAAAACCAATAATGCTTTTTGTGGTTTAATTATTCAGCAATCCTCTTATAATTGTTGTAAAAACAAAATACACTGCCAAGGAAAAAAGCTTTACCTTTTTTCTACCCCGCGCATAAAATGGATTTTTTTATTATCAAATTCACTTTTAGCGACCTCAAAAACCCCAACAAAAAGTCCAAACCAATTTTTTATTTCAAATCTTATTTACGTAGGTCCTAACGATCATTTTACGCCCAAACTTTAAAAAATATACAGGGCTAATTTTTGGGGGTGAAGTTAGAATTTTGTTATAATCAGATTTCCTTTCAACAACCTCAAAAACCCCAATATACCAATTTTCACGAAAACTACCCCTCACCCCTCAGGGGGTGGATTTAGAATATTTTTATTTCAGCAACCTCAAAAACCCCAATATTTCAGTTTTCACGATAACTACTCCTCACCCCTCAGGGGTGAAATTAGGACAAAAAAAATGGCGGAGGTGAAAATTGGGAAAGCTCTTTTACTGAGCAGTGTTTTATTATCATATTTAGTTTCAGCAACCTTGAAAACCCCTATATACCAACTTTCACAAAATCACCCCCCACTCCCTGGGGGTAGGGGTAGAGTTAGACCATTTTTATTATCAGATTCACTTCCAGCAACCTCAAAAACGTCAATATACCAATTTTCACAAAAATCACCCCCCCACCCCTAAGGGGGTGGGTTTCAAAAAATATATTTCAAGATTCATTTTTATCAACCTTAAAAACCCCTATCTACAAATTTTCACGAAAATTTGGAAAACATTTCAAAATATTTACCCCCTCACCCCGTCGAGGGTGGAGTTAGAGAAATTTGATTCAATTTCAGCAACCTTAAAAACCTCTATCCCAGTCCCCACAAATTCATGGCAGGTACATGGCAGGTACATAACCACTGTTCTATGTGATGTTGCAGCCATGTAGTTTTTATAGTCCATGTACAGTCCTTGGACTTTAACAATTCCGCCTCAAATTATGTATCAGGTACATAACATGTAACATATCAGCTACATACCAGGTACATAACATGTTATATAACTTTTGCAATATGGATGAGAGGTATCAGCCATGTCGTTTTTATACTCCTTGATATGTAGCAGAAACATACCAAATACATCATAAGTTATCCCTTTCCATATGGATAAGAGGTCTTTAATACATTAAAATTATATGGGTGATATGTAACATGGATGTTATAATGTCCGTTTAAATTCCCCCGTACCGGCAAATATAACCTTCCAATTTCGAATAGGTAAATGATACACAAATATGAAATACATATTTTTGTGCCACTTACCTATTCGAAATCTAAAGTCGATATCTACAGGGTCCGGTCGAAGTCTTAATTTCGTTTATTTTGCAAAAATAAAAATATATCTTAAACTGACAATCGGTTGTCCTGCCAGGTATACATACAAAAAATTTAAAACTCCATATTACATATTCTGAATAAAATATATTTTAAAAAAGGTAACGGTTTGTATATATTTTTTAAAAACGTAAAATAAAATAAACATATTCTAAAAAAATATATATTTAAAATTAAAAAAAAAACGTAATAATGCAAAATATCGAGGGGTAAATCTCATACGATCTCGCGTACACCAAATTTTGCATTAACCAAGATTTGGAAAGATTTCGCGGGAGTTGGCAAGATTTCACGAGATTTTGAAATATTTTGCGGGATTTCGCAAGATTTCTCGCAAATTATAAAAAAAACTAAATAATTCATTTTACAATTTCAAGTAAAATATATTTAGTATATATATTATACGTTTTTGCCTAAATTACACAAAAAAAAATTCATTCAAAATCTCTAAGAATAAAATAAATACAGCGCCACACAAAAAAAATGGATCTCCGAAGGACTCGACTAGTCAATTCCTATATATTTTGAGCTGCTAAATGCGAATCTGAGGTTTAAAAGTTTTTAAAAAGACCTTAAAAAACCTAGCGAAAAAGTACAAAAAGGATGTTTTTTTGAGTTTATTTTGAAAATGAGACCCAATTTTTAAACTCCGAGTCGGATTCAGCGGCAGACAGACTAGTTGAGTCTGTCGGAGATCCAACTTTAGGTTGTGTAGCTGTGATATTAATAAAACATTTGTTTACAACTTTTCCACCAATATTACCTATAATATGGATGCTTTTATTTTGATTGGTTAAGAGTTACAATATGATGTTAATCTATGCTACTGAGAGTAGCCAGTGAGGGAACGTTCAAGTATTATGTAACGCAAATTGTACCAAAATTTATACACTTCATACCCCGGCTCTCGCGTTATTATATGTTATAGAGATTTCATATTTTGGCTACCCCTCTAATAGGGTGTGTTAGGGGGGTAGCCAAAATATGAAATCTCTACAGCCTTAAATAACGCGAGAACTGGGGTATGAAGTGTATGAATTTTGGTACAATTTGCGTTACATAATACTTCAACGTTCCCTGATACACGTGGTACCAATGTAAAAAATACCGAGAGTCGCCGGTGACTCTCATAGTAGCCAACGTGTTAAATTATTTAAGATTTCGGGGAATTTCGCGAGGGTTGTACACAAGATTTCGCAGGAGATTTAGCTCGCAAAATACATTTAGAACAAGTTTTAGTTTTCTTCCAGTACACTCAGCCTTTTACAGTAGGGAACCCAACTCCTTGAGGATAAATAAATAAAAAAAGTATATCTCTTTTTCATCAAAGCTGTCACATAGAACCTGATAATTCTCAGCAAACGGCTTACCCATAAATATAGATTAACATACCACAACTACTTCAAATGTTCTCCATTTCTTTATCTGTCCGTTTTTATAGGTAATAGGTACCTTTTTTTGCAATTAATTGGGAAACATGTTTTGTGTTGGGATGCATCATCTATCCCATGGGATGGAATCTCACTGACATCATCATTTCCAACAAACGACACAACTGTATATTCCATTTTACTAAAAAAGTATAATCCATTATAATTTGAAAACTTATTTTGAGGTTAATTTAAAAAAAAAGTATTACGATTATGTAGATTATAAAACTTGTATAAACTAATAATTAGTTTTATTACTAACCTATTATAGAACACTCTCAAAAAAATAGCTTTTGTAAACACAAAAAATAACTATAAACAAACACTATTTCATCAACGGTTAATTACTATTGGCCAAAGGCTGTAGGCTAGATTGCTTGGCGGGAACTTCAAAATTCTAATTTCTATTTCCGCAGCAATCACATCTCTGATTTCTGTATTTTACAAGATATTACATAATTAGTTATACAACGAATGCGGATACTCGTATTCAACGATTATGGGAATTTATCGATTTCCAAAATAACTTTAAAAAAGTAAATTTGGTTTAACCAATAATAATAATAATAACTTATTTGTGAGTTTTATCCGAGTCGAACCAAACTGAAGTTTTAAACAAGCAATATTAAAAAAAAACCATAAAAAATATAAAAAAATATGTTTTTTTTTTAAGATCTTTTTTGAAAAACGAAAAATTATTGAAAAAAAAACAAAGTCACACGTCGAATTGGTAACCTTCTCCTTTTTTGGAAGTCGGTTAATAAAAAAAATATGTTTTTTTAAAGATCTTTTTTGAAAAACGAAAAATTATTGAAAAAAATAAAAATTAAATTTTTCAAAAAAATTTTTCAAAATTTTTAAATTTTTTTGTTTTTGTAGAATTGATTTTTATAATAAAAGTAATTTTTCCTGAAAAAATTACGTTAATCGGAATATTCCTTCAGCTTTTTTCGATTTTTTTTTTAAATTTATCCCTCCAGAACTTTTTTGTTTTTGGTCGGATTACTTTCAAAAATAATAGGGACCTTCACCTCGGACAACTTGATTTTTCCTGAAAATTTCAAGTCGATCGAATTATTATTATTAACCTGTACATATGGTCACCATATTATGGTAAATTCATAACATTTTATGTATCTGGTATGTTCTCATACCATTTATATGATACATAACATGCAATATTGCATGTTATGTATCATACATATGTATGTTACATCTTATGTAATATGGCACATGTAACTTAAAAAATCTTTCTGTTATAGGGCATGTTATGTAGCATACATATGTATGTTACGTCTCATGTAATATGGCACTTGTTACCTAAAAAATCTTTCTTTGTGATGTTGCATCCATGTATGTGCGGACTGGGATATAGCAATTTTAATTTTTTTCTAAAAAAAATGTATTTTTCCCCATTTGCTCCCCTTGCCGCACGCCAATGTTTACCAAAAACAATCCCGATCGAGAACTTTTGATAACATACCTGTATCCAAAATTCAAGTCTCTAGCTTAAAGCGTTCTTAAGTTATCGTGCTTACAAGATTTCCCGGACAGACCGATCGACCGATCGACAGACAATTTTTTTTTTGCTTGAAATTGATTTATATCGACATAAAACGTCATAAAACGCAAAAATTCGCAAAAAAAAAAATTTTGCACGAATACAAGGTTTTCCGAAATTTTGAAAATTTTCAAAATGGGAAAGCAAAATAGGGGACCAAAGTAGTTTTCGCTAAATCTACTTGAGGCGAGCGTTAGGCATTTAATATGTATATCATTCTGATTTCTGGTCGAGTTTCTGGTATTGATGTTGTGAATACTCGATCTTGTGTTGTATGGATTCAAATTTTCTTTAACCAACAAAAGACAATATAAAATATAAATACATCGAAATAATACATTTAGTTCAACGAAACAGTCATTTACATCTTCACGAAAGCCTTTGCCGCAAATGATACAAACAGCTTTACGTTGCAAACCAAAAACTCTTGATTAGTGACATGAATGTCCCCAGCTAAGGATTGATTATGTCATGTGAGAGAAAATTAGAGAATGATATGCCACGAGTGTAATGTCTCTGGGAACTATATTAACTAAGTTTCTAAGTAACGATATGTTTTTTGAAATTTTGTTTGAAATGTGGTTTATATGATGTTCTCAACCTAGCTTAGAATCCAGAATAACTCCCAGAAACTTTACAATCTCTGGGTTTTCATAGTTCTTATGGCGATGCGTGAAGTACATTTTTTGTGTATTGTTCAAATTTAAGCGTAATCCATTTGTTTCAAACCAATGCTTTAGCCTGGATTGTATCTCTTGCCAAAAACGACTCACTCATAGAATTCCGCACTGCTGTCGTGTCATCGGCAAATAGCAAAAGTAGATTCTCTACACCTCCAAAAGCTCTTATCAGATCGTTTATGAAGATCAGGAAGAGTATAGGCCCTAGCAGAGAGCCCTGTGGCACACCGTCTAAGACACTACCCCATTGCGAAGCTTTACCATTATACAGTGAACTATTTGCGATTTGTCAAATAAGATTTAGCAAAATCACAACTATTTTGGTTAAAGTTAAAAGAGCGAAGTTTCTGAACAAGTTTATCCAGAGGGACACAATCGAAGGCTTTTTCTAAATCGCATAGCATAGTCCCAGCTATTTGCCCATTTTGTATAGCGTCAATAATAATATTTAATATTTTATTAATTGCCTGTGTGGCGGATTTGTTTTTTCTAAAACCAAACTGATTAACGTAAAATAAGTTATGTTGTTCAAATAGTCAACAATTTGTTTTTTGATTAATAGGAACGATAGCAATCGGACGATACTGTTTGTATTATCTAGATTTTTTATGGCTTTCCTAACTTCGATATACGATGGTGATTTAAAACAGAAGATCTCATTACCTATATTGTTACCTAAGTTTTCTATAAAATCATTATTTTTTTTCTGTGCTCGTTTATGATATCACAATAGATTTTATTTTTATTAGAGTGCTTTTAATCATTGCCAATTTTACCTATATGATTTTTATATGCAGTTTTACCCTGCTTTAAGTTATTGTGAATCATACCATTGCAAGGAGAGTTTAGTTTAGTTTATTATTTAAAGTCTTTTTCTGACCACCTAATAGGTTAAGTTATGATATAGATCAGATAAAAATCTAACAAACTCTCTATGATGTCTAACTTCATCATTAAACCAACTGCTTATTTTTATGTTTTACACTTGTTTTGGATTTCACTGGAAAAGCTACGCTATACGAATTTACAATTTTATCCACAAGCATCGAAAATTTTTGATCAGTATCAAAATTATTACTTTTAACAAAATACAAATTGGCCTGGTCAAGTAGATTAAAAAAAAGTTAACTTACGGCTTGTGGTTATCGGCCTGGTGGTTCACTTTTCTATTTTATTTTCGATGTTAATTTTATTTACAAAAATACCCACAGCTTTATGATCCGATATAGCTGGGTTAAAAAAATGTTCTTTATCAAAATCAAAAAGAAGGGGTGAAACGGGGATTGAAAGGTTTTTTAAAAGTTTGCGTATGTCAGAGACCTCTTATACTAGAATCTTTATTGATGGCAAAAAGGTTCTTTATCGAAATTGAAAAGAACGCGTTTCAGGAATTTAGATATTCGACCCCTAAGGGGGCGAAACGGGGGTTGAAAAGTTTTTTAATAGTGTGCGTATCTCAGAGACCTCTTGATCTAGAATCTTTATATTTGGCAAAAATGTTCTTTATCAAGATCGAAAAGAACGTGTTTCAGGAATTTTCGATATCGACCCCTAACGGGGTGAAACGGGGGCTTAAAGGTTTTTTTAAAAGTGTGCGTATCTCAGAGACCTCTTAATCTAAAATCTTCAAATTTGGCAAAAATGTTCTTTACCGAAATCGAAAAGGCACGTGTTTCAGGAATTTTACATATTCGACCCCTAAGGGGATGAAACGGGGGTTAAAATATGTGCTTATCTCAGAGACCTCTTAATCAAGAATCTTTATATTTTGCAAAAATGTTCTTTATGGAAATCGAAAAGATACATGTTTCAGGAATTTTTGATATTCGATCCCTAAGGGTGTAAAAATTGTGATATTTTGGTTTTCAGGGATAAATAATTTAAAGATTAGACATTTTTAAGAAGTGAAAGCTTTTTTAAAAAGTGTGCGTTTCTCAGAGACCTCTTCACCTAGAATCTCCATACCTAGCAAAAATGTTCTTTATCGAAATCGATACATGTTTCAGGAATTTTACATATTCGACACCTAAGGGGGTGAAACGGGGGTTAAAAAGTGTGCGTATCTCGGAGACCTCTTCATCTAGAATCTTCATATTTGGCAAAAATGTTCTTTATCCAAATCGAAAAGATACTTATTTCAGGATTTTTCAACATTCGATCCGTAAGGGTGTAAAAATTGTGATATTTTGATTTTCAGGGGTAAATAATTTAAAGATTATACATTTTTAAGAAGTGTGCTTTTCTCAAAGACCTCTTACTTTACAATCTCGATATTTGGCAGAAATATTCTTTATTGATATCGAAAAGATGCGTGTTTCAGGAATTTTTCCTATTCGACCCTTAAGTTGGTACAAATTGTAATATTTAAGTTGTAAGTGGTACACTATGTAAATACTAACTTTTTTTGAAAAGTGTGCATATCTCAGAGGCGTCTTAGTTTAGAATCTCGATATTTGGCATAAATGTTCTTCATCGAAATCAAAAAGATACCTATTTCAGGAATATTCGATATTCGACCCTTAAAAAAATACTCCCTTATCCCCTTGATTGTGGGGAAATTATTAATCAAGGTTAGTAAAGAGAGAACTAATTTAAGTTTTTAACTAACCGTTTAGAAAAACGGCTTGAATGTTTGGATGTTCAGTTAAAAAAAAAAAACACAAAAAAATATATTTACATAATATGTAAATATATAATATATATGTAGTATTATATTATGTAGTATTATATTATGTAGTATATAAATTTATTTTAAAGTATATTTAACATAGATTGACTATGATTGCTCATTATATGGAGAATCGGATTCTCAGAATCTCAGTAAGAATTCAAATGGAATTTTAAATGAACCTTCCTCGGGATCTTTTTGGGGCAGACATAAGTCACTTCCAGGGAAGGCTGGGTAGTATTATTTGTCTAACTTATAATGGAACATATCTCCTATTTGCAGTAGGGTGCAGAGCCGTAACTAGGGCGTGGCTAAGGTGGCATTTGCCACGGGCCCAATACTTGAAAGGGGCGCTAATATTTTCCAAAGACTGAAGAATGTACCTGCTTACTTTTAATTATTAAGGACTTGACATATCAAAATTATACTTTTATCCAACACCTTCACAGAAACACTTGTTTTAAGCACTATTTTAAATGTCAAAAGTGAGTTTTTTTCCACTAGTGACTAAAAAATTTTTTACCCACTCTTTTACGTACAGCTTTTGAAAATTAGTTACATACCCTATTAATTAAGTATAATAACTATTCTATAAATAGAAGCACGTTAACTAAACCATAAAAATTAAAGAAAACCCCAAATTATTCTTTAGTTTTTTAATAAAATACTGTTTTTATTAAAAATTCTGTCATCACCGCGTCCATTTTGACGTTTGTAAGAAATTAAAACTAGCAAAGGCCATGGCTACCTATTATTTTAGTATTAAGAAAACTTAATCTTAATATTTTTGACATAATTTTTCGCAAAATTATAGATTTTTATTTAAAAATAAAAGGTGTTGGATAAAATTAAATTCTCAACTCGTGTATTAAGTGATTTTATCCACTTAATAAACTAGTTAAGAAAATAACTATTTTTTGTTCATATTTTATTAATGCGAAGGCGTTTTTATTTTTTGTTACTTTTTTCCTTGTTTTTCTACTTAACCTAATAAATTTTATTAAATAAAACCTAATAAAAAACTTAAAACATTTCAGTTGTTTTAGGGATAGGGGTACCTGCCACAGGTGCAACAGCTCTAGTTACGGCTCTGATGTCATCCTATCGCTATTTGGATGGCCATTTATAATTACCTATTTACCTACGTTTACATTTTAGATATGTTATATTAGAAAATTTGAGATATATGTTATATCAATATAAAACTGAAGAACCTATATATTTTGGCTGTAAATTTAAACCGTATGTCAAACAAGGATATATGAGTGGAGGTGCTGGTTACGTTTTGAGCAAGGAGGCCTTAAAAAGATTTGCAGAGGTAAGTACAACATATTGCCTCGACTTTTGGTCATATAACAAATTTATAACATATTAATCCATAATATTTCTAGGTACTCGGTAGGTTACAAAGAGCATATTTAAAAAAAAATCACCAACAAAGAGCATATTTAAAAAAAAAATACTCGGAACTAATTTACAATCTCGTGCTTAATGAGCACTGCTTAATTGTTAAGTTAATTTAGTGGTATTCACATATTCTTTAAAAGTAATTTAGTGTATATTTCTTTGATTTCATCATCATCAACTTGTTTACTTTTCAACATAAGCTCAAGTTGGTTAACTGGGCCCCCATTCTACATCGTGCGATATACAAACACGACCACAACCGTTGTGGAGCAAACATGCAAAATCGATAAATCCTTGTTATCCAATTTTGAGATATTAGCAGAAAACTTGTACAGCGTAATCCCAAAAAAAAATTAAAATCTTAAAACTGGCGAAAACTGTTCATGGGTCATATAGTTATCGGCTTTTGCTTGTATATGATGCGCTATATCAAGAAAGTGCTACAAAATTAGTAAGAATCTATACTCAGCTCAAAATATACAAAAAGTGGATTTATCGGTTTTTGCATGTTTGCTCCACAGTTGTAAGTAACATAGATTCTAGACCTTAAACTAAGCTTATCTGCTTATCTATTAATGTATGGGCCACATAAGTTCTAGGACGTTGGGATATCAGCATTTTGATGAAAAATACTTTTTCCCAAAATGGTCCAGTTACCCTCATTTTTGAGGGAACTGGATTAACTGGGCGCACTCTTGTACATTGCTTAAAATGTATGTCAAGTCAAAATGTAATTGATATTTTATTTTAAAAATATTTGTGTGGGTTTGAATAGCGTTGCTTTTATTCACAATGTTCACAAATTAAAAAAAAATAGGATTCATGTTGTAAGCTTTTTTAGAATTTGATATCAACTGGTTTGGTGTCTAGAGGTACCAGCAAAAAATTTTAAACTTTTTACAATCTATAGGGAAAGAAATTTAAAGGAGTGGCCCAAATACCCCTGTGGCCCATTTAACCAACTTGACTTTACCATATGACAAGAGAGGAGCTGAAAATCTAAACGCAATTTTTGCCTTTGACAATCAAATTTTATTGTTTACTTAGTGACAAGCTGAAATGTCACAAATAAAAAAATCTGCCTCTTTATTAACACCCTATGCTTGCCAAAAGAGAGATATTATGCATAGGGACACTAGATCTAGGTCTAGGCGACAGACTGTCGCCTTGCTAACTTAAGACCTAGATCTAGTGTCCCTAATTATACAGTACTCTAATCTATTATAGATGTTGTAGAGTATAAAATAAATAAAATTCTATAGAGTTTAGATATGGAGATTAAAGATAATATTGCTGATATTGTGTTAGGTGTTTTGTTTTTCAAACGGATTTTTCAGGTTGGCTTGAAAGATGGTAAAATATGCAAAAGTTCAAACGGTGGAGCCGAAGACGCTGAGATGGGTATATGTATGTCAGGACTTAACGTAACTGCTGGAGATTCCAGAGATTCAGAGGGGAGGGGCAGATTTTTCCCATTTGTTCCAGAACACCATCTAATTCCTGGACATACGAGAAAAGATTTCTGGTATTGGAAATACATTTTTTACGAAGAAAAAGAGGTAAGGAGAAACTAGTACAAAAAGAATGAACCACTGATTGGTTTAGTTATTTTAAAATGACAAGGGTGCCAATATAGGAGGGAAAGGGAAGCGTCTCCCACAATCATGCCTGAGTTGTGAAATTGGCACGTTGGTGCGGGCTCTTGTTTGTAATCTATCAGATTTTGACCATTATACAAAAATTATCTAGCTTGAGTTGAAAAGATGATTCAGTTACACTTCGTAACTCGCCACGGTGTTCCCCAGAAATAGTTAGATGAACAAAATTGACAAGAAAAACTGACGGCCGATATAGAAACACTTACAGTAAGATCCCAGAGGTACATTTTTCTGAGATAATGCTTAAAATTTAAGAATTTAACTTTGTTGAAGTATTTTTAATCAGACGTCAAATGATGTTCTGTCAATTTTCCTTAGTTGCTTTGTCTACTGCCGCTATGTGGAATAACTAAAGTTATAGTCCGTCCAATTATGCAAGATAGTAGTTTAAAATTCCCACGATTTTTAAGCTACATCATTGGTTAAAAACTCGTACCTTTTACCATATAAAATATTGTAATATTTTTTGTCTATGACAATGTTTGACGGTCGTTAAAGCTAATAAAAGAAAAGAAAGTTACATACCAAAATGGTTATACTTAATATTATTTTGTATGGTATTGAAAAATGTACTTTTTTGGTTTATTCTTTATACACTCACACTAAATTAGTATATTCTACATATTTTACAAACGTAAATTATATTGAACACGAGGAAAACGTCAAATTTTTACGTTACAATTACAATTTAAGGCCTATCCAGAGGCTCGCATAACAACCATTACAAGATACATGACGACATATCAAGCCAATCCTGGCATCATATTCTTATGTACTATGCTTGTTATGCGAGTCTTTGGATATGCCCTTTCCAGGAAAACAATACAGAAATCTGTTAAATTTTTGATACACTACGATTTATGCATAATTATGCTATTTATGCCCTTACTACCTTATACTGTAATGCATTTTTCTTTTTAACTAAACCAAAAAATATTAATACAATAACCTATAAAGTTGGAAGTAGTCACTGTTTATTTTTCATAAATGTGATGTTATTTTATAAAAATAAATAAATAAATAAAAAATAAATGCATTTAAAACTGTTTTGTCATAAAATTTAGATCGATAAATTCAAGTTTTTGACAAGTGACATAAGTGAAGTTAGCTACAAGAGCCTTTCCGACCAAGGGAGGGAAATGAGGTGCTTCTAAATATTTGGGAAATTGCAGTTAATAATAATTAATTTTACAACTTTTATGTATATATGTAATTAGCCAATTACTAAATGATTGTGAATAAAAATTATTCCTATAGCCACAATTTGACAGATTACACTTTTCAACAAAGTTAAATTCCATGGATAGCCCTAAAACGCATTTACAACTTATAAAAATGTGATTTTCTCTGTAATGCAAACAGATAACTCAATTTTATAAATCAACGCGTTGCAACGCTAAGATGGATTAAATTTGGTAACTTCTGGAAAAATATTAAGCAAAATAGAACCTCTGGCATTTTTGTGTGAGTGGTTCTGTAAAGTCCAAAGAGAATGGATCCATTCTAGCTACGGTATGACTATTCCATATTAAGTATTAGAATAAGCACATACGTACATGTGGAGACATCTCTTGTCTACAAACATAAAGAAACTGTTGCAAAATTACGAAAAAATAAATAACTTAGGATAAAATATTGAATAATTTAATGCAATTTGAAATTTTGCGTTAAAATTACATAAAGTTTATTAGTTTTTCTTAATGTTTGTTTTTGATAAATTTAGTCAAAATAAAAATAAATTGCTATGGTGGATTATTTAAACAGTCACAACAGTCCTACATAACTTTAAATTCCTCTCGCAATATTTCCTACTATTGCCTATCAAAGAACACCCACCAGAGAGAAGCTGCTGGCAAGCCAAGCTAACCTAAAATTTTGTCATAGCCTCTTTTGACATCAATTGTTTTTTCTCGCTGGCAACCTCGGTTCAACATATCTACACACATCGCCAAAACTCTTGCCCCCCCCCCCCTATTAATTTTAAAAGTATACAAATATGTGGGTTAAATTTTACATTTTATTGAAATGCTTCATCACTAGGAAGGTTATTTTCATAGAATAGATACACGGCTAGGAATAAAATTAAAAAAAATGTATTAATTAATTTTTATCGAAAAAAGTCAAAGTCTTCTCAAAATGTGAGAAATAAATATCTCAATAACTTAATTATAAATGTGGTATTCTTGACTTCAGGTCACAGTAAAGTGTTCTGGAGTTACTCCATTCCCGAAATCCTTTTGTTCTGCTGACAACTCTGTTTTTTCTAATTTTTAATTATATTTGCGCATGCGCGAGTATATAAAAAATTGTTTAAGTATAAAATTTATCAGTGGTTTCAATTGGTGAATTGTTCCCCCACTCGGGACTGCAAGGAACCACGCATGTGCGATATTCAAATATACAAAGTAATGTAAACGCGGAGTAAAAATCTACTTGTTGCAGTGTGTATAATAAAATTTCTTTTTTAGGGCATGAATTGCTGCTCAGATAACGCAATATCATTTCATTATGTAAGTCCGAATCAAATGTACGTTTTGGAGTATTTAATTTATCATTTACGACCATTTGGAATATCAGCTCAAGCTAAACTTCCTGAATTAACGTCCAGAGCGGAACAACAAATCATACAAAAGGAAGTGCCTAAAACATGATGGAATGGAGTGTGAAGCAAATACCTAAATGTATTAAAAGTAACAAACAGTTAAGCAACTAAAGTGGTCCACTCAAATCAAAAAATTGATCTCGAAAACTAATAAATTGATGCAGATGACATTTGAATTGAGAGGAAGGTTACTCAATTGAGTATTATTCGCAATACCTACTATACGTTTTGGAAAAGTTAAGGTAGTACAGAGTGTACTATACAGTGTTGCAAACTTTTTTTTAAGCTTTTATGTATTAATTGAATCTTAAAGTTTTAAGAGGGTCCAAGAAAGTCGAGAAAACAAAAAACTTATTTATTTTCAAACCATTACTTTAAACTAAAACTTGCTGTTGTGACATCAAAATATAATTTTGATAACTATCAATAAAAAACGCGGAAATCTCGGAAACGAAAAAGCAGATGAACCTGCAAGACTCGGATCAGGGATGGTCTGTACGGGACCGGAACCTATTCGACGGTTGCCGGCAAGCCAAGGACTTCCTGGCTGGTCCAAGCAAAATGAAAAGCGACTGGTTGCTTGACAAAGGAAGTACTGCACTCAGACAACTTGTAGGGGACCTCACGGGTTACTGGAATGCACTGCAAGGATATAATTTTAACTCTCATTTTCACTATTATTTACCATTTCACTACTTCTGCTTTCACCACAACAACTCTCTTCTACCACTCCTGTATTCTTCTGTAACTCCACTGCATTCACTAAGATCACTTTTACTTTTATTCTGTACTTCTTTACTTAAAGAATCTAAATAATAAAATTCCCTTTTTTTTTCGACGATTTTGAAAGACCTGAGAAGAATTTACAATTCGTAAATTTTCAAGGCGGAGTGCATCTATTTTGAAGACTGTTAATACTAAACGTCTGTTAAAAAAAGAAACAAAATAAATACTATTTTGAAATATTCGCTTGCATTAACTGCGAAAAATAAAAGCATTATTAGAAAGCTAAATTGAGACGATATAAGCTGTATATTTTGTACTTAAAATAGTTCATTTATAGCATGTTCTTAATTAAACCAATATAAACTATATATTTTCGACATAAAGTTGGGCATTATTAGGTGGTCCTAAATTTTATCAAATAAGGCGTATATTATTGATCTAAAATAGTTTATTAATTTACCGTCTAAGACTAGGGAGCATTTAGTATTAAAAATGGAACTTATAAAACTAAGACCTTAAATTAACATAAAATAGCATACATATTTCGATATAATTATGAGGGCTTTTAGACGTACAATTATAGCGTCCATTTTTCATTCAACTTTTGAGAAATATTTTGAACGTCTCAATAATTTCTTCTTCATTTTTTTTGCTATATGAAAGAAAGTTTAGGATGCTATACACTAGACTCTCAAGCTGCTTTTCTGGGGTTTTATGGGGGCTTTTTTATTGTCAAATTCGTTTTCAGCGTCTAAAAATACATAAGGAAAATATTGTCTGGTTAATAGTAATTGAACTTTTGTGGGTGTAATTAACTCTATTTGACCAAAAACGTGACAGAACCTCCCTTTAAAATACAAAGATTCAATTACTGTAAACATCATTGTAAGTCTTTTATTCTACCTTTTTGCATTTGCATTTGCATTTTTCGTTAAAATGCTGCGAATAATAAATAAATGAATAGTCTTTCACTCTCTCCAAGAATCATCTAAATCCATTTGGTAGTTTATAATTTTTTTTTAATTGGATTACTTCAATTGCTTAATACATACCTAATTTATAACTAGTACCCGTATATTTTATATTGATTACGAGGGTCGCGCGGAAGTTTAATTTTTTATGAACATTCTGACATGGGTGACACTTACTGAGTATAATGACACAAATTTGTAATTTATTATAAATAAGTTTTTCCCGAGCTGCAATTTAATCGTGAGGTACTTTATTGTTGAACGTGCGAAAAAGATATAATGTTTCAAAGCACTTATCATCAAAATATGGCATACAAAAATGTTTTATTTTGATTTAGTAAGCCAGTTGTAACATTCCGTCAATGAAAATTGAAAATCCTCAGGGTTTATAGAAAGTTAAAAAGTTGCCAAGCAAGCCCACAAAGAGAAAAAAAAAACTATTTACCAAAGGCTTTCGAGGATATAAAATCCAAAATTTTAGTACAAGACAAAAATATTTTTAGCATAGATGAAACCAAAAATGTTTCTGGTTTAAAGATTGCGCATGTTATGTTATTCCGACTTTTCCACAATGTACAATAGTAGACCTTTTTAATGGCAAAGAAGTTTAATTTTCTAAACCAAATCTAAATACTAATAAATGCATTAAGAAATCATACATTTTTTAATTATGCTCTGCTTATGTACTTCGGTAGACATAGAACGTTCATTTTCAGATTATAAATATACTTTTGATAAAAGAAGACGAAGCTTAATAGCTGAAAACATGGAGAAAATCTTGATGATATATTTTTATTTTCAACAATAATATTAATTAATTATGTTTAAAAATATGGGTACATTTAGCTTTAGAACACTTACATGTAAATATTTTGTAAAATATACATAATATAGTTTTTTGTTGTTTTACCTTTGATATTTATATAGTTATAAATTTTTTCTGATATTAAAAGTATAGATAATTCCCCGTGTCATAATATTGATACACCTGTTTAACATAGTCGTCAAGTTACGCCATGAATAATAACTATCACGGGATGGTAAGAAAGTGTGCCATTAATCTTTAAAAACTTTTTTTCATATGTAACATTTGCGCGACCCTCGTAATCAATACCAAATATCCGGGGTATGTTTATAACAGATTCAGAGATGCAGCTAGATTTTTTTTTGGGGAGGGTCAAAACAAAACAAAAACAACAAAGGATTGTGATTTTTCCAACTTTTTAGTTAAGTTTTTAAATTTGATTGAAATTTTCCCAACTTTTTTATGCCGTCGAAAAGCTAATGCCAAAACCTACGTAATTTTCCCAATTGGCGGGTGGAATTTCCCAACTCGAGAGTGTTTGGGGCGTCATCCAGCGGTGCTCCCATGGGGGGTTGGGGGCATCCCCCTAAATCATGCTTGAGTTGGGAAAATCCACTGTTTTGTTGGGAAAATTGTAGTAGAACAGTTGGGTAATTTTTTAAAGGTGAGAACCTTTATTTTTAGTCATCAAAATTTTTGCAGGGGTAAACTATTATTTGGGAGTTTTTCAATTTTAAGTTGGAAAATATATGGTCCGCCCCCCCCCCCCCCCTCCAATAAAATCGCTTCGGAGCACTTCTGGCGTCATCGCTGAATACATTATAATAACTGCTCTACAAAAAGTTTTTTTTATTTGCGAGGTACCTTTTAGTTGCGTCTGGCTATATTTGATGTGCTGATTTTGGAAGCTTTTTCCGATTATCGATCTCGATGAGCTCATTTTTTTTTGAGATATAGTGCACAGTGTTTTTTTTTGCCTTTAGTTGAAGTAAAAAAAATTAAGGTCTAATTATTTTTTTTTCCGTGGATTGCTTCTATATTAATGGGACTCTAAGCCAAAAAAGCAGTTCAAAATATCCATATTCTTTGTTTTTTATAGGCTTCTAAATTTAAAACATTAGATTTTTTCGCATTTTTTCGATATATTTTGATAAAAATTTTATATAAATACTAAAGATACGACTCTAATTTTTATATGTAATACTACCACATATGTACGGTTTATAAAAATAAAAAAAGTTTTAGATTTAATCTAGTGGCGGATATTTTACCGGGGCTTATAAAAAAAAACAAAAATGTTGAAGTATTTTATTTATTTTTAGAAGAGCAACACAATAAATTATATTTATTATGAAAAAAAAACAAAACGAAAAATAAAAAAATATATATTTTTCTCCTTGCTTTAAAACATTAAAAGAACGTTAAATAATTATTAAATAATAAAAATATTGTTGTTCTGCTTTCAATAACTCCCCGTAAAATCTCCGTTACTGGATTCAATCTAAAACTTTTTTCATTTTTACAAACCTTTAAGGTGTAATGTAATGTAATGTAATATATGTGTGTTAGTGTTGCTTATAAAAATCAGAGTCACATATTTTATCATATAATTTGTATATTTTTTTCATAAAAATATGGAGAACAAATGCGAAAAAATCTCATTTTTAAAATTTAGAAGCCTATAAAAAACAAACGAACAAATATATTTTAAATCCTTTTTTTGCTTAAAGACCCAAGAACCAATCCACCGCAAAAAATAATTAGACCTTAATTATTTTTTTAGTACAACTATAGGCAAAAAACCACTGTGTGCTATATCTCAAAAAAATGAGCTGATCGAGAAAAACGAAGCAAGGTTCCGAAAACCGCGCATCAAATAGGTATATAATCAACTAAAATGTCGCCAAATTTTTGAGTGTAGAGCAGTGTAATTTATAATAATGATACGATCTTTAAGTTTAAGTGCCATCTTACCATCTTGGTTTAAGGGTTTTAACCCTTAAGTAAACCGTGCTGTCCAAAAGTCACTTCCTCTTAACTTTTAAACGAGTTAAGATAATGATTTAAAATTTAAAATTCTTAAATAAGACAACTTAAACTATCTATTTGCATATATTTGATATTTCCAGCTCTTAAAATGTATGCAAGGGCACGGTGTTCTAGAAGAACTTTTAAATGACATGACAACTTCATTTTTTTTTTCTTTTTGGAATTTGTTATATGAGCTCTAATTAAAAAAATAAGACCAGAATTTTAAAAATCGTTAGAGGCGTTTTTGAAAAAAATGTGTTTTTTAGAAAATGTCTCTGATATTTCACGCTAACATACTCGTTATGCCCTCGATGTCTCGGATTTTGACCAAACTTGGCATAGTGGTACCACTGTGGTACCTAAGCACTCCATCCAATTTTTTTTCAAAACGGTCCATCCGTTCACTATACTGGGTGTCCCACCAAGTTCTTGAAATAGCTTATCTCCGTTATATGAAAAGGTATTAAAATTTGCAAAAAATAGCATTAAATTAAAGCCAAAAAAAATTTTACTGACTTATTCAACCATTTATTATAAGTGGTATCTTAGATTTTAAGGAGCTCTACATAACAATTATTATTTATTAATAGAAGGATGGTAATTAAAACAAAATTGAAGGTAGTTCCAGGGGACTGGGTTGTTATGAGTTGGTTTTGAATATATTAATCAATTTTCTTTTGGGTACAATTTAACGTAAGTTTTTGAAAAAATTTCTGGTTAAATTTAAAATGGAATGTGCAATTATATTCTTTAGTCAAATAGGGAAGTGCTATTTAAAAAACTAGTTGAAGGTGGTTCCAAGAGGGTGGGTTAATAAGGGGTAGTTTTGCATATGTCAGTAAATTCTACTTTGACTCCAATTTAATTTAATTTTCTTTTAATCTTTTTAAATAACGGAGATATAGCCAGTCTAAAACCTGGTGGGACATTATTATTACTAAATAATAATTGTTATTGGAAGCCCCTTAAAGGAATAAGATACTATTTATAATACATGGTTTAATTCAAAATGAAATGTAATTTTATATTCTTAGATAAATATGGGGGTGGGAGGTGTTATTTGAAAATCAGAGGTTGGTTACAAGGGAGTGAGTAATCAATGGAGGGGGGGGGGGTTGAATAAGTCAATAAAATCTTTTTTGGCTCCCATTCAACGCTATTTTTTACAAAAAAAATACCTTTTCAAATAACGGAGATATAACTTCTCAAGAACTTGGTTGGTGGGACACCCGGTATCGTGAACGGATGGACCTTTTTAAAAAAAAAATTGGATGGGGTACTTAGGTACCATAGTGGTACCACTATGCCAAGTTTGGTCAAAATCCTAGATATCGAGGGCAAACCGAGTATGTTAGCGTGAAATATCAGAGACATTTTCTAAAAAACACATTTCTTTCAAAAACGGCTCTAACGATTTTTAAAATTGTGGTCTTATTTTTCTAATTAGAGCTCATATAATAAATAAAAAAAAATGGAAGTTGTCATGTCATTTAAAAGTTCTTCTAGAACAGCGTGAGGGGCATCGGGGAATGTTTTTTAATAGAAAGGGGGGTCGTCATTTTAAAGCTTATAAAATTTTATATTTGACAATATATTTTTTTAGTTCCAAATTTTAAGTTGATATCTCAACTTGTTCAAAAGTTAATACTTTTGAACCGCACGGCATGATAAAAAAGTGAAGTTTCCAACAAAACTAAACGAGATAAACTATGCATAATAGATATAGTGTATTCAACTTCAAGATTCAGTAGAGGTAAATAAAAGAATCGCGCACGCGGCAGCTGGCGCTTGGTTTCATTGGTTAAAACACTCGAATGTTGTGAGAGTAGGGATGTAGAAAATTAAACTGGTCAGTACGTGAGTACTTGCGATGAAGCGTACAATGCATTGCAATGGACCGTTATATAGAAATATTTTGTTTTGAGTCCTACCCTGTCACTAAATCCGTTGTTGTCACGTGCTTATGTTTACACTTACTGCATTGTGAAGTTAAATATACTAAAGTGTAAATTTAAATATTCAAATAGGTAACTATTATATTATATTATTATAATAATATAAAATAAGAATTAGATATTAGTACATATTATTTAAATAAATGATAATTTATTTTAAAAATCTACCTACTTTATAAACCCTTTTATTCCTATAGGAAATTACAATTTCCGGCGTAAAAAATGAGATATGAAAAGTTGTAACGCTTGAATTAGGTTTTACACATTTGTTAATCTAGGAGATTTATGACAGTTACTTGTCTATATTAATATATTGTCAGTTAAAAGTATATGTAAAATTAGGGTCACTTCATCTGTACTTGGTCTGTTTTTGCTCTGGTTTTCGCCAAGTCCAAAAACCGAAAACTAACGAAAGAGAACTAAAGAGCAAAGTAAGACTAAGATGAAGTGACCCTAGGTAAAATAAAAGTGAATTAAAATTATGCCAAAGAGCTATAATAGCCGCACATATGGAAAATGGGAAAACTATTCACCAGGTATCTGCTGAATTTGGAATTCACCGAAGCACCATAGGTGGAATAAAAAAGGGGCAAAGAGAACGGAGACAACTGCAAGCCAGAGGGGATCAAGAAGAACACGAAAAACGACGGAGGAGCTGGATGAAGCATTCTTGGATGATCCATTTGAAACTACCCCTCAAGCTATGGTAGAAGCTGGAACCGTTTGCCATGTTATTTTTGAGGTGTCTAATTTCAGCGCGTGCTGCACATTTATTTATGACGTGAAAAAAAAATGTAAGCACCCACTAAGAATGGATTTTTCGAAATTCAACCCTTAAGGGGGTGAAACTGGGGTTGAAAGGTTTTTTAAAAAGTGTGCGTATCTCAGAGACTCCTTAATCTAGAATCTTTATATTTGGCAAAAATGTTTTTTATTGAAATCGAAAAGATAGGTGTTTCAGTATTTTTCGATATTCGACCCCTAAGGTAGTAAAAATCTTGATATTTAAGTCGTAAGTGGTCAATTATCTAGAATCTCAATATTTGGCAAAAATATTCTTTATCGAAATTTAAAAGGTAAGTGTTTCAGGAATTTTCGATATTCGTGATATTTAAGTCGTAAGGGATAAATTATGTAAATATTAACATTTCTTGAAATGTGTGCTTATCTTGAATCACGATATTTGGCTAAAATATTCTTTATTAAAATCAAAATGATAAGTGTTCTAGGATTTTTTGATATTCCACCCCTAAGGTGGTAAAAATCACGATATTTAAGTCGTAAGGGATACATTATTTAATATTAGACCTTTTTTAAAAGTGTACGTTTCTCAGCGAACTCATAATCTAGATTCTCGATATTTGGCAAAAATATTCATTACGAAAATCAAAAAGATACGTGTTTCAGGAATTTTCGATGTTCGAAGGTAGTAAAAATCGCGATATTTAAGTCGCAAGTTGTAAATTATTTAAAGGATGACCTTTTTGAAAAGCGTGCGTATGCCAGAGACCTTTCAATCTAAAATCTCTATATTTGGCAACAATATTCTTTATCGAAATAGAAAATATACGTGTTTCGGGATTTTTCGATATTCGACACCTAATGTATATATAGTAGTACAAATCCTGATATTTAAGTCGTAAGTGGTCAATGGCGATTTCTCCCGTTAGATTAGACAGGGACAAAAGTTCTACCCAAAAAGGATAGAAGACATACATACACTCCCACTTCCACCCAACCAAACAAATTCTGTATTTGTTCTTTGTTGAACAAATACAATATTTACTTGGCCAGACGAAAACTGTAACAATATTTTTTTTATTAAAGAAATTACTGGCGCCATCTAAATTTCAGTAGAATTATCTTATTCTACAGATTCACATTAGCTATGTTCGTTCGTGCCGCTTAGTGCTACACTTTCCGGCCAACTAAATAAATACTGTATTTGTTGTATGAAAAACAAATACAGTATTTATTTGGTTGACTGGAAAGTGTAGCACAAATGAGATAGAGATAGGGTAGACGTCTTTTGTTTCATAATTCTAGTTGTAGAGATCTCCATTACCTAAATATTTACATTGTTTGAAAGTCTCAGATATCTCTCAATCTAGATTCTCGATATTTAGCATTTTAAACCGTTAAAACATAGATAAGTATATTAAAACATATATATGTGAAAAATCTTGCCTTACATACTTAGTAGTAATATACAACACAAGTTTTTGGACTTTTTATTGACTTGAGCTTAAAAAACAATGTTTGACAGGTTTAAAATTTTTAATTTGGTTTAAATATTTACTATACCTCTTAATCTAGAATCTCGATATTTGACAAACATATTCTTTATCAAAATCTTAAAGATACGTGTTTCAGGAATTTTCAATATTTGACCCCTAAGGTGGTAAAAATCGCGATATAACATCATCAATTTGTTGAGGTAAAATCCTATTCTCCAACCAGAGTAATATATATAGGTGCGTTTTTAATACCGTCAAGCTACACTCTATTTTTCATTAAAAAAATGTTAATCTTAATGCCCTGTGCAACGCACGGGTATTCGGCTAGTATATATATATCAAAGTACGTATAAAGGGTGATTCAGAAATAAGGTACAAAATTTTAAGGTCCAAAAATATGAAAAAAAGTTCGGATAAAGGTTGGTCCGGAAATAAGCGCTAAGGGAGCTACGGCCTTCCTTAGGGTACATCTGAAAAGTACTTTTTATTTAATATATCCCGAACCCCATAAACCACAGTAACGAATTTTTGCACTTGCTTTAACATTGATAAAGGCTATGATTTTATGTTATATTTGTTTGCTAATTTTAACCAGGGACGTGCAAAATGGGGGGGGGGCGATGTCACCTTTTTGCTCAAAACCTTTTTATCTGAAGATTTTTTGACATTTTCTCAATAAAATATTCATCTTTGGTTAAAAATACATAAAAAACTACTTTATGTAATACCGTAGGCCAACCGTTTTCGAGAAAATTGCACTTAAAGATGCCATTTCACGTTCTGAGCATCAATAATAGAAACTAAAAAATGCACCAATTAAAATTTCAATATTGCAGGGCGATTCTACATTAAAAACTATGCAAAAAAGCTCGTATGCCTATAGCTTCAGAAATCAGTTTTAAAAGTACTACGACCTCTTAAAGAATAACATTTTTTGAGGGACCATAGCTCCCTTAAAAGCGATTTGTGTATATTTGTGTATGAGAAATTTTTTTATAGTTTTTATGTAGCATTGCCCTGCAGTATTGAAATTTTTGTTGGCCCATTTTTTGGTTCCTATTTTTCTTGCTCAGAACGTGAAACTGCATCTTAAGATGAAATTTCACTTTTTACTCATTTAATTGCAATTTTACCGAAAACGGTTGGCCCTACCCTGTTACATAAAGAGAACCGTTTTTCTGTATTTTTAAAGATTCATATTTTATTGAGAAAATGTCAAAATATCTACAGATAGAAAAGTTTTGGACAAAAAAGTGACAATACCCACCCATTTTGGAGGCCCCTGGTTAAACTTATGAAATAATAATTGCATAAAACTTTTATAAATGTTAATGCCCCAGTCCGCAGAGGCACGTCAAAATGACGTCAAAATCTGGTGATTACTGGTCAATAGACGTCAGTCGACCAATGATCGACGACATTTTGACGTCAGTTAATTGACGAATTTCTGACGTCATTTAATCACGTCATATTGCCGACTTTTCTTGGTTATATAATATATTATACTTTTATTATTTTTATTAAAAAACTATAACACCAACGTGGTGTATAGTCTGCAATAGGTAGTACTCAGAAAGCATTTTTTTAGTTATTATGGTATGGTATGTAAAAAAAATCATCAAAAATAAAATATCGTTTATTGTTTAAGTAACTCCCTTTACTCAAACGCATATGGTACTTACACTTTTTTTTTATATTTTACGTAGCTACCTAAACTACAATTTATGTATGCATATTTTTTTTTCTTATGTGTCAAAATTAATTAATTTCGACTATGTATAATTTAAATTTCGCGCTCTTATTTTTGGCTGCGCGCTCAGTACACATCCATCTTGAATCTTGTCAGAACACGACGCTAGCTCTACGTGATTGTTTTGAGTTTTTCTTTTGTTTGTTTTTGGTTTTTCCGAGGATTTTCCTTATATTTTCGTGGGTAAGTACCTAGAATAACTATGACTATGATAGTTGCGAACTGGGGACACCCTAAATATTGAAATAACTTATAACATTATTTTTTATTGTAATTGTAATGGTTTATTGTCGTTCTAGGGCCTACTTTTATGGGTATTTTAGACTATATTAATTTAATTAGACAGTTATAACATAATATTTTTTTATTATTTTAGGTTTAGAGGATATCTATAAAGAAGTGCGAAAATTAAGCGAAGAGGTAAAAGAAGTAAAAGCCATTTTAAAATAGTCAAGAAGTTTGGTTACTGCTTCCATACCAAGTGATATCTCTGTAGAATTTATATTTTGTTTACATCTATATTAGATCATGTAACATTGTTATCATAGTGTGGTCAATATATACACTTCACAATAATATTCAGTGGTTTTCTGGGTAAATAAAAAATATTTTAAGACGTGAAATTCACGTCGTAATAATGACGTAAAAATGACGTCAGATATATCACGTCATCGGTCTGTGACATTAGGAGGTCATTTTCACGTCATATTGTCGTTATATAGTCACGTCATATCTGGAGAAAAGTCACCAGATTATGACGTCATTTTGACGAGGTTCTGCGGACTGGGGCATGTCGTAAAAATAGTTTCTGTGTTTCTCAGGGTTCCAGAGATATTAAATAAAATCTACTTTTCAGATGTACCCTTAGGAGGGTCGTTAGGGCTCATTTCCGGACCAAGCTTTATAGGAACTTTTTTTTCATAATTTTGGACCTTATTTCTGAATCACCCTGTATATAATTCTAAACCGCTTTTAAAAATGTCCATCCGTCTGTCCTCCTATCTGTCCATATGTCACGTTTTTACCTTAGATTCAAGATTCAAGGTTCATGCTTTAAAATTACAAATTTTTTGCATATGTCATAAAAAAATATATATCTATAAATAAATAATAATAAATAAGTTAACTATTTAAAATCACATTTAGGATCACATTTAAAGTACAAAATTCCCATTTAAAAATTCTTCAACTGAATATAACGCATGTTGGATTAAGAATTTTTTGATTTTTACCTTAAAAGGGATCATATCCATTTCTTTTAATTCATTTGGTAGTTTATTCCACATTTTAGGGCCCGAGGGGCGTTTCACCTTTACAATACATGTACGTTTTCATCGACAGTACTTTACATTACATTGACATTACCTTACATTACTTACAATACTGTACATTACTTACATTATTCTACAGTACCTGACATTAATTGACATTACGACAGTACCTACATTATTTACATTATTTTTATTAATGCGCATGCTCTCCTACAGTATTTACATTATTTCGTCTACTCAGATCGCTCAAAAACCACGTGACACCTATAAAATTTCAGCAATGTTATTTACTTCTGGTGGTTTTAATATTATTTTTAATCATTTTTGTGTACCTGATGTATAATGTGTAATGAAAAGTACGGAATTTAATATTATGTAGTAGTTTTCAAATTTCTGTCATGTAAGAAAACAAAAATGTATTTTTTTTTTAGTTTTTTTTTTGTCGAGTTCCAAGAGTTTCATTCTTAGATTAAAATAGTACTTGTCAAGGCATCCCTAGCCTTATACTAAACGGAGAAAACAAAGATCGAGGCTGACGTGTTTTTTTTATAAAACACAGCGCATCGCATCCCACTACAATCACGTCAGCCTTGATCTAATCGTTCTGTCTTTGTTTTCTCTGTCTCTCAAAAGGGGTGTATATTATATATTTTTTTAGTTTTTTTGGTTTAAATAAACAGCACTATTGATATTTTTTTAATTAGCTGATAAAAGTTGGTACATAGGTGTTGGGACTTCTTGCAGGCAGATTTTTTTAATATTAAATTTGGTTTTAGCGAGTCGCAGTGTACCAAATTTTATCAGGTTAATTAAAAAAATGTAAATATGGGTGGTCCTATGGGTTATATGGATAAAGACAGAATTAAAAAAAGAATAAATTAATTTTGAGCGAGACGGCAAACCCCCAGGATCTATCTAATTCTTATCGGGTTATTTAAAAAATGCACCCCCTTAAGGGTTAGATACTTTTAAATATAAAATTTGTTTCTAGGGAGTCTAAAAACCCCCAGATACCAATTTTTACTAATATTAAACGAAAATATATGATTTCTATAATTTTCCCCTATAAAAACTTTTTTTTTCTTGACGAATTTGGATTCCTCATCAAAAATTATGTTAGAAAACATGTAAATAAAGTTGGGCATATAAAAATTTGAAATTTGTTAACTAGTGATATCCAAAGTTTTAGGTAAAATTCGGGTTGGGGTACGGGGGTAAAATGGGGTAATTTTTTTTTTCAAAATAATAATTTTTTAAATTAATTTTTCAGGCCTATAGGGGAAAGTAATATTTTGTTGGCAGCAGTATTTTTTACGTGTTACAAATTTCAAGTTAATAATTTAATTTTTTTTATTTTTCGTTTTTCAAAAGAAAATTAAAAAAAAGTATTTTTTTTTGTTTTAATTTTTTTTAAGTATTAAATTTTGAGAAAATTATACAATATACTGTGAATGATATATACTGGAATGCGTAGCAAACAGGAAGTTGACTAACCCCTGGTGGTGTGCTAAACTTCAAAAGCTGAAAAATGAAACAAGAAAATTGTTTAATAAGGCGAAGAGATCACGGTTGGATTCTGATTGGACCGCTTATTCAGAGCACCGAAAAGAATACAAAAAATTAATTCGCGAAAATCAAAGGAGAGCTTGGAGGGACTTTTGTGGCAGTATAGAATCTACCACGGTCGCCGCCCGACTAAAGAAAGTCCTTTCCAAGGATTCATCACAGAAACTAGGTAGTATTAAAAGGAATGATGGCTCATATACAGATGACCTTCAAAGTACCTCTACAATACTCCTAGAAACTCATTTCCCAGGATGTGTTATTACTCCCAATCAGGAATGGCATCCACATACGCTTCCACCTCCAAGTAAAGAGGACTGGAAAGTGGCCTCCAAACTGGTTGACGAGAAACGCATAAAATGGGCCATTGGGACTTTTTCTCCCTTTAAATCTCCAGGACTGGACGGAGTATTCCCAGCGCTTTTGCAGTGGGGCCTGGATATAATCTCCAGTCCACTAAAACACATTTTTCAGGCATGTATAGCTTTCAAATACATTCCGAAAGCATGGAGAGAAGTTAAAGTAACCTTTATTCCTAAGCCTGGAAGGAAAGACTACTCACTAGCTAAATCCTACCGACCAATTAGCCTGACGTCTTTTCTTTTAAAAACGTTAGAAAAACTGGTTGACAAAGAAATTCGGGATGGTGCACTCTCTAGAGTTAAACTACACCCAAATCAACACGCCTACATCCCTGGCAGATCGACGGAATCAGCTCTCCGAGCTGTAATTTCCCAAATCGAGAAATCCCTGGGACTGAAAGCATCGACACTTTCTGTGTTTATCGACGTTGAAGGAGCGTTTGACAAAGCGTCTTTTAAAAGCATTAAAACTGCCCTACAAAGACATGGTGTATCACCCACACTCATTGAGTGGATACAACACATGCTTGAATGGAGAGCAGTTCAACTAAACATAGGGGGATTAATCACAAGAGGAGTTGTAACAAGAGGCTGCCCACAAGGTGGAGTTCTTTCTCCTCTCCTTTGGAACCTTGTAGTGGACAGCCTATTAACACTCCTTAACGATAATTCTTTCTACACAATAGGATATGCAGACGACATAGTCATACTACTTACAGGGAATTTTGAGAGCGTGCTGTGCGATCTCATTCAGCGCGCACTCAATATTCTACAGAAATGGTGTGATGATCACTCTCTCTCGGTTAACCCAGCCAAGACTGAGATGGTCCTGTTCACTAAGAAAAGGAAACTGGGAAACCTCAAAGTCCCATTTCTTTTCGGAAAACAACTCAGCTTTTCTAAAGAAGTAAAGTATCTGGGAATTCTTCTTGACAGCAAACTGTGTTGGGGACCACACCTTAAGCAAAAAACAGAAAAAGCATGCATAGCTTTTTGGCAGTGTCGTAGAGCACTGGGCAGATCTTGGGGTTTGTCTCCCAGGATCACCCTTTGGCTGTACACCGCTGTCATAAGGCCTATGCTAACATATGGCTCAGTTGTATGGTGGCCCAGAACCCAACTGACTACAGCAAGAACGCAACTAAATCATATTCAAAGACTAGCTCTTATGAGTATAACCGGTGCAATGCGATCAACTCCAACTGCAGCTTTAGAGACTCTGCTTTGTATTCCTCCCCTTAATATTTTTGTTGAGGGTGAGGCCGCAAAGACAGCGCTTAGGCTGAAAGCAAATAGTACGTGGAATGCAAGAGGAACGCGTACTGGACATGAGTCTATTCTTGAACGGTTTGTGTCACAAGCTCCCATTCTTGAATCTCAGACCGATCTAGTTGCTCCCAGGTATATCTTTAATAGATCATACCAAGCTTATGCTTCCACTAAAGAAGAAACTGACAGCGTACCTGACATTGTCATGTACACTGATGGTTCAAAGACAACTGAAGGATCAGGTGCAGGAGTTTTCTGCCCAGATCTAGAGTTAGAAATAAGCATTTCCCTTGGCAAGCATGCCTCGGTCTTTCAGGCAGAGGTAATAGGCATAACAAATGCTGCGAGAGCTATTTCTGAAAGGGAAATCAGTAATAGAAGAATAACTATTCTTACGGATAGCAAAGCTTCCATACAAGCAATCAAGTCTTTCAAAATTACTTCAAAGCTAGTTTTGGAATGTCACCAATCCCTGGAGGAAGCGGCAGTTTCTAATACTGTTACACTCTCATGGGTAAAGGGGCATAATGGAAATGTAGGCAATGAAGAAGCTGATAGATTGGCACGAGCAGGCTCAGGCTCTGTACCTATTGGTCCAGAGCCCATAATCCCTGTATCTGTCGCTTTTAAAACAGCTCTCATTAATCAAGAAACTCACATAAAACACACCCGTAATTGGATTACGAGAAACGATTGTAAACATGCAAGAGCAGCCCTTCCCACTCCGTGTGAAAAGACAGCACGCTTTTGTATGCAACTAAAAAGGGATAACCTAAGACAGTTTGCAAGCATCGTAACAGGTCACTGCAAACTAAATAAGCATCTTAACATCATGGGGAAGCCAGTCGACCCCATCTGTAGAGGATGCTACATGGAAGAGGAAACAATGGAACATGTGTTATGTCACTGTCCAGCGTTAGCCTTAATAAGAGGGTCCATGCTAGACGAGTACTGGCTCGACATGGCCGGTATAAGCAGCATCACTCCCAGACATCTTCTTAGATATATTCAAAGAATTGGATGGCTGAGAGGTTAAATTAAATGCTGCGACCAAAGGGAGGTAGTACAATGGGCCCAGCTAAGTGGCCTAAGTGCGTGTAGATAGCTACCCTCCACCCTAATAACCATAACCATAACCATGCGTAGCATTACATATCTTCCTAAATTTATGTTAATCTTAACCTAACATCGTACATTACCTCGTACCAGTGGCGGACTGGCCGTAAGGCAGGGTCGTCAAAAGCCGACCGGGCCCCAGTTCTAAACAGGCCCTCACACGGCCATTTGGTCTATTTTGGCTATACCTCGATTTTCCAAATTTTTATGGGTTTTAAGCCGTTTAGGGGCCTTTTTTAATATTTTTCCGACTGTGCCGTAAGAAGCCAGTCCGCGTCTGCCTCGTACATTACCCTACAGTACTTTACATTAAGTGGACATTACTTACATTACCGACATTAATTCAACAGTATTCTACAGTACTACATTTTTAGACATTATTTCGACATTACCTTACAGTACTACATTTTTCTTACATTATTTACATTATTCGTACAATATTGTAAATAATGTACATTATTTACAATACATGTACAAAAATAGGTCAGTGAAACGCCCCTCGTTAGGGCCATAATATAAAGTATCTACTTTAGATTTTTCTAATCTCTTAAAGTGTATACAAATATTACTCCTATTTCTAGTTTCATATTGGCGAGTATAATTATTGAAACTATTTCTGTTTGTTTTTACATAGATTAGGCACTCATAGATATACCTACTAGGTAAGATAAGTATGTTTACGATTCACTCACCGCAGTAATGAGTAAAATCCAGCGCATGCGCACTGATTTTCTTATTTTTTCTTTTGACGTATGCCAAAAATTATTTTAAGGTTATGTAACATTCTTTTGCAGAATTTTACAAAAATATCTACTTTTTTCTTTGCGAGCTAACAGTTTGTTAATTAGCTAAAGCTAAATTATTTAGCCTAAATATAATCCTATTTGATTCTTAAAATATATCGTCTTCTAAATTCTGAAATATCGTATCTGAAAAATGCCTCCCATTAAAAAAAAAACACCAAACCAGCAAACTACCAAACCAAACCATTATTAACGTAAACCAACGCCTCACATTAAAAAAAAAACACCAAACCAGCAAACCTAACCAAACCATTGTTAACGTAAACCAACGCCTCCCATTAAAAAAAAACACCAAACCAGCAAACTACCAAACCAAACCATTGTTAACGTAAACCAACGCCCCCATTAACAAAATCAAACAGAAATTCGTGAGTATTTTAACAAGTTCATTTTTGTGGACCTATTAAACTATTTCATAAAACTACAACTGCCTAAAAGCAAAAGATTGTTAAAATACTCACGAATTTCTGTTTGATTTTTTTAATGGGGGCGTTGGTTTACGTTAACAATGGTTTGGTTTGGTAGTTTGCTGGTTTGGTGTTTTTTTTTAATGGGGGGCGTTGTTTTACGTTAACAATGGTTTGGTTTGGTAGTTTGCTGGTTTGGTGTTATTTTTTTAATGGGAGGCGTTGGTTTACGTTAATAATGGTTTGGTTTGGTAGTTTGCTGGTTTGGTGTTTTTTTTTAATGGGAGGCATTTTTCAGATACGATATTTCAGAATTTAAAAGGCTATAGGGGAAAGTAATATTTTGTTGGCAGCAGTATTTTTTACGTGTTACAAATTTCAAGTTAATAATTTAATTTTTTTTATTTTTCGTTTTTCAAAAGAAAATTAAAAAAAAGTATTTTTTTTTGTTTTAATTTTTTTTAAGTATTAAATTTTGAGAAAATTATACAATATACTGTGAATGATATATACTGGAATGCGTAGCATTACATATCTTCCTAAATTTATGTTAATCTTAACCTAACATCGTACATTACCTCGTACCAGTGGCGGACTGGCCGTAAGGCAGGGTCGTCAAAAGCCGACCGGGCCCCAGTTCTAAACAGGCCCTCACACGGCCATTTGGTCTATTTTGGCTATACCTCGATTTTCCAAATTTTTATGGGTTTTAAGCCGTTTAGGGGCCTTTTTTAATATTTTTCCGACTGTGCCGTAAGAAGCCAGTCCGCGTCTGCCTCGTACATTACCCTACAGTACTTTACATTAAGTGGACATTACTTACATTACCGACATTAATTCAACAGTATTCTACAGTACTACATTTTTAGACATTATTTCGACATTACCTTACAGTACTACATTTTTCTTACATTATTTACATTATTCGTACAATATTGTAAATAATGTACATTATTTACAATACATGTACAAAAATAGGTCAGTGAAACGCCCCTCGTTAGGGCCATAATATAAAGTATCTACTTTAGATTTTTCTAATCTCTTAAAGTGTATACAAATATTACTCCTATTTCTAGTTTCATATTGGCGAGTATAATTATTGAAACTATTTCTGTTTGTTTTTACATAGATTAGGCACTCATAGATATACCTACTAGGTAAGATAAGTATGTTTACGATTCACTCACCGCAGTAATGAGTAAAATCCAGCGCATGCGCACTGATTTTCTTATTTTTTCTTTTGACGTATGCCAAAAATTATTTTAAGGTTATGTAACATTCTTTTGCAGAATTTTACAAAAATATCTACTTTTTTCTTTGCGAGCTAACAGTTTGTTAATTAGCTAAAGCTAAATTATTTAGCCTAAATATAATCCTATTTGATTCTTAAAATATATCGTCTTCTAAATTCTGAAATATCGTATCTGAAAAATGCCTCCCATTAAAAAAAAACACCAAACCAGCAAACTACCAAACCAAACCATTATTAACGTAAACCAACGCCTCACATTAAAAAAAAAACACCAAACCAGCAAACCTAACCAAACCATTGTTAACGTAAACCAACGCCTCCCATTAAAAAAAAACACCAAACCAGCAAACTACCAAACCAAACCATTGTTAACGTAAACCAACGCCCCCATTAACAAAATCAAACAGAAATTCGTGAGTATTTTAACAAGTTCATTTTTGTGGACCTATTAAACTATTTCATAAAACTACAACTGCCTAAAAGCAAAAGATTGTTAAAATACTCACGAATTTCTGTTTGATTTTTTTAATGGGGGCGTTGGTTTACGTTAACAATGGTTTGGTTTGGTAGTTTGCTGGTTTGGTGTTTTTTTTTAATGGGGGGCGTTGTTTTACGTTAACAATGGTTTGGTTTGGTAGTTTGCTGGTTTGGTGTTATTTTTTTAATGGGAGGCGTTGGTTTACGTTAATAATGGTTTGGTTTGGTAGTTTGCTGGTTTGGTGTTTTTTTTTAATGGGAGGCATTTTTCAGATACGATATTTCAGAATTTAAAAGGCTATATATTTTAAGAATCAAATAGGATTATATTTAGGCTAAATAATTTAGTTTTAGCTAATCAAAACAAAAATAAGAAAATCAGTGCGCATGCGCTGGATTTTACTCATTACTGCGGTGAGTGAATCGTGTATGTTTAACTCCTTAAACTTGTGTTTTACATCAGCTCTGTATACCCTAATCCTGACAGTACTCGGCACAGTAGTCCCCGAGAACCCTTGGGTTAAAAAAAATTCGAACCAAAAGTTAAGGTTGGATCCTTGTAGTAATCGGTTTGGAGATAATATATCCACCAACAGCCAAATCCAGAAAATTAGCTTTTGGCAGATAATGGTAACTCTTCTTTGAAGAGGTACATCTTTTACACCAATGATAATAGAAAACTGTTCAAGTGTATTTAGTTAGTATTTTTGACGTAGATTTTAAATATCTTTTCAAAATTAAGCTATCATTTTTGTTTACAGAGAAAAACGTTCTTAAAAAAATGTAAAATTGAAATTTAGGGCACTTTTAAGCATTTTTATTTATTACATTTTAGCAAATATAATACTTTCGACTAAACCTGAATAAATTTCATGTTTTTAACTAAATATATACGCTACTAACAGTTAAAAATATTATTTTTTTCTGAACTTAAGAACCTGAAAAAGTAACTGCTATTTTTACAGTATCATTGATGAAATTACGGTCTGTTGGGTAGTGTCCTTTTTTAAAGCAGTGGTTCTCAATAAGTTAAATTTTATTTATATAAAACTCTGACAACCCCATCTTTGTTTTAAGTAATGATTTAAAATATGTGTAGCCAGCATAGACTATTGTCTAAAGTTTTTTTATTTATTAATACATGTATTGCAATAAGATTAAATATTTTATTTTAATTTAAATTTATTTTTTTCCATTTTTTATTAAATATAATTTAAAGTTAGTTATTATGTTTTATATTTTAACATCTTATAAAATAATAATATATTTTGTTTGGCACAGTAGTTTTTGCAAATTAAAGCATAATAATTTTATTTAAAAAAAATCGTTTTATTGTCTGTATTTTTTTATTTTTTTAATATAATTATTACAAATCCAAGCAATATACCCAGACTTGTAAGTTATATATTACATCAGGTAACTCTCTGAATAAGCAGGATGGATAAGACTTTCTAGTCCTTCAGCTGATCAGAGAGGGTGAAATAAAACGGTGATCACTAACTGATTTGTGATAATTTATTAGACTAGAAATTCATTTATATTCAATTTACATTCTAACTATTTCCTAAATCTACACGTTCTGACATTGGGGATATATATTTATTTTCCCTAATGTTTCCTCGGCTTCCTCGTTTTGTTATTGAGACTAATATTATATTATAAAATAATTAAAAAAGGCTTATAATCGACTTCACGTTAATTTTATTATTGAAAACAATTAGTGTGACCGCGGTTTCGCTATAATAGATATAGCATCTACGGACTTAAATACATATAATGGGACATCTTTAACATTCTGGTCATAAATAACACTAAGGACATTACACAATTAATCTGTAACCTAATTTATTAATTGTGTAATGTCCTTAGTGTTATTTATGACCAGAATGTTAAAGATGTCCCATTATATGTATTTAAGTCCGTAGATGCTATATCTATTATAGCGAAACCGCAGTCACACTAATTGTTTTCAATAATAAAATTAACGTGAAGTCGATTATAAGCCTTTTTTAATTATTTTATAATAAACCACTTCACTATAAGAAGTTCAGACGTTCAGAACCATGAATGAATTTTCAAACTGGATAATATTATATTATTATTAACCTACATGCTAATTCTAATATATTTTAACTTAATATATTCTGAACATATTGCCGGGGGCCGCAGAGGGGACGGGGATGGCGGCAAGGACGTAATGTATTCCTCTAGTTCTATGTTCTGGGTGGTGGCTCTTTGGGCGTCCTTCTCCTAGATTGGCTCTGTTCAGTTTTCTGAATATATTGCCGGGCCGCATGGGACGGGGATGGCGGCAAGTTCATTATGTATTCTTCTATTTCCATGTCCTGAGCAGTGGTGACACTAGTAGTGGCGGCATGGTAATGGATTCGTTTTCATGTGTGGTCACCTAGGTCGGGCTCCTTGGAGACGGTAGTGTACTCAGGCTGGGCGTCTGGGATCTCAGGTATGGTGAAGTTTATGTGTTTTACTCCACTCATCATAACCCAGTCCGCACATACATGGATGCAACATCACAAAGAAAGATTTTTTAGGTAACAAGTGCCATATTACATGAGACGTAACATACATATGTATGCTACATAACATGCCCTATAATAGAAAGATTTTTTAAGTTGCATGTGCCATATTACATAAGATGTAACATACATATGTATGATACATAACATGCAATATTGCATGTTATGTATCATATATATGGTATGAGAACATACCAGATACATAAAATGTTATGAATTCACCATACCTATGTAGGTACAGGTTAATAATAATCCGATCGACTTGAAATTTTCAGGAATAATCAAGTTGTCCGAGGTGAAGATCCCTATTATTTTTGAAAGTAATCCCACCAAAAACAAAAAAGTTATGGAGGGATAAAGTTTAAAAAAAAATCGAAAAAGGCTGAAAGAATATTCCTATTAACGTATTTTTTTCATAGTTAATATAACAAGACCGAGGGATTTTTTCGGCTAATTTTGTTGTTTGTATTTACGAAAGCTTTTTTGCTTAGCAACGCACGAGACACAGTGAATGCATATAAAAATCAATTCTACAAAAACAAATAAAAAAAATTAAAATTTTTGAAAAAAAAGTTTTTTTGAAAACTTTTTTTGAAAAATTTAATTTATATTTTTTTCAATAATTTTTCGTTTTTCAAAAATCTTAAAAAAAAAACATATTTTTTTAATTTTTTATGATTTTTTTTTAATATTGCTTGTTTAAAACTTCAGTTTGGTTCGACTCGGATAAATCTCACAAATAAGTTAACTAAATTTACTTTTTAAAGTTATTTTGGAAATCGACAAATTCCCATAAGCGTTGAATACTAGTATCCGCATTCGTGGTATAACTAATTATGTAATATCTTGTAAAATACAGAAATCAGAGATGTGATTTCAATGGAAATAGAAATTAGAATTTTGAAGTTCCCGCCAAGCAATCTAGCCTACATCCTTTGACCAATTATTGGTCAAATTATAGTAGTAGAGTATGGCGTCATAATTAACCGTGGTGGAAATAGTGTTTTTGTGTTTGCAAAAGCTATTTTTTGAAGTTTTTTATGATAGGTTAGTAATAAAACTAATTATTAGTTTATTCAAGTTTTATAATCTACATAATCGTAATACTTTTTTTAAAATTAACCTCAAAATAAGATTTCAAATTATAATGGATTATACTTTTTTAGTAAAATGGAATATGCAGTTGTGTCGTTTGTTGGAAATGATGACGTCAGTGACATCCCATGGGATGGATGATGCATCCCAACACAAAAAATGTTTCCCAATTAATTGCAAAAAAAGGTACCTATTACCTATAAAAATGAACAGATAAAATAAATGGAGAACATTTGAAGTCATTGTGGTATGTTAATCTATATTCATGGGTAAGCCGTTTGCTGAGAATTATCAGGTTCTATGTGACAGCTCTGATGAAAAAGAGATATACTTTTTTTATTTATTTATCCTCAAGGAGTTGGGATCCCTACTGTAAAAGGCTGAGTGTACTGGAAGAAAACTAAAACTTGTTCTAAATGTATTTTGCGAGCTAAATCTCCTGCGAAATCTTGTGTACAACCCTCGCGAAATCTAACGAAATTTTAAATATTTAACACGTTGGCTACCATGAGAGTCACCAGCAACTCTCGGTATTTTCATACATTGGTACCACGTGTATTAGGGAACGTTCAAATATTATGTAACGCAAATTGTACCAAAATTGTACACCAGAAGTACTACTTATGTCATATTTCAGTGAGACGCGGTAATATTGGTGAAAAAGTTGTAAAAAATGTTTTATTAATATCACAGCTACACAAACTAAAGTTGGATCTCCAACAGACTCTACTAGTCAAATTCTATGTATTTTGAGCCGCTGAATCCGAGTCGGAGTTTAAAAATTGGGTCCTATTTTCAAAATAAACTTAAAAAAACATCCTTTTTGTACTTTTTCGCTAGGTTTTTTGAGGTCTTTTTAAAAACTTTTAAATTTCGACTGCAGATTCACATTCAGCGGCTCAAAATATATAGGAATTGACTAGTCGAGTCCGTTGGAGTTCCATTTTTTTTTGTGTGGCGCTGTATTTATTTTATTCTTAGAGATTTTGAATGAATTATTTTTTTGTATGTAATTAACGCAAAAACGTATAATATATATATACTAAGTATATTATAGTTGAAAATGTAAAATGAATTATTTAGTTTCTTTTTTAGAATTTGCGAGAAATCTTGCGAAATCCCGCAAAATATTGCAAAATCCCGCGAAATCTTGCCAAATCCCGCGAAATCTTGCCAAATCTTGGGTAATGCAAAATTTCGTGTACGCGATTTTGTATGAGATTTACCCCTCGATATTTTGCATTATTACGTTTTTTTTTTAATTTAAAATTTTTTTTTTCAGAATATGTTTATTTTATTATACGTTTTAAAAAAAAAATGTACAAACAGTCACCTTTTTTAAAATATATATTATTCAGAATATGTAATATGTAGTTTTAATTTTTTGTATGTATACCTGGCAGGACAACCGAGTGTTAGTTTAAGATATATTTTTATTTTTGCAAAATAAACAAAATTAAGACTTCGACCGGACGCTGTAGATATCGACTTTAGATTTCGAATATGTAAGTGGCACACAAATATGTATTTCATATTTGTGTATCATTTACCTATTTGAAATTGGAAGTTTATATTTGCCGTTCAACGGGGGTACGGGGGAATTTAAACATCCATGTTACATATCACCCATATAATTTTAATGTATTAAATACCTCTCATCCATATGGCAAGGGATAACTTATGATGTATTTGGTATGTTTCTGCTACATATCAAGGAGTATAAAAACGACATGGCTGATACCTCTCATCCATATTGCAAAAGTTATATAACATGTTATGTACCTGGTATGTAGCTGATATGTTACATGTTATGTACCTGATACATAATTTGAGGCGGAATTGTTAAAGTCCAAAGACTGTACATGGACTATAAAAACTACATGGCTGCAACATCACATAGAACAGTGGTTATGTACCTGCTATGTACCTGCCATGAATTTGTGCGGACTGGGAACTGGGATTGTTGCAGTAATTGTGGGATACAGGACACATTGTCGGGTCTGGATGCTATCTAATTGGTCTGAAATCTTGATCACAGGCTCCCTGGAGATTGTTATTTGTTCGTCCTCTTGCTTTCTAGATATTAGGCTTACTGGACTTTTGATCTCTGGCAGCGGGACATTGTTTCGGTCCCCCTGTTACTGCCGAATATTGTCTATTTTTTTGATCATCATATCCATAGCTTCTAGGTATCTTTTTTCCATATTATTAACGTACCCCTTCTTGAAGTATGGATCATCAAAGTTAGTTTCATTCATAAAAATGTCGTTATGCAAGGCCTGACATTGTTTCCAATGGTCTTCTCGACACACGGTTTTTCATTTATCGACAATTTATATTTAACTATATTCAAATAATTATTATTATTTTTAAAATCTTCAAAATATGTTTTAGTAAGTTCTTATATCTTAGTATGTGATGCATAATAGCCCTTCACATGAGATGAGCTTTTTCACAATTCTCATTTAAAAGGACTCAATTTTCTGTCCATTTCCCCTGTTGTTTCCCAATACTCCAGATGAATAATTTTTATAATCAAAAATATAAATAAACAAAAAAAAATAATAAAAAAAAATTGAAAAATTACAAATGTTTAGAACAAAAATCAACTATAGCTTTTTTTAATTGAACGATATATTTTGAATCTTCCACTAAATTAATTTTATATCTATCCCAGTGCTTCACAAACTCCCTATGAATACTTTCCCCTACCTGCTCTGACCACAAACCAAGCCCACCATAACTAATAAATTTTAACGAATCCTCTATATGCTCTAAAATTATATGTATTTTTAAAGTTTTTGAAAGACCCGTTGCTTCGAAAGATTTTTTTAGAGTTTCTATATTTTTTTTAACGTATCACCATCCACATTTATCGAATTGGAAAAGCATCCCTCCACAATCCTGTTCATGTCTTTTAAAGCGACTATAAAAGGGACCAAAATTAAAGGGGTGTGTTCGCCAAGAATATCCTTATCGTTAAGCTTGTCTGCTTCTTTTAGAAGTTTTCTGCAGGCATTTCCTTCAAATACACCACCCTGGTAATTTTTAGCTACCAGCTTTAATTTTTTTGGCCACAGCAATGCTTTTTCCCTTCCTAATAAAGGAACCAGGCCATCCCAAAACAGGTGATTTACAAATCCCTGAAGGAGGTGTAACTCTGGGATTACACATTTTTCTATTACAAATCTTTCGTTTGTTTCTAATAGTAATGGTTTGTGAATGGTGCTGTAACATATTTTAGCAAATTTTTTATCTTCCTTATAAGATTTGAATTTTTCAAAACTTTTATTTAAATTTCCATAAGTTCTTAAATCTTTTTCAAACTTGTTTAGTTTCTGATCTGTTTCATCCTCCATCTCCTCAACCATATCTTCACCTCTGAGACAGTTTAATGAAACTAAACAGTATGGACAAGGAAAAGTAGAGGTAGCAGTTTGCAAACCGTTTATAATTAACTGTAATTTTAAATCTGACACGAAACGAAAGGGAATATTGTTGAGGTTTATCAAATTAATTAATTTTTCAATATTATCGTATGATTCCTTTATATCAGGCACAATACATAAAAGCAATACCTTATATAAACCAGTAAGTTTTGTCTTTTTGGCAATGCTTCCTCCTTCAGAATAAAGTTTCCTTTTCCCAGTATTCTGACTACTTTCGAAATCACTCTTTGTTTTATCCGGGGAATAATTTTCAGGAAAAATACACATGCTGATTTTAAAAAAACCTTGGCCTCCGTCTGCCATTACTTTTATATCAAAATTTCCAATAAGATTTCTTTCTTCTAAAACTTTGTCCAATAGTTCCTCCGAGTCAACATAAACTACAGGCCTTAATTTTTTTTCAGGTGTTCCTTCAACATCAACCTCACTGTATGTAGATTTATATATGCTTTCCAATGCCTTTGATTTTTCAGATACGTGGTCCCTGTAATGGGCTGGAACAGACTTGGAACCAACATTTGATTTTATAAAGTTGCAGAGTTTTTTCATCTGATTTCCAGAACTGCCTGACTGTACTTGGTAATTATCTAATGATTCTGTACTAAATTTTGCAGACTTTTCTTCCTTGGGATTTAAAACAACTGTGACAGGGGCCCCTCTAGTTGCTAAACTGAATTTTAAACCATTTTCTCTATTATTTTGTTCCTTATCTTTAGCCATTTCTTTTAACGAAGATGTTATAACCTGCTCACGTTTTTTTTCGGGAAGTAAATTTATTTTTTCTATAATATTATCTCTTGCCTTACTTGCAGTACAAGAGACATGAAAAATTCCCTTGCCAATAGTCTGCAGACATTTGTTGCAAATTTTCGAATTTTTTTCGTCCCCCACCTCCTTAGCCGGTGGCCGTCCAACGCTTTTCTTTCTTCGGCCTATTGAACTTGCCGTTTTGCAGATTTGGCAGTTACATGTCAGAGAGTCTCGAGATGGTCTAAAATCTTCGTAGTTTGGAACACTTTCTTTTTTGACAAATCTGTTAGCGGTGATGCTCATACGGCAAGAGAAACATATTGACAAAGGGTATTTAGGGTTTTCCAAATCAAAATATTTATAATAATGTAATTTAATCAGGTCGCAAATACTTTCATTGATTAAAAATTTTTGAGGGACTTTTTTACACGTACATACTTTTTTTTCGCACAAAATGCAAATTTTTCGCCTATTTTCTTCATGGGGGGTAAAAAGTTTAGACGTTTTAAAATCCATATGTATTTTATTATTTTCATATGAATGATATCATGATATGAATGTCATTTATCTATGACTGATAGAATTAGGGTCACTCCATCCAATGGCAGCTTGCTGCTACCACCTAACTGCACTATGTCATGATAAGTGATTAAATTCAATTCAATTCGTTTATTCATCTTTAGAATGTATACAAATACACATAAATAAGTCAAAAGTCAGCAATGAAATTGGAAAATGGAGACAAAAAATTATAATATGGTTAAACATAACTGTATGTATTATATTTTACCGATTATTAATAATAAATTACATTTTTCGTATTGTTGCTTAACATAGTGGCTTAGAACAGATTTTAATAGGCAGGCTCGCCAGATACTACTAAGAACGCCTCTCCTTAAAATATTAAGTTATATTTAAACATCATACAATTCAATACAAATGGGGTTGTGAGGAAACATAGTACCTTTCAAGTCACTGCGACCAATGAGATCTATTGTGAAATCCCTTCATAATTTAATCTACATATAACTTTAGGCTTCCCAAGAAGGCCAAAAGTATTTTTGGGGCTACTTGGGATATATCTGCAGATTTTGGATATACCTGTTCGATATAGTAGCTTTTTGCAAACAATGACTTTGCAAAAGCAGATAATGTGTTCGGCCTTTTCTGGTGCTTCTGAGCATATACAGCAGGTGTCAATTTTTAAGCGTTATCTTAGAGAGCAATGACTGGTTTTTATTTCCGGAATGCTGAGTTCACTTTTCTTGTTTTTCAGGTTCATATTTTATAAATATTTTGGCCTGTCTTAAGTTTTGTTCTTTACAATATCGAACTATGATTTTGGTTTCCCATTTTTTGGTAGACTTTACCAGGTGGCTTTTGTTAAAGGTTTAGGGCCAGTAAATTGAGTGCATGCTCCTTCTCTAGCACGAGAGTCTGCTGCCTCATTGCCTTCAACACCCTCGTGTCCTAGCACCCTCATTTTGTTGAGAGTTTCGCATCATTCCCAAACAAGTACACATTTGGTATCATAGTGCCGTGGTTCCCTAGAACCGCCGCCGGATGGAGGAACTATATTCAATGTTCTAAACCGTTTTATAACCACTGATTTACTTATTCCATAAAATGATTTAAAAAGTCAAACTTTGAAGGATTGCAATTTTCACACTACTCAACAAAATAAAATATAATCAAAATCAATCGATTTTTCTAAAGGTTCCCAAATTTAAAATGGTTAATAAATTAAGTTCTAATTAGCATTTTTATTAAGTTAAAGAAACAGATTTTCTTCATTTATACTTTAGAGTCATATATTTACTAAAATTAAATAAAAGTAAATGCTTAAAAGTACCCTAAATTTCAATTTTCCATTTTTTTATTTATGTTTTTCTCCGTAACAAAAATAGATAGCTTACTTTTGAAAAGATATTTGGAATCTGCGTCAAAAATACTAACTAAATACACTTGAACAGGTTTCTATTATCATTGGTGTAAAAGATGTACCTCTTCAAAGAAGAGTTACCATTATCTGCCAAAAGCGAATTTTCTGGATTTGGCTGTTGGTGGATATATTATCTCCAAACCGATTACTACAAGGATCCAACCTTAACTTTTGGTTCGAATTTTTTTTAACCCAAGCGAGCTCGGTGACAACTGTGTCGGACAGCTGTCCGTTGTAACCCAAAAAGTCTGTCAGCGTTTGGACAGTGCCTCCATGCCAAGAGCCCATGTGTAAGTGAGCTTTGTACAAGAGCATGGTAAACCATATTGGCATTAGATTTCTTAAGAGGAAAATTGCTCTAATAATTTTTTTAGATAATTAGAAGCCAATCAATTTATGAACCTTTTAATTACAATTTTTCTTTATACTTTTGCCTGACAGCCTGTGCCATAGACTTTAAAAATTCGATAAAACTTTTAAATTTTTACCGAACATTTGGTTTTGGGCGAGGAGTTAAACCGCTGACAAAACTTTGTACACCTTTAGGAGGAAATCTTCAAAGACTTCCTTCAGATTACCTCCAAAGATTACATCGAGTCTAAGATTTTCTCCGAAAAGGGGGAAATCTTTAAAGATTTCCTTCAAATTACCTCGTAACCTTCAAAGATTTCCTCCAGATTACCTCCAATTTGAATACTCGAATTCCTTTGCGATTTACTCCTCAGTTTTGGGTTAAACTTTTTGCTGTGGCTAAGGGCCTTTGCTTACTAGTAATCCATTTCATCGTGATTTTTTTAAAAACCTCAAGGTCGTGCTGTAACGAGGTAAACCCCAGAGAGGTTTTCCATTTAAATAAGTACTCATATTAAATTCTGAGTATATAAACTTAGTTAACTGTCAAATCTAAACAATCATGGATTCTAAAACTGACAGGTAGTTGAGAACAATAAAAGAACTCTAAAACCCCTTAGGTAAAGGTAAAAAAGACCATATCCTTAATGTTTTTCATTATACATATTTAACGCTAGACTATTACCCCAATATTTTTGCGTGTAAATCATTAACACAGAATTGTGAAATAAAATTAATTTTTATTTTTCTTATTTTAAAACACATTAGAATCTCTTCAACCGCGAAGGAGCTTATCTTAATTAGCAGCATCAAAGCCGGTCTCATATTTTGGTTTCAATTATAATTTCTTAATTTTTAATTTTATCAATAGCAAAGGTCAATAAGTTCAGAAAATATGATTTCTTAAAGTAACGCATTTTTCTATGACAACAGAAAGGGTTTCGGGGCATAACGGGACGAACATAAAAACTGTTAATTAATTTTTGCAATAAAGGTTAATGATTGCCTGATCGCGATCGATCGTTTCGCGATAACTGTTGCAATAAGGAAGCCCTTTCTTCCCGTGTGTCGCCGGCCAAACTATGAATTGTAAGTCCTAAATCCTTCCCAGACACCACAAATTAGTTCTTAGAACCTTCTTAAAACGTATGATTGGGAATGTTCTCATATTCTAAGAATGTGCATTATTATTCCAAGAATCTTCTTAGAACGTTTAAAGACATTCAATATATATCCCTTTAATTATACTAAAACCTTCTTAGAAGTTTCTTAAAAAAAAGATGGAACATTCTAAGATAGTGGCTTGTTTGAATGAAAAATCGGCTGTTAATTTGTTTTTCGTGACCTGTTTATTAAACTTTAAATAAGCTTATGATAAGCTTCTGGTAAGCTTACTCTAAACATTACCTCAAGCTTGCCTGAACCTTACTAAACTTACAAAACTTACAGATGCAAGCTTTAAAAAGTATTTTACAAGTCTATACAAGCCTACTGCAAGCTTACTGTAAGCTTTCTTCCTAACTTACACACCCCAAAGAAAGCTTGAGATAATCTTCTCGTAAGGTTATTTTGCTTAGTGGGTACCTCCGCCTTGCGGGGTGGAGTTACAAATTTGTATCATCAGATTCAGTTAAAGTGACTTGATAAATCATATTATACCAAGTTTCAGAAAAACAAAGTAAACATTTTAAAATAATTATTTGATAACGTACGTTTTTAACACTGACTGATTACGAAGCATTTTTTGGTTTTCATGAAAAACTTATGGATCTTTCTGAACCATAAATATATCAGTTTAAGTACCTAAATTATTTATGGATGACCCTTGAAGGTATCGAGGAAATTCCAAATAACCTGCATAAAAGCTAAAAAAAGTTAAATAAACTAAAGGCATTTGAATAACTTTCAAACATACCTACCCACTTTTTAACCGACTTCCAAAAAGGAGGAGGTGTGACTTTGTTTTTTTATGTTTGTTCCCGCATAACTTTGGAACGAATGAACGGAATTTGATGAAATTTTTTGCAACTTAAAGAGGACATTCGTGAGGTGGTCCCGTTTTAATTTGACGCTCGGATAATGCCGGGTAAGCCGGATAATTAAGATAAATCTAATCATTTTAACGCAATTTCACTTAAAAACGGCTTAATTTGGTTCTACTACCAGCCAGATTTTTAGAGAAATATCGGATAACTCGGATAAGCCGGATAACTTGATAAATATTACGGCACACTGAAAATCTTTTAAATGCCTCTAAACTTGATTCTCTGGACCTGTAATATTAAAATACCAAGAGAAAATGATAAATGTTGTGATTTTACCAAAAGGTGTTGTTTGATTATTATTTAACGCTTAAAGTTTAACAAGATTTTATTTAGTATTTCGTTTAAAATAAGGTTGGTTGGACTCTTAGGCTCTGGAATAAAAATATTACTTTTATTTTTTAGAAATTTGTCTTTAAGATAATGACGTCACAACGCACTAACATTGTGTTATAATATGTGGTTTTGTTATAATCTTGCTGTTATATGTTTTATAATATTATGCTTTACTATGGGAGCTTCTTGATATGAATGGTTAGCCGTTATATATTATATATTTTGATACCACATATCATAATTTATTTTATTATATTATGGGTTCGTGTTACTCATTCTTGGAAAAATTATACAAACATTTGCTTAAATATTTTAACTACATTATTTATTTATTATTGTTCGACTTACAACAGTTCATCTTCTTAAATTGCACTTAATTGCACTATTAATTATGTATATAAAAAAATAACTAACTGACTAACAAATATATAAATAAAGATTACTGAATACTGAATATCTAAAAAAAATCTAATGACTGAATGATTCAATGCATACCATTCCCTTTCTTTCTCTCGTTTAACCGTTTTCGTAATATTTTTCGCTTATGTTTTACGGGCGGAAACACCACGCCACCAACTCCTAAATCGATCCAAAAATCAAAAAAAAAAAATCGGATTTAAAATGTCATGTCTAGAAAATTTGAAAAAAGTGGGTGCTAAAATATCTGTCGGTCTGTCGGTCTGTAAACCTTATAACTTTTGAACGGAACGTCCGATTTGAAAAATTCTTTCTTCGAAAGATTCAGGACCTTTTCTATTTGCGTAACATCAAATATGGTTAACATTAGCATATGGCAAGGGGGGCATAATGGACAAAAACTATAATTTTTAGCGATATATTATTATTATTATTTATAGTAGGACAATTTTTTTGAATAAATGAAAATAATGTCTAGTTCCCTACAAAAACACAAATATTAGGACTATTAGTTTCCGAGATATAGGCATTTTAATAAATTTTTATATATTTATACATTTTTAATTAGATGTCAAATTTTGAAACTAGTAAAAATGCAGTCATATGTAAAATAAAATTTTGATGTTTTTGAATAAATTTATATCTGATAATGGCCTCGTCAAAAAATACAATTCTATAAAGCTAGAATGGAAAAACAAAAAGAAATGGTCAAAAATACAGAACAAATAACGAATCCGTGAAAAACGAAAACAAGAAAATTGCTGAGAGACTTAAACTTTTAATTAGTTTCAATTACATAAGATTTCCACCCTACTAGAAAAGGTACCCGTTTCACATTTATTTTTATTTATAACCAATTTATATTTTTATTGTAACTTATAATATTTCTATATTCAAAATAACTTTATGTTATTTAGGTATTTATTTTTATTGAATATCATGTTCTTTCGGTTTTATTTTATCCATTTTCATTTAAATTTCAAAATTTAAGCCTTTTTTATAAAAGTATTACTATAGTATAGTATTATAAGATCCAACATCAACTAGACTTGCGTTTCTATTAAAAAAAACGTTCGTTCGATATATACCAAAACCCTGGGTCATATCGAACGATGAAAAATCAAAAAAACAAAAAAAAAATGATTCACTAATAAAAAAATTTTTTTTTTTTTTTTTTTTAAAATCAAACTTTTAGTCATCATTCACTTTATTTAATAAAGTGAATGATGACTAAAAGTTTGATTTTTTAAAATAATATCTCTTCACTATAAGTATACGTACGTTAAATTATGGATCTCAATATTTTTGGTTTTCGAAATTGGGTAATAAAAAAAATAGTATATTAAAGTACTAGTTTCATAACATACGTTTTTAGTGCACGAGTACAAGTTTAGAAAACGAGCCGCTTGCGGCGAGTTTTCTAAAATACTAGTACTAGTGTTATGAAATGAGTGCTTTATACAATTTTTTCTATTTTGCTCTAAAATTTAAAAAAACTTACATTTAAATTGATGACTGATTTAGGAATTTTTGTTTTGGATTGGCATTACAGTTTACACCATGTTTAAAATTCTAAGAACAAATGATATTTTGATATATTTTATAGTCATCTCTTCTCTTTTTTACTGCAATTAACCAAGCCACAATTTTAACATGGTAAAAATAACCTAAACACAACATTTTGTAGAAAATTCAACTTTAAAGCGACATTGACATTTGCACGGAAAACGTCAAGCGATAGGCTAGATCTGTTGCCAACCCAAAAGAACAAAAAGTACAGACCTCTTATGGGCCTATAAGAACACGCAAAATGCGTGTGATTATGAGCTTATAAGAGTCGCAAAATAGAAAAAAAACTTTTTTAGTATTAGGAGGTTATAAAAACAAGCTCGAAACTGTTCTAAAAAAGGATAAGCGATTTTTGATCAGAGTTCCAAGATTACTTACAAAAATGTAAAAAAAAACATTCGATATATACCCGGTTGACGTTAATTTTTCAACAGCCTCCTAATAAGATCTCTTAAGAGGCTCTTATAGAATTTTGCCGATACGGGACTGAATTCAAACTCTTGAAGTGTTGTTTACACAAACCATAATTTATGAAGAAATATAATTTTTTGTAACCTAGTACAAAAAAATATGCTTGCCATCTTTTTTATATCCCTTATATTGCCGTATCAGCACATTTGCAGATAGTACCTATATATACATTTATGTTCAGTACTCTACACCATTATAATAAGTTTGATTCAATTAACAGGTCGCACAGTGCGACTTGCACCTATTTTATGTATATTTAAATTTTGATTGATCAAGTGCTTCATATGAAATTGGAAAATTCAACAGATGGGTCAGTTTACTGCAGATTATGGTAAGTCTTTTAAATTTTAAACAATTACTTAAGATAAGATAAATTTTATTTAAGGATCTCGAGAATTTTCACTCTATAAACTTTAGATCTATCCAATAATAAGTACCTCCCTAGCAATTTTTATTGATTAAATACCTACTGCATCTTTATTTTTACTTTTATTGCGGTACCTACATCCTTATTAGTATTATTATTATTATTATTACATTAGAATCAACAAAAACTACTGGCACTACATTTAAAAAAAATTATATAAAACATTTCCTATTTTGTCAGATTTTAAGGATTTAACCAATACCTACGTGTGGAGTATGGATGTGATTATTTTAACTAAAATTGGTATAAGAGTTAATTTAAAATATAGTTAATGCAGCCAGATAAAAACATTGCAAAGCTATTTCGTCAATCAGCATCAATAGATACTGGAGCACCTACCTTCATTAATTCAAATGTTTTTTTGCTAGTGTAAATACAGGGTTATTCAGAAATAAGTTCAAGAAATTTAAGAGGTGATTCTACGTTGAAAAATATGAAAAAAAGTTCCTATAGAGTTTGGTCCGGAAATGAGCCCTAAGAGAGCTGCGGCCCTTCGAAGATGGACATCTTAAATGGGAAACAAAAAAGCACCAATAAAATTTTAATGCTGCAGGGCGATTCTTCACTTAAAACTAATCAAAAAAGTATTCTACACCAAAACACCTAAATTTAATATTAAAGGATTTATGGCCTTTAAAAAAGTAAAATTTTTAGTGGTACAAAATGTTACTTCCTCTTAATTGCATTTTTTTTTAAACGGTTGCTCCTACACACGGTGCGGTGGTGCGACGGTTTATATCAACTTCAAATTAACCACTTTCTGTTTCTATACGTCGATTCTATGAGGCATAAGAATGATTTTAACCAAAAATAAAAAAAATCTATCGAGCACTTTTTTTTTATTAAGCAAAAACTCCGTACGTTGGACACTTACCTTTTATTTGACTATTAATTAAATATTTACTCAAATTATCATCTTTTTTTTTGTTTTATTTTGTTTAATATATGTTAATTGCAAAAAATTCTTGCTAAAAAAAATGAAATTAATAATAAAAAAACCCTTATATAAGACTACTTCCTTGTAAATAAAGAAATATGTATAATTGTACAGAATTTTATTTTTAAATACATAATATTTTAATCAATAGCCTAACAGAATATTGGTTAAACATTATTTACGACCAGTTTATTAATTTCTGCGACAAAAGAAACCCGTATGTAGAGCAGTTCAATCTTAGACATGTTTTTAGACGTGCTTTTTACCTTAAAAAAATATGTGCCTCAGTAAACGGAATTTATAGCAACATAGTAGGCTTAGCCTAAATGTCATCCGAAAAAAAAAACAAAAAAATAGTTGTAACTGTCATTTCAGTTTCTTGTGTTTTCGCTTAAAATAATATTTAATTTTTAAGTAAAATTGACTTGTTAGATACAATGAAGGTAAAAAAAACACCCTTAAAAAAAGCGTATTAGCACGTAATGAAAATAGAAGGGTTTTGTGTGTAGTGTGTTTTTTAAAAGTTAAAAAACTATTTAATATATCAAGTAAAATAATGAATGTGCTACGATCAGAAATACCAAACTATAGCGAAGACGACCAATATTTTCCAAGTTCAATATGTGGTTACTGTCTGCAAGCTGTGTATAATATCAAAAATGGTAAGGATACAAATCTAAAAAAATTTCAATACACTGACAACAAAATAAAAGAGCAGAGGATAAGTAAGGATCAACCTGTTTGCAAGTGTTTACTCTGTATTTGTGCTAGAGCGCCGCTGAACCAAAAGGACAAACGTCTACAAAATTTCTAGTTTCGGAATTCTTGTAACTAGTTGCTTTGGAACAAAACTTGAAACTACATATTTAGAAAAGATTGAACAATTTGAAAAGGATTTTAAAGATTTACCTATTAAACCTACCCCAAAAATACATGCAGTTATACATCATGTCAGGGAATTCGTGGAAGTATCAAAAAAACCCCTGGGTTTTGTCTCGGAGCATTTGAATCTGTACATGCAGATTTTAAAGTGATTTGGGGTAGGTTTAAAATAAATGCTATATCAAATCCAAATTATAGTACAAATTTATTAAAAGCCGTTAGGTAGCTTGCACATATGATTAAACTTATTTTAAACATGCATTACACAGGCCTACAAAATTTAACTTTTTCCCACTTGGGATTAAAATGTTATACTAGTTTACAGGTACATTCCCCCTGAAAAGGGCTATTTTGAGGCTTTTTCGGGTCGACAAATCCAAATTTATTGTCAAAAAAGTTTGCTTAAGTCACATTTTTAAAATATACAGGGTTATTCTTTGAATGGCACCCCCTGTAACTTCTGAATGGTACTAGATATAAACTTCAAATTTGGGGGAAGACAACACGGAAAAAAAAATTATAGCTAGGAGCGCTATAACACACATACCAAGCAAATTATAATCGCTTATTATATAAATACAAGGCTTTCTCTTACAATTATGGCAGTAAGTGTAAAAATTTATATGAAATACTTTAATTGTTTAGTGAATAATAAAATATAACAAATAGTATGGCATTTATAGCTTAAATAGATTTAATTATTGTCCGTGCTAATAATTTTTATAATATAATAAAATTTCTGTAAATTTATAATAGTGCCTGTAATAAATATAATCGTGTCTGTAATATATATAATCGTTTCCAATTTATTTTTAACATTATTAGTTATTGTGTCCCTTATAATCTATAGCTTAAATCACTATAATTTGCCACTGTTACCAAATATCTTATAATGTATAGCGCAGAGCCCACTAATTTCTTTCCGTGAAGAGTTAAAATTTGAAATCTTTTGTTATTTTTAAATGTAATTTGGTGCGTAGATTTTAAAAATTAAGTCAGTTTTTTCTATCCCATCAGAATAATTTGTTTAATTTTAGAAGACTTTAAAAAAAATCTTTTACTGAGGCACATATTTTTTTAAGTAAAACCGAGGTCAAAACGAATGTCTAAAAACATGTCTAAGATTGAACTGCTCTACATACGGGTTTCTTAAGAAATTAATAAACTGGTCGTAAATAATGTTTAACCAATATTCTGTTAGGCTATTGATTAAAATATTATGTATTTAAAAATAAAATTCTGTACAATTATACATATTTCTTTATTTACAAGGAAGTAGTCTTATATAAGGGTTTTTTTATTATTAATTTCATTTTTTTTAGCAAGAATTTTTTGCAATTAACATATATTAAACAAAATAAAACAAAAAAAAACATGATAATTTGAGTAAATATTTAATTAATAGTCAAATAAAATGTTAAGTGTCCAACATACGGGGTTTTTGCTTAATAAAAAAAAATGCTCGATAGATTTTTTTTATTTTTGGTTAAAATCATTCTTATGCCTCATAGAATCGACGTATAGAAACAGAAATGGGTTAATTTGAAGTTGATTTAAACCGTCGCACCACCGCAACGTGTACAGTGTTACACTATAGACATTTTTTATGAATTTTTACTGAAGGAATCTATATTTATTACAAAAAACCAAAAGTCCAAACGACTGGTTAAATTGTATAAATTCAAAAAACAAATTAACATAAAATTATTGCCCTTATTAATGCTAGTATACATTCAAAAGCTCGTCGCTCTAGCTTAAAGGGTACAGGGGTTATTAATTAAAAACTTATTACAAATATTACAAAAAGTCCCTTAGGACTTATTTCCGGACCAACCTTAATAGGAACTTTTTTAATATTTTTTAACGTAGAATCACCTCTTAAATTTCTCGAACTTATTTCTGAATAACCCCTAATGAATTGATAAATATTTTGATATTTTTTGTTAAACTCGTAGTCCGGTGACGGAACTTTTTACGCGTTTTTTTTTTTAATCAAAATGTTTAACATTATTAAAATTATTATGTATTATTATTTTAAAACATCATAAATTATGTAAAGAACGAATAAAATAAACTCGTGCGGAATTTTTGGTAAAAATTGTATGCATAAAAATTACAAAATGGAGTACAGTTGAACCCACAAAAAATGCAAGTTTTAAATATGCCAAAATGTCAATTTTATTAATTATTTTATAGTTTAAGTAAGATTTTAAGAAAGAGGTTAGAATAATTTGACATATTGTCAGTTTTTCTTTAAGTTTATTAGTAGTCTCTAATAAGTTATTACAGATAATGAAGCTGGAAGAAATAGAAAACTAACAAATATAGAGGTTCCATATCTGCAGAAGCAAGAAGTCTTCCCAAGATGGTTATTTTTATGTTAATATTCCTACTTTTTTACAAAATTAATGGAGAGCCCCTAGAACATGCATTTAATGTTAAAAAAGAAACGAAAATTTGTTCTCCTGAAAAATTACGTTTATATGACATGGTGTCGTTTACCTCCGTGGTCCAGATATACCTAATAAACAATAAACTTAAAAAACATTTAGAATATTTAATCATATAAAACATTTAAACACAATATTTAGTAAATCTTATGGGTAATAAAACTTTGAATGAAATATATAATTTATGAAAATTATGATTTTCGTTTAAAAAAGGTTTTTTTGCTGCATAAAATATCCAGTCTCGGAATTATCGATGCGGCGGCGGGTGGTCGTTTTTGACCCAATAGCCTGCACCGCGTCTCGTAAAGGGTGTTCTCTTAAACAATTAAGTAAATTCTCACTTCCTTCTTCCCGAGCCTGCACGCCTTTTAAACGTTTCCTCTTGTATCCATTTTTTCTTCAATATTAACAAGACTCTCCTAATTATTAAACTTTGCCAAGTCTACTTGTTCACATCCTGCTTCCATTAACCCAATAGCTTGAGCTTTCTTAATCACTGAATCGATGCATTTCTAATTATGTACTTTAGAATAATTATAAATAATTTTGACAAATATTGTCAACATTGACAACTGCATTGTTTGTAAACAATTATTCAATTTACACAACTAGATTTTCTATCTTGTCTTCTTTTTTCAGATTCAACTGTACCTACTTTTACAATTCCAAAAATTGAATAAAAAAATATAATTGCTAAATTGTGAATTATAACACAGGTCAATCTGAGATCAATCGTTTCTTGGCTTTATAATAACTATAACTAAAGCTATCGAAATAAAATGTATGTCAGTCAAATTTTTCCTATTTTATTTCTAAATTAAAAATAATTTCAATAAAAATAATCCTAATTTATTATTTTATTAAAATCACAATAATCCGGTTATTAGCATTAGTAATGCACAGTGGCCCCAGAAAAAAGTAGTAAAAAATCTGATTTTTTTTTGCGTTATTAGGGTGGTCCAAAATTTTTCAAAAACGTCCGAATAACCTGAAATTTGGTATAAGGGCTTCTTCTGTTAATCTTAATCCAG
>OY294051.1:25125543-25413952 GCA_958510825.1 Brachypterus glaber
TATCCAACCAGTCCTCGTCGGTTACACTTAAACGAAATGGACCATGCCTTTCCGTCTGTTGCAACGATGTTATCCTCTTGCTGTGAAAAGTCTTCTCTGATGATTTCTTTCTTTTAAAACACAATCACAATATACTTTTTATAGTCACTAAAGTTTAATGTTTGATTTATTAAAAAAAAGTCGTAGCTTCATAAACCAACGCCAGTTTTTATATTTCTACAGTTGGTTACACTTTGTTTGGTATTTTTAGGTTAGATCATTTATTTTTTCGTATTGTTTTGACTGTAGCAAAACTGTTGTTTTCCCTTAAAATTTCTATAATTTTTGGTCGTTAGTCTTATACATCTGGCTCTCACTACTCCTAGTTACTGATGTAACCACCATGCAACCCGATGGCTGAAATGTAAAATACAAAGCCAAAAATCGAAGAAGAAGAAGAAAACTGTTGTTTACATCCCATCAGGGGGCTATTTTTACGTGCAATGGGAAATTTGGATTTGTGCTGTATAAAATACTGATCAAAATGTAAAGTGAATCGCTCAAAGATTTTCAACAAATTTAAAGTTAAATATCTCCGAATATAATAAAAGGTACACATTTTGAATAGATTACATGTATTTCGAGTTGCCAAAAACTTTACACTACTAGTGATATGGTATTTTTTCTACTAACAAATCTGCAAGTGTGAGTTAAAGTTGTGTGAGTGAAAGTTAACCCGTTAAGTTTCAGCATCTGTTAAAAACAACATCTGTTAAATAGTTTGTAGGTGAAGATTATGCATATGGCAAGTACATCTTTGGTTATTATTTTAACATTTTTTACGGTACTTTATAATTATTGTTGGTAAAATTCTATGATGATTAAAAGACGATAAAAGTTATTTTGTCAAACAGTAAATACGGAATCGACAAAATCTGACAACCTTGCATTTTGCAAATTTGAAGCGCGATGATAAAGCTTACAGATGCGTCGTCTGTAGGCTGGATTTAAGGTTTTCTAAAGAATTTTTTTAGATTTTTTTTTCCAATTTTTTTCTTTCTGAATCGATTTTTGGGGTCACAAAGATGATCTGGTTTTTTTTTCCGACGCTATTTCAAATACACCGTGTATATATATATATATATATATATATATATATATATATATATATATATATTACTCATTTCAGGTAGGGCCGGATTTATTTCATTTTAAGGGGGGCCATCCATAAGGAAAAAAAAATGCGCATTCACCAAAAATATAATTTTGAAGGTATTTCTATTCCAATATATCTCGCTGGGGGGACCATGGCCCCCGCGCCCCCCCATAAATCCGCCCCTAATTTCAGGGGCTGTAAAATCAGGCGATTAAATATGGGGGGAGTATAGGGGTATTTACCCCCCCCCCCACCCCAAGAATCTTTATTTGTTATATTTTTTCTTTTGTTTGATTTTTTTTGTTTAAAATAAAAAACAGTTTTATCACTTTGTAGTTATTTAATTTTTTTTATTCCCATTACTAAATATTCCCATTACTAATATTAGTATGTAGCGTAGTATACACGGTGTATTTGAAATAGCGTAGAAAATTTTAGCAGAGTATTCTACATCATAAAATATGACAAAAAGTTCCTATAAACATATGTCTCAAAATGCGTCATAAGGGAGCTACGCCCCTTTGAAAGTGGCTAAAAAAATCGGTTTTTATTTAATAACTCAAGAACCCTTTGAGATATATTAACGAGGTTTTGCACGTGAATTAATACTAATAAGGCCCATCTTTGTATGTCATTTTCACGTACTTATTTAAACCAGGGGTGTGCGAAATGGGGGGAGCTTATCAGTTTTTTGTCCCAAACTCTTTACTGTGTAACTTTTTTGCAATTTTATTTTTGAAATATGATTCCTCAGGTCAAAATACATAAAAACGGTACTCTTGTTGTAATACTGTAGGATTAACCGTTTTCGAGAAAAATTCATTTGAAGGTGAAATTCCACGGTTCGAGGACGAAAAATTAAATACTAAAATGTTGAAAACCAAAATTTTAATGATGCAGGGCGAATGTACATTAAAAACTAAGAAAAAAATCTCATATACAGGTACTTTCAAAAATCAATCCTAATGGAGCTATGGTCTCCTAAATATGCACCATTTTTAAAGGGCTATGGTAGCTTTAAAAGCGTTTTTTCGACCTACATGTATGGAAACTTTTTTTCTTAGTTTTTGATGTAGAATAACATTGCATCATTAAAATTTTGGTTTTCGACATTTTAGTATTTAATTTTTCGTCCTCGAACCGTGAAATTTCACCTTCAAATGAACTTTTCTCGAAAACGGTTAATCCTACAGTATTACAATAAGAGTACCTTTTTATGTATTTTGACCTGAGGAATCATATTTCAAAAATTGCAAAAAAGTTACACAGTAAAGAGTTTGGGACAAAAAACTGATAAGCTCCCCCCATTTCGCACACCCCTGGTTTAAATAAGTACGTGAAAATGACATACAAAGATGGGCCTTATTAGGATTAATTCAGTGCAAAACCTCGTTAATATATCTCAAAGGGTTCTTCAGTTATTAAATAAAAACCGATTTTTTTAGCCACTTTCAAAGGGGCCTAGCTCCCTTATGACGCATTTTGAGACATATGTTTATAGGAACTTTTTGTCATATTTTATGATGTAGAATACTCTGTTAAAATTTCCTACGCTATTTCAAATACACCGTGTATACTACGCTACATACTAATATTAGTAATGGGAATATTAAAATATATTTTTTTTAATTATGATTAGGTAACGTTCAAGTATTACGTAACGCAAATTTTGATCATTTTGGACTTTTAATCAAGTTATCCGGCTTATCCGAGTTATCCGAGTTATCTGATATTTCTCTAAAAATTTGGTTGTTAATTAAAACCAAATTAAGCCGTTTTTAAGTGAAATCGCGTTAAAATGATTATATTTATCTTAATTATCCGGCTTACCCGGCATTATCCGAGCGTCAAATTGAAACGGGACCACCTCATGAATGCCCTCTTAAGTTGCAAAAAGTTTCATCAAATTCCGTTCATAGTTCCAAAGTTATGCGGGAACAAACATAAAAAAGTCACACGTCGAATTTATAACCTCCTCCTTTTTGGAAGTCGGTTAAAAAGTTGGTAATTTTGACCTTATTTTTGCAATTATTTTTGCTGCTTATGTCGGTTTGCACTCACTGAGTTCAGTTTACTGCAAAGTTTGCAGTGCGGTGCAAACTGCAAAAAATTGTACATTAAAAACTAAGAAAAAAATCTCATATACAGGTACTTCCAAAAATCAATCCTAATGGAGCTATGGTCTCCTAAATATGCACCATTTTTAAAGGGCTATGGTAGCTTTAAAAGCGTTTTTTCGACCTACATATATGGAAACTTTTTTTCTTAGTTTTTGATGTAGAATAACATTGCATCATTAAAATTTTGGTTTTCGACATTTTAGTATTTAATTTTTCGTCCTCGAACCGTGAAATTTCGCCTTCAAATGAACTTTTCTCGAAAACGGTTAATCCTACAGTATTACAATAAGAGTACCTTTTTTATGTATTTTGACCTGAGGAATCATATTTCAAAAATAAAATTGCAAAAAGGTAACTCAAAAAAAAGTTTGGGACAAAAAACTGATAAGCCCCTCCCCCGTTTCGCACACCCCTGGTTTAAATAAGTACGTGAAAATGACATACAAAGATGGGCCTTATTAGGATTAATTCACGTGCAAAACCTCGTTAATATATCTCTAAGGGTTCCTGAGTTATTAAATAAAAACCGATTTTTTTAGCCAATTTCAAAGGGGCGTATCTCCCTTATGACGCATTTTTAGACATATGTTTATAGGAACTTTTTGTCATATTTTATCATGTAGAATCACCTGTTAAAATTTCCTACGCTATTTCAAATACACCCTGTATAGGTACTACGCTACACTATTAATGGACCATTAGTAGACTTTTTTGTAAAAATGTTTTTACAATATTTGCAAATTTGGCGAATGCGTCACTTGAGATGCTGAATCCCCCCCCCTCCCAAATCATATTTATGCCACTGTGCAAAATTCGGCGAGGGACCCTGCTGTAAATACCTTTATTTTTATACATTTACTTAGTAAATTTTACTGGTTGTCAATCAGTAAATGTATAAAAATAAGGGTAATAAATGATTGGCATTGCAAGTTTGGTACAGAATCTGACTCTTCCGTACAGGGACGATCCGAGGGTTTTGTCGTGGAGGGGTGTGAAGGTAAAATTTTCCGACTGAAAATATTTTGACGACAAAGAAAGGTCATCGCCCCCAAAAAAATTTGACGACTAAAAAAAAGTTATGGCCCCCAAAAAAATTGCCGACTGACCTACAATTTTGCCGACTCGCTGCCATTATTTTGCCAACTCGGTCGTTTCGTCCCTGCTTCAGTAGCAAATGCAGATTGCATTGCCGAGATTGACAAAAGTTTATTCCTTTACTAGCGCAGTGCATTTAATTGGCGGGAAAGTAGGCTGTGAAACATACGCCATTAAAAATTGTTGAATTTAACGTCAGTTTAGCATCTAAATATTTGATATTATTATTGATTGCGTCACCAAAAGACGACTTATTTTAAGTAACTGAAGAAAAAACGTGCCGCTGAGAATCCACTGTGACCTTGAACGCACTCTTTCAGCCGCCCAGTGAAAAAAAGTCAGTAAGCGCTAAAGATTCGTGAGCGTAGGTTGTGCGTTTGTCTTGGGTGGTTCTTTGTGTAGTGTATATGTAGTATATTTAAGTGGTACTTTTTTACAGTGTTATATATCTTATGGTGCTTTAGTGCCCAAATGGATTATCTATAAGTAAGGATTATTTAAAAGTATTTTGTAGCCAGTATAGGTTATAGAACTATCCAGGGTTTGTTGTTAGTTTACCAGTTTGCATGGTAAGTTTTTTTTAAAGTTATTGTCAAGAAAAGTAGAACAGAATAGTGGCCCGGTTGGTAGCTACACCATATTTTAAGAAATACTCATAAAACGTTCTATTTAAGATTTATTTTTAGAACACCATGTTTATTTTGATATTCAGATTTGACGTGTCTGAGGTTCCGCAGTTTATAGAAACCTCGTGTTTTAGAAATCCAATTATATTGATTACCTACTAAATAGCAATCGACTTGGCTAGTAATTTATCTACATTGTTAAATCTACAACATAACAGTTTAAAATTAGATCTGTACTATCTAAAATATCACAGATTATAATCTATTGTAGATATCACAGATTCTGTGATATGGGAAGCAAATGCGCATTCGCCATTTTGTTTAAGTGCTTTAGATGATATTTTTTTAACAAGTGACTGCAGGTGTCAGTCAGGCAGTCAAGTGTGAAAATAGTAATTATATACCAAGGTAGAGAAGACATTTTTTTTAGCCGACCATATTAAATCCCGAGCTGCAAGGGAGTTAAGAGTGGGAGGCTATAATAGTCTTCTCTACCGTAGTTTATATATTAGTTTTTTCACTACTAGCACTATTTAACTATTTTTATTCAAATAATGAAATAAATTATTAACAGAATTTATATTTCTTGAAATTTTCATAAAAATCAAGTAGCCTTGATGAAATTTGCTCAAATAAATACTCTGAACTGACGTTTAAAAAATTTAGTTTTTTAAGATTTTTTTTTTCATAATATTTAGCTAATTATTGATTTTATTAATTGGGGGAAAGTCTAATTTGATGATCAGTGATCATTGATCACTCACAAAATGATAAAAAATTATTCGGTGAATATTAAATCAATGGAGCTCTCTACAACTAGAATTATGAAACAAAAGACGTCTACCCTATCTGTCTCATTTGTGCTACACTTTCCAGCCAACCAAATAAATACTGTATTTGTTTTTCATACAACAAATACAGTATTTATTTGGTTGGCCGGAAAGTGCAGCACTGAGCGGCAGGAACGCACATAGCTAATGTGAATCTGTAGAATAAGATAATTCTACTAAAATTTAGATGGCGCCAGTAATTTCTTTAATAAAAATAATACTTTTCGCCCGGCCAAGTAAATATTGTATTTGTTCAATAAAGAACAAATACAGAATTTGTTTGGTTGGGTGGAAGTGGGAGTGTATGTATGACTTCTATCCTTTTTGGGTAGAACTTTTGTCCCTGTCCAATCTAACGGGAGAAATCGCCATTTAGTGCGGTCACTTAGGGTAGGTGCGGTCACATGTGCTCTACTTAATAGAATACTTTGAGTCGAAATACCGCCCCCAGCGCCGACCCCACACCCAACAAATATTTCAACTATTTGGTGCGGTCACTCAGGGTAAGTGCGGTCACTGGTCCTCTTCAAGAAAAAGTGGTTTTGGTTGTTGTACCGCCCTCAATGCCGCCCCCAGAAACATTAAACGCGATAAAAAACGCAAATATGTGGCTATTTCGTGCGGTCACTCAGGGTAGGTGCGGTTACTCGTCCTCTTCACGAAAAAGTGGTTTTGCTTGCCGTACCGCCCCCAGGATCAATAGACGTATTAAAAAATGCAAATGGGCTCTTTCTTGCGGTCACTCAGGGTAGGTGCTCGTCCTTTTCACAGCAAAGTGGTTTTGGTTGCTTTACCATTCCCAATGCCACTCCATAAACAATAGACGTAATAAAAAATAATATGAAGCTGAAGTTTGCAACATTTTTTTGCAACGAAAATTCAAATAGTATATTAAAGCACTTATTCCATAACACGTTTTTAGCGCACTAGTACTTTAGAAAACTCGACGCACGCGGCTTGTTTTCTAAACTTGTACTCGTGCGCTAAAAACCTATGTTATGAAACTAGTACTTTAATATACTATTTGAATTTTCGTTGCAAAAAAACGTTGCAAACTTCAGCTTCATAAAATAATGCAAAAACATAGTTAATACTTTTCCAATCCAGTGCGGCCATTCAGTGTAGGTGCGCACAGTGGTGTGACCTTAAGAGGTCATGGCCAAAAAGGGTAAAAATTGATGGTGTTTTTTTAAAAAAAAAATTTATGAAGCTGAAGTTTGCAACGTTTTTTTGCAACGAAAATTCAAATAGTATATTAAAGTACTAGTTTTATAACATAGGTTTTTAGCGCACGAGTACAAGTTTAGAAAACAAGCCGCTTGTGTCGAGTTTTCTAAAACGTTTATGGAATAAGTGCTTTGATATACTATTTGAATTTTCGATGCAAAAAGACGTTGCAAACTCCAGCTTCATAGATTTTTATGACCTGACTTTAAAAATAAATTAACTGAGATGTGAACGAGCTGCATACCTGTAAAGTTGGCCTATATAAATTGATTGATAATTTTATTTTGTACACATGATAACTTAAGAACGCTTTAAGCAAGAGACTTTGGCATACAAGTATGCCAAAAGTTCTCGCTCGGGATTGTTTTTGGTAAACATTGGGGTGGGGCATGGGAAAATAATGAAGCTGTAAAGTACAAAATGATCAAAATTTGCGTAACGTAATACTTGAACGTTCCCTAAGGGTCGAGGGTAGTTTTTTAAAAATTGATATATTGGGGTTTTTGGGGTCGCTAAAAATGAACCTTAAAATATTTTTCTAAATCCAACCCCTGAGGGACGGGGATTAATCACAACAAGGTAATATTAAAAAATATTTTTTGTATAATAGGGTGTTCCAAACGAAGAAGTACTATACTATCCCAGTTTTTATTAAAAAAAATTGTTAAAATTTTTATTTTTTTGTAATGAAATTAATTAAATATTTTTAACTGCAAATAAAGTACACTACTATATACAGAGTGTCAATTTTTGTTTGTTTATGTAAAGAAATAATTTATTGATCTTTTTTCAATTGCAAAAAATTACTTCCGGCTATTTTAGACACCTGATACTAAAACAACTGATTATTTATCTAAATACGAATTCTTTTATATATCAGTGACGTCAGACGAAGTTGGAGCCCAAAACTTATAAAACATTTTTTTCTTGAAAATTTTAATTTAAATATATTTTTTTTATTCATCGAAGAAAGTATTAAAAACAAAATTATTTTACGTTATTTAATACCCAAGCGATAATATATGTTTTTATATTATTCACAGCGCCTGCGCTAGAATAATATACGGTAGTTTAGAATTTTCAAAAAAACTCAAAAATCGTCCTAGACAAAAAAAAAAATAGTTAGATACCTATACTGCCCTACTACCCTAAAAAGCAGTAACTCCATATTTAATGAAACTGAGATAATGGCAAAAACAGTAAATCGTCTTAGCCACTCTCTTGTGTTATAGCTAGAATCGGGAAAGTGGTCGTATAACTTTAGGTTTAACGTACCTTTATTATAACACAAGTACGCAATCATTAATTATTTATTTAAATATTACTGCTTTTTAGTTTTGTATCTCGTACTCAAAATTTTTAGGAATGCTAAACTAAAAAGCAGTATGTGACAAGATAAAGAGAAAACGACCGAAAAATAAAAAAAAAAATATTTTTAAATTTCCTTTAAAAAATAAATTTTACTTACTTTCCCCAAGAAAAGTCGGGAGTTGATAAAAAAAATTGAAAAATTTTTATTGCTTTTTTTTGCGTTTGTCGACGTTCTATATATAAAAAAAAATGATTTCCGTCAAAAAAAAATCTGTATCTCGGTCTGTCTGTCTGTAAAAAAAATTGTGACCACGATAACGCTTTGAGCTAAAGACTTCAAATTGGAACCATAGGTTTATTATCCAAAGTTGTTGTTGATAAAATTCCGTGTAGGGTAAGGGAGTAAAACAGGGTAAAAACAACATTTATTTTTTTATTTTTATTTTAGTTTTTCGAAAAAATCAACTTTTTTGAAAAAAGAAACATTTTTAAATTTTTTTGAAAAATAAAAAAAAAATCGAAAAATTTTTTGTTTTCCAAAATAATTGTCTTAATGAACAAAGACTTACAGGGAAAAGTATTATTTTGTTGACAGCAGTTTTTTTTGGCTATTTCCGGAAAACCTAGCGTCATAGAAAAGCTATAATAATGCAAAAAGAAACTGTTTTATTAATGCTTTACATTCTTCTAATTTTATTTTAATATATTGGGTAATAAAAAACTGTCTGTCCGATATGTCACTAATATTTTATTTCATAAAAAAAACTTATTTGGAGTTACTGGTTTTTAGCTTAGTAACAGTCCCTTATTTTGGAGATACTGCAATTTTCATAATTTTATAACTGCATAAATAAAACTATTTACTCAAATTTAATTGGTTCAATAAATAGCCCTTGGAAATGCACAACTAAGTGTAAAGTTAATTAAAAATCCACAAAAATTGGAGTTACGGCTTTCTAGCGTAGCAGGGCAGTATAGTTTTACGGATATATCGTGGCTTTTCTGAACATAGTTGACCCCCCTTTAGAATTTTGCCCACCAAAAAAGGTATCCTTTTAAAATCAAAACATTTTTTTTTACAAAATTATAGTTACTCATGAGGGTCAAATGTTGTCCAAGTTTTAATTCAATATATTTTATAATAACAATCTTATACAAGAATTAAGAAAATAGGGATTTTCTGACTTGGTATGCTGTTTTGGTAGCTGGGGGCTGAATCTGGGGCCCAATAAAGATTTTTTTTAGCAATATGCTTAAGGTAAAACCCCCATAAGTTGACAGTCTAAGAAAAATTCTATGTTTTTTAATTAAAATTTTATCTAATATTTTTTTTTTATATTTTATTGAATACATGTGTTTAGTTAGATGTTTTCTTTTTATATTAGTACCAAAATGTTTGAATGTGATAATACAAACAAATCGAGAAACAAATATTTTTAATTTTTTTGTAGACCCTGTAAAAATTGTTAAGTTGACAGGGGTAATAAATTAATTTACCAATAGTTGACATATAACATATCTAATAGTCGACATAACATATTTTTCTTTTATTTTAAAAGAAATATTACTTTAAAAGCATAATGCTTTAAAAATGTAACTTATAAATTACTGTTTTTATTAAAAAGAATGCCAGTAAAGTTATATTTTTATTTAAATTCATCAAGTTTTACAAAACGATATCAAAGCACCAATAGTTAACAGTATTTTAACCAATAGTTGACGTAAAATTTCCTTTTAACTTTAAAGCTCTAAATCTTATCTAATCTCTAAATGCTTTGCGACTAGAGGTTAACCAGAATTGTACAATAACTTACAAAACTGAAGTGAAGTTCTTACCAAAATACGAAAAATAAGAGATGAGCATTTTAGTTAAAATACTTTGATATATTTTATTTTTTTATTGGAATTATAAAAAAAAAACATTCATTTTATCTTAAAATACCCATCCACATTTAGATCTTAATTAAATGTGCAGGTGTCAACAGATCAGGGAAAACAGGGAAATCAGGGAAAAGTCAGGTAATTTGATCAACTGTAAAAAATCAGGGAAACTGAAAAAAAGCTGTGGTGTACATGATAAACTATTACTAAAACAAGTTTTTATTCATAGAGTTCTACCAATCCATAGATCAGTTTTACAGAAAAAAAGTTGAAAAAAATAAAAAACTATAACTCAAAAAAAAAAACAGGATGTTCAAATTTTTTACGAATATTGGCTTCAAAAACTTTTTTTGTGTCTACGTTCATGATCTGTACTAAAATCAGGGAAAATTTTTAATTTTTATCAGGGAGTTCAGAGAAGAATCAGGAAAGCATCATGAAAAAATCAGGGAAGAATCAGGAAAAAATGAGGGAATCTTAATTGGAAAAAACCTGTGGTCACCCTGAGGTGTATAATACAGTATTTTAAACGATCCCCACGAGCCGTAAAATTAGCTGTCAACTATTGAAATTTGTTGATCTTTTAATCTAGTGGTTGACACCCCCTATGTAAAAAAGCTAAAACTGTCTTATTGAGTTGTAAATAATCAGAAAAAGTTTGATTTGAACCCATAAAAGCCTGTAATTAAGATTAGCATGCATAAATACGTATTATTCACTAAATACTGAAAATTAAATACACCCAATTTCTTAGCACTTGTCTTAAGAAACTGTAAAAAAAATGCGAACAAAAACACTCCACTAAAAAATTGCCTGCCATATTAAAACGCAACTCATCACGTGATCTTCAGTTGCAAATTCTAAGACTAGATAGTACTAGGTGCCCATTTATTATTTATTTCGCCTCAATAAATGTAATGTAATCTTATTTTAGGTTGTTTTATTTAAAACTGTCAACTATTGGGGTAGTGTCAACTATTGGGTGTTTTACCTTAACTTGCATGTAGGAACGCACAAAAAAAAATCAGGCGACTTAAAAATCTGTTGCAAATAAAATTAAATAAAAACAAGTTTTTAAAGTTAAGACCCTTCTTAATTAAGTACATATTACGTACCTATAACTAAAAAGTAGAAAACAAGATATTTATACAAATTTTTAAAAGAAGTGTTTTGGAATTTTTAATTTATTGATTTTCGGCAACATTTCCAAAACCCTTCTTTTAAAAATCTCGTAAATTATGAAGCTGAAGTTTGCAACGTTTTTTTGCAACGAAAATTCAAATAGTATATTAAAGCACTTATTCCATAACACGTTTTTAGGGCACGAGTACAAGTTTAGAAAACAATCCGGTTGCGGCGAGTTTTCTAAAATACTAGTGCGCTAAAAATTTGTTATGGAATAAGTGCTTTAATATACTATTTTAATTTTCGATGCAAAAAAACGTTGCAAACTTCAGCTTCATCGTAAATTTTATATAAAATTTTATTGTCAACCGAGTTAAGCATGTGTAACAAATTTTAGCTTTCTAAGTGTATTCTAAGTGGTTAAAACAGAGAGAGGGTTAACTTAGCCTTATACGCGTATGGGGGGTGATGGGGAGGAGGGGGGACGTAAAATTTATTGCAAAATTTTATTATCACTAAATGAGTTTGTAACCTAATTTTAGTTGTAAATTATCTCATGTGGGTAGAAAAGGGATTTTTTTAATTTTAGGGTTGCGGGGGTAAATTTTATATAAAATTGTATTGTCAACCGAGTTAGCATATGTACCAAATTTTAGCTTTATAAGTATATTCAAAGTGGGTGAAAAAGGCTTTGGCAGATTTGAGGACAAATATATTTATATCTATATATATATATATATATAAGTGAAGTGAATAGAAGGGTTTAAAAAAACGTGTGAAAGACCCGCGAAATTACAGTTTCGGGGATACGTACCTGGGAGTAATAAATATACAGTTGACGGTGGGGTAAGCGGAAAACCCGAATAAAAGGGTAAATGGAATTACCCTATCGAAGTTACCTGTTGTTCTTTATTGAAGTATCTTGAAAGCCATAAACTTAACCCCTTGCTTAACCCATTCGTGGGTGGTAGAAAGCTCGGTGGGAAGTATCTCGGGAAGAATACTTTCCAGCTATTAACATGGAAACTTCATTAAAATGTATTGTATTTTTTTTTTTATTTTTTTATCAGCCTTTGCCTCAAGGACCACTAGCCAGGTTCAGGTTTATTTATTAATCAGTATATATTACAAATTGTAATTTACAATATGCGACTATAGACAACCATGCTCTAATTAGTGGGCCTCGAAACCACATTCTTGGAATCCGCAATAGTGGAAAATTCGGTTATTAATGTTGTGATATGGAAAGTTCGGTTATAGCCGAGCGGTTGATTATAACTTTTATTTGTTAACTTACTTAGTTAGGTTGGCCATCCAATCTTCTTTCATATAGTTAAATTATAACCGAGCGGAGAGTATACTTAACTACCAGTTACCACTTTATTAGGAAGCTGTAAATTCTAGTGAGTACGTGCTTTGGAAACAGATTAAACAATAACTTCTTAACTTAAGAATAATATATTAAATAAAAGTGATTAAAATTCTTCAATAAGATGAAAGATCAACTCTTACTTCTAAGTTCTACTTCTATTCAAAGCCCCTAAATTTTAATTTCCATTATATAGTAGTTATGCCATTAAATACTTCTAAATTAAAACATTTTATGTTTTAAATTCCAACTTTTCACCATAATTTTCAAAGCCCAATTTATTGTCCATATTTCTCTGTGTAAATATTAAAACCGGTTCGTATGTCTTTAAATATTTTTACACAATATTTTTTAAATTTCATTATCAACAAAATCTCGTTAAAAATATAAGTCCCAAAAATTTTCAAAGTTAAAAAAAAAGAATTTTTAATCAAAGAATAATTCTTTGAATTATTCTCAGGTGGATAACATATCCCCTGCTTTTTACACTAGTTTTCACATTTTCACTTGACTTGACACTTTTTAGTTAATCAGAAGAGACACTTTTATACTTTTTGAAAAAACATAAATCAAAATAAGATTTTTTGAGGTCAAAATAGTCATATGGTTCTAGGTGGGGCTCGGGCGCAACATTTTAAATCCCCACTATCAGAGGTCAACGATTTAATATAGGGGTCCGAACAGAAACCGAGAACATCCGAAGTTATTCACGCTTGTTTTTAAGAAGCTTTTAACTATATTAAAATAAAATTATTTTTTAAAACATTTAAACCATATCGCCTTGTAAATTCCGAAACATCGTAAAAAAGACCAATTGACAACAGCTATAACAAATTACACGACTCAACAAAAAAAATTTTGTTCTTTGTCCTAAAGTTTATATTATGATTTTTCGGTTCATTATGCACAAAAACCAAAAGAAAATACCTTCTTTTGGTTTAAAGTTTGCTTTTGTGATAGTTGTGGTAATAATACTCATTTTCGATTTTTTTTATAAATTTCAATTAGTTTAAATACATTCAAAAATACCGCAAGATATGAGTGGGGTTTTTACGTTCACGCAGTACCTCCAGATGGCACTCAAGTCATAAACAACGATCAGGTGTTTTGTACATGTCGAGAAAACGTTAAAATGCCATCGCGAAAGTGTAAATATGATGCTGATGCATTTTGCTACGTATGTGGTCAATTTATTAAAGTTCGAAATATGAACTAAAAACATCTCACGTTCTCTGTGAAGCATATTTTGACTGTCCTGTTCGGAATTAAGACAAGCCATGGGCTCCAAATGTTGCTCGTAGTTATTGTAAAAGATGTTTGGAAGGTGAGCAATTTTTAATTAAGCAGTGAATCAAATGTAATGGACATATTAACGTTATCAAGTATTGGCCAATGAAAACGTGACGGGAGACTATATCTGGGGTTTATTGAGAGAAAGTACTTATGAACATAAACGAAAAAGTAAGAGTGTACACTTTTAAAGTATTTTCTACTTTTTTGTAAGTTATTTTGATAGTAAAACTTAATAAAAATGATAAACAAATTTATTTCGATGGTTCTAACTTCCAATAAAAAATAATACCACAGATTTTGAAAAATATCGTTCAATCGGTCTTCTAAATACAAAAGCAAACTTTTTTATTCCATATAATTTTTTTTCGTGTAATTACGACCTAAACTATCGAAATTTTATACTTTAGAGTCAAAGTTAAATTTTGTGTTGACCCGTGTTATTCATTTTAAAACACTTAAGGTATTTATTTAGAACTTTATTAATTACATATAAGTTATTATTAATATAAATTAGTCAATTATTAAATTACTACCCTACTAATTCCATAAAAAAGAATAATGTCTAGTCTCTGGCAAGTTCCCATTTTTCAGATACGATGTTTCGGAATTTACAAGGCGATATGCAAGGTTTTCGCACCATAACACGCCCTATCCACTTTGCTGCCGGGACCGGCCGTATTGTTTGCAATTATTGTACATAAGTGCCATGAATTATAATCATTAATATAATTATTATTATCTGTGGTCATGTATGTATTCTTACATCAATTATAAACAAATATTTATATTAGGATAAGTATGCATTGCATAATACACAGTGTATTACACAGTCAAGTACATATAAAATTTGTTTTAAAATAGTAATTTCCTTTAAACGACCATGTTTTCTTTCAAACGGTGGGGTCTTGGCTACTAGCGTTACGTATTTGTAGAGAGTTAAGCTAGAGGTTAAGGCATATCCAGAAGCTTGCATAAGAACATAAAACATAAGAATGCGATGTCGTGATTGGCTTACAAGATACATGGCGGCACATCAAGCCAATCACGGCATCGCATTCTTATGTATTACGTTATTATGGGAGAATTAGCTCAGCGGTCTAAGGCATCGATATAACATTGACACTGAGCTAATGATCGTGAGTTCAAACCTTACTGGCGCCGATTGCCTTTTTCAGTTAATTAATAATTGAAATTTGGCGAAGGCGTACTCCCTAGATATATTGGTTCGAAAGTCAATTAAAGCCGGTGGTTCCCTCTACTACTAGCCCATCTTATGCATCTTATGCGAGCCTGTGCATATGCCTTTAAGTATCAGCGTTACGAACAGAATTTTCAGAGCTCCTTTTGAAGGGGCGTAGTTCCCTTACAACCCGTTTTTGGTTATACGGGGTGAGTTTTATTTATGTCCACCCCCAAAATTAAGAGTGTTATGAGGGTGGAATCCATTTTAGTTAAAAAATGTTCATTTTCTAAGTGGATTAACTGTCGTATTTTATTTCAGAAATATATGAACTACTTTGAAAGCACTGGCGTAAAATTTTTGTATTTTTGTAACGCTCTGTATAGTTAGTCTATTTTTAAGCAGTAATAAATTAACTTGCGGCGAATAATTGATCTATCTAGAATGAAATGCCGACTGAAGAACCGCCACTTAGTTGATTTTCAAGTTCTAGATATTGGTGACTCAGTACTTTAGGCCATAAATATAGGATAATAAGCGTCAGTCGTGCAGTAATTAGAGTCGTATATTCGTAATTTAGTACGACGCTAATGGTTATTAATCGCTACAGTTCTGTTTGTCGGTACTGTTAAAATTGCAATTAAATTCATATTTATGAGATTTTAGGGAATATAAACCTAAAATGTTTGCAGAAATGGATCAGTTATTTGGTGAGCTTGTACGTGACACTCGACTCCGCAAATTTTAAGTTAAGTTAAGTGATTGTTTTAATAATGTAAGTGTTAAGACTTTTATTCATTTAGCATTTTCTGAGACTTAGAAAATTTAACTGTTAAAATAAATGATTGACAATTTTTAAATAATAGTGAATATAAACTTTTAAAAATGGAAATTAAATTAAGTAATAGACATAGAATTTTTCGTGCCGCGAATTAAAATTATATTTTAAATATGAACATTAAATTTCGAATAATATTTTATTGAACATTCGGGGCGCGGCATAATAAACTTTACACAGAAATAAAAAATTAGTTAAAAGATTTAACTAAGAAACATAAGTATAGATTAGTTTGACCAAATGTAATAATTTGAATTTATGTTATTAAATTTTATTAGTAATTAAAAACAATTATTTTTCTTAATGCACACCTCGTTATACGAACTTCGCTACTCTTAAACAGAAGTCACTTGCATTTCTGTATAATTTATGAATCCTCTATCAGATGGTACATCGACCCATAATTAAAAATAATGGTGTTAAAATAAACAGCCGCTCGGTTTATATAGATCAAATTTAACCATCCAAAATACAGAAGTAAGAAACTTGAAATATTTATTAAAAACAATATCTAGTAAAAAGGCGTTTCATAACAAGAGTAATCTTCATTCAATAAAAACGAAACTTGGGTGATTTATATAATTTTACATTTTCTAGAAAATGGCGGACTTAATTTTTTTGGTTTCACTTCCGGTTTGGACTTTTTTCGTTTTTATTTTTATCGTACAAAAACGAAATACACATAATTTACCTTGTTTTTACTTACTTAAGCTTAAAAAAATATAAAACCATGGTCTGTTATTCCAGGCAAGGTAGTAAATTAAAAATCACACAGTAAATACTTTTACAAGTTTGAATATAATAGTATATGTTTGTGTATAGAATATAGTTTTATAAAATAAACTACATACTCAGTATATTCGCACATCCAATATTCAAATCTGTTTGCTTGAATAAACAGACCATAATATTAAAATAAAAATTTGATCAGTGATAGCGGATTAAAGATAAAAAACGGGTTTTTGCCCTAAACTCCTATTTTTTTGTCCCTGTAAAACTTAACAAGTATTTTTCCGATGTTTTTCTTATACCAAATTTATGATTTATTTTGAAGATTAAGCAAGTAAAAAGAAAATAAATTATGTGTATCTCGTTTTTATACGATAAAAATAAAAATGAAAAAAAAAGTAAAAAAACAATCAGGTTTTTATACATAGAATTATCGGCTGAATTCAAAAATGTAAAAAATTACAGGGTGTTCCATTAAAAAAAAAACATATTTATGCCACTTCCGGCGAAACCGGAAGTAAAAAATTAAATCCGCCATTTTATAGCCAATAAAATAATATAAATCACCCAAGTTTCGTTTTTATCGAATGAAGATTACTCTAAATTTTGGGGGTGGACATAAATAAAACTCACCCGGTAATACCGGGCCGGTATACACATTTATAGGAACCATTTTTCGTATTTTGTATGTTGAATCACTCCTTAAAAGGAAGTGCGTTAGTTCTGAGACACCCTGTATTTTAGGGACATTAATGTCAATATAGGCCCTTATTCTTTTGTTTTATTTTATTTTGCTTTTTAAATAATGTTACGGCCGTAATTAATAGGCCTAAAAACCATGTGTCTGTAAAAATAAACCGTTTAAAATTAAAAACGGCCGTGGATTAAGTAGGTATATTATTCTACTCGCGTATAATAGCTATTAATTATTCGGGTGATTTGCCACTCGCCTATTGGCTCGTGTCAAAAAAATTCACTATCATTGTTTACTAGCAATTATTATACGTTTTTAAACGCTACTTAAAAGTATTTGGAAAAATGCATACCTCCCACTGTGAATGGAATGCGTAGCACGAGGGGTTTATTTATTAAAAAAAAGTTTACAAGGATTGTGAGAAACAAAGGATTGTAAAAGATTGTGAAAAATTGTACAAAATTTTAATGAAGATTGTTAAGGATTTTGGGAAGATTTCAGATGACTGTGAGAGATTTTAGATGATTGTGAAGGATTTTAGATGATTTTAGGTAAAGGAATTGTCAAGGATTGTAGAAGATTGTTGGATAGGTGTACAAGGATTGTCCAATAAATAAACCACTCGGCGTAGCATTACTTATCTTCACGACTTTTTATATTATTATAATTTAAATCCTATTTTGCCCAGAGACTCGCTTTTTTGGGGGTATTTTTTGTTTTTCTTGGAAACCCTGAAATTCCTTTACCATTCGATAGTACCTTGCATTTATATGAATAAGTAATGTAGAGTTGACTAAAAGTGTATTATTTTATCTAAAAAAAATCTACCGAGCGCTTCGTTTTTTAAAAAATAAATGCTAAACGAGCTGCGAAGAGTAAAACAAGCCGTGAAAAATAAAAAAACTTAAAAAAATTCAATTTTTTTGCGCAAAAAGTTTTTTTAATTTTTTTTAAAGTATTTGGGAAAATGCAATATACCATTTACTGTGAATAGTGTATAATGGAACGCGTAGCATTTTATATGTTAACGGCTTGTTTTACTCTTTGCAGCTGGTTTAACATTTTTTTTTAATAAAAAACGAAGCGCGCGGTAGATTTTTTTAATTTTCGCTGAAAATCATATAAATGGATGGTACTAGCAAATGGTAAAGGAATTTCAGGGTTTCGAAACAAATAAAAAATACCTCCAAAAAAGGACCGTGACCGGTTGGCGTTGAAAGAGAAAGCCACTACGCGTATACGAAAACCATTAAATACTCGATATGTCAAAAATAATATTTATCGGGAAACTAAGATATTCACACATGTGAACAAATGCGCGAACTGATAAAAATGTTTCGTTACACTAAATAGCTATGTTCTTGGCTATGTACCTCCCCCCCCCAACCACGCTCGAGTTGGGAAAAGGTAAAATTAAGTGGCACATTTCGAAAATCGGTCTAGATTACGATCATGAAATACACAACACTCACAAAAAGATCAAGAACGTCCTCAACCAGTAATGGTACCCACTAATACAGGACAGATGCATTCCCAGCATCAGTGAGATAGTCTCACTCCTCCCGCACATCCCTCCTCTCCCTATCACATCCCTCCACATCCCCCTCCCACCCACTCCACAGCGCCAAATTATGACAGATGCAACTCGCATCAGTGAGCAGAGACTCACTCCCCCCAAATTATGACAGATGCAACTCGCATCAGTGAGCATAGACTCACTGCCCCAACTTTCAATTCAGATTAAATATTTTTTTTAGATAAATGAGCCATAGGCTGCGCCTGTCTCTTAAAGACCCAAACAAACTATTGATGATGATGAAAATCGGTAGTATAGTTGGGTAAATTAAGGGATACAGTTAGGAAATGGGTTAGTAAATTCCATCAGGGGTAAAGCTTTTTTTCTTGTTTTTTTTCTTGAGTTAGGAAAATTGGAGTACAGGGACCTAATTTTTCAAATCATGGGAATTCATTCTCAAGAGAAATTTTCTGTCAAATGACGTAAATTTCACTAAATTTTGATATTTTTGAAATTTTCACTAGGAAATAGTTCTCTCGATTTTGACAGATAAAATACCTATGGTATTTTTTATAGGAAATTAATAATTCTCAGGAGAATTTGCATTAATTGTCAGTTTCTTTTAAATATTTTGTCATATAATATAGATTGAAATGGCTTACTTGACGGGGCTAGTCTTAATAAATCTGAACAATGCCGAAGATGCAGCTGTGGAAAGAAACTATTTTGCCAGGGACCAAAACCCCTTGGCAAGTTTGGGTCGGAAAGCATTTATTAAAAATTTTCGTCTGACCAAAGAAGTTTTTCAAATACTAGCAGAAGAATTTAATGTGGCCGCAATATCTTCCCATTTTTGTTTGGCCACTTTTTGTGGAAAATTTTCCAGACAAAAGACTTGGTTCTTCAGCCATAAGCTCAGTTAGAGCTTTTTTTTAAACTGGATATAAACATCCTTTTTTCTAACTTTTCTTCCATTTTTAGCTAAAATAATACAATTACAAATATTACTCACGTTTACTTTTACCATGTTAATAATAATGGTTATTTTCATATTATGCTAATAAAATATTATACTTTTGTCATTTTTTTTTATAAAAAAGGCATAATTTACTTACTCACAAAATATAAACAAGCTCAACCAAAACAAACTTGACAGAAAGATTTGACATATAAAACAAGAAAGGGTTTTTCCAAAATTTTGAAACTTTTCAAAAGGGGAAAGCAAAATAGTTTATATCAGTGTAGCCAAAAATTTTAATAAAATCAGCGATTTCTATTGGTTGTCAAGAAAAAAATCTGCGACCTACGTCTAACAGCGATTCTCATAGGAATATGATATTAAAAAATTACATTTCTCTCGATTTATCAATTCGCATGAGAAATTTATGCAGAGAAAAATTTCTCAAGAGAATGAATTCCTACTATTTCAAAAATTGGGTCCCAGTTGGGATTTTTTTCAGAGGGGGTTACTTTTTTTTAGTCATCATAATTATTTTCTGTCAGGGGTAAAGCTTTTTTTGATTTGGAAAATTTCTGTATTTTAAGTTGGGAAATATTTGTCCCGCCCGGGCGCACCTATCTCAAAAAAAAAAACGCTTCGGTTCACCCCTGCTCGTATAAATCATGTCACTAAAAACGCTATTAAAAATATACATCAACATTACCAATTTGTCTAAAGACAACTAATTTATTGTTTGAAGACGTCAAAAATAACAGTATTTTTGTGAATTTATTACTTGAACTAATTAACTTCCATAATAATAAATATACCACAGTTCTAAATTCAGGAACGGACCGAGCAAAAAAGCGGCGGAAAATATTTCAGTTAAAATTTGCCAACTCGTCTAAAATTTACCGAATGCCAAATATGTTTTCTTCCTCCAATAAAACTGATGACAAAAAAAAAAGATAATCACTCTGGAGTGTTTGGTAGGTAACTAAGTTACCGTAACTTGTGTAAAGTTTTCCAACTGCCGCAATTTTTTTTCTCCCGCAAGTACCACAATTATTTTTCTTCCTCCAAAAAAAATGATAGCTAAAAAAAGCTGATCACGCTTGAAAACTTTCAAACTCATCTAAAATTCTGCCAACTGTGAAGCTAAATTTGCCAGCTGAAAAGGCCGACTGTACAACTTCAAGGGAATTCATTAAATATTTTGTTTTTGCCAATTCGGGGCCAAATTTGCCATGAAAATTGTTGAGGGGCAGGCTGACTCCCCCTTGGGTTCGTCTCTGTCTAAAATCATTCTTTTGGCGCGACATGGCGGTGTAATAAAATATAATTGTAAATCCCTACGCTGAATTTAATAGTATAAAGTACTATTTAGTTTCATAACACCCGTTTTTAGCGCACGAGTACAACTTTAGATAAGGGAACGTTCATGTATTACGTAACGCAAATTGTACCAAAATTCATACACGTCATACTCCGGTCCCCGCATTATTAAAGGCTGTAGAGATTTTATATTTTGGCTACCCTCCTAACAGCCCCCCTATTTGGAGGGTAGCAAAACATGAAATCTCTGCAGCCTTTAATAACGCGAGAAACGGGGTATAAAGTGCATGAATTTTGGTACAATTTGCGTTACGTAATAAAGTGCTTGGAAGACTGGACTAAGGAACTGGACAAGAAAGGATGTGTCGATGTAATAGATCTGGATTTCTTAAAAGCATTTGACCGGGTCCCAATCAAAAAACTCCTTGCAAAATTAGAACACATTGGAATCAGAGGTGAACTTCTTGCGTAGATTAAATCCGTTTTAACAAATACGTGTCGGATCCATATTGTCCTCCATATTTGGTATCACTTCAGGAATCCCCCCACAAGGATCTTTTATAGGACCACTACTTTTCATTATTTTTATAGCCGACCTATCTAGTATCATCCTATCCAAGCATTCCTTCTTCGCTGATGCAGGGGCGGATTTATTTCATTTTAAGGGTCGGGGCATCCATAAGGAAAAAAATTGCGCATTCACCAAAAATATAATTTTGAAGGTATTTCTATGCTAATATATCTCGCTGGGGAGAGTGGCGTGGCCCCCATGCCATGCCATGCCAAACGAGACTTTTGCAGACTCTATAACCCTTCAACACGACCTTAACAAAATTTATGCCTGTCGTGAAGCATGGGGTTTAACTCTCAATGTAGAGAAATATACTGTACTGCACATTGGTAAAACTAATCCTGAAATAAATTACTTTTTAGGTAATTCTGCCCTTACCAAAGTCAGGGACCAAGTTTACTTGGGAATAACAATATCAGAAGATTTAAAGTGGTCGAAACACATTACCAATATAGTTAAACGTGCAACTTCCAAAATCTATCTACTTTCCAAAGCATTTAAATCACTTGAAATAAAAGCGTTTAAGAAGTTACGCTGCATACATTCGCCCACTAGTGGAGTATGCTGTGCTAGTATGGAATACTTACTACATTAAAGACATTCAATTAATTGAAAGTATGCAGCATCGTGCTACAAGGATGGTTACCTCTATAAGACGCCTGGAAATTCCAGGCTGGAATACGACCAAAAACTCACGACGGCATATCCCGTCTTTGTGAAAGACGAACTCGTGGAGATCTTAACGCCATAAGAACATAAAACATAAGAAAGCGATACCGTGATTGGCTTACAAGATACATGGCGGCAATCACGGCATCGCATTTTTATTTACTATGTTGTTATGCGAGCCTGTGGATATGCCCTTATCTACACCTACCGTATTTTACATAGTGACTTTTCGGTCGATTTAAAAGGACAATTCCACTCTTTAAAACTTACACGTGAAAATTTTTATACCACTATTAGGCAGTATTTCTTACCTAATCGAGTTTTTGGTTTCTGGAATTATTTAACTGAAACAGTTAATTCTTAAAAAAAAAATGGGAAAGCAATTGTTATAATGATAAACCTCAATTTTAATTTTGTTTAGTTATATGTATGTTTTAATTTTTACATTTTATATTATTAGTTCACCTATATTTGTAATAATACATGGTAATAATAATAAAAATAATAATAATAATAATACTTGAACGTTTCCTAACTAGCCGCTTGCGGCGAGTTTTCTTACGTACTAGTTAGCTAAAAACATGTTATGAAACGAGTACTTTATACATTTTTTTCTATTTTGTTCTAAAATTTTAAAAAACTTACGTTTAAATTGATGACCGATTTAGGGATTTTTGGTTTGGCTTGGCATTACAATTTTCTCAATGTTTGAAATTCAAAGAACAAACGATATTTTGATATCTTTTATAGTCAGCTCTTCTCTTTTTCACTGCAAATAACCAAGCCATAATTTCAATACGTAAAAATTAACTTAAAACATAATTTCGTAGAAAAATAAACTTAAAAGCGATCTTGACATTTGCACGGAAGACGTTATTCATCTGTCGACAGGATCCTGTTGCCAACCCAAAAGAAAAAAAGTACTTACCTATTATAGGCCTATAAGAGCACGCAAAATGCGTGTGATTATGTGCTTATAATAGTCACAAAATAGAAAAAAGTTTTAAAAGCATTTTCGTATAAATATTAAAGGTCACTAACTTATAGTTTTAAAATAATACATTAAGACTTGATTAAATTCAGTAGGGAGTGGAGGTGAGTGCTGCCGATGCCGACATCAATTTCGCGTCGCTACCACCGATAAAACTTCGTCTCGCCGCCGCGTCAAATGGGCTCCTTAACCCAATGATTTTCAAAATGGAAAATCAAAGTAAACGCTGAGGGGACATACCAGGGCGGTTTTTGATCCCTTCGAGAGGCGATATCGGGCGATTTCTAGGCGATATCGGGCGACTTCTAGGCGATATGGGCGATTTTGATCGATGTAATCGATAATTCGTCCCGCAAATAAAGTGACGCCTCTCGGTAAACGGCAACAAAAAAAGAAAGGCCCCTTTCAACCCATTCAGATAAGTGACCAAGACATTACACTGGGAAAACCTAGGCATTACTTTATTCAAAAACCTTACGTGGGATCAGCCTCCAAAAACTTTCTCCGTCTCTCCAAACACTACCCCCCAATAAGCAGGAAAAGCCCCCTATACATTTAAAACAAACTTCTTTTTTGAAACCAAACCTTAAAGCCAGTACTTTCTACAGAGCCCATGTCTGCAATAAGGTCATTCTGAACTAAACTCTTTCAGGCGTTCCAAAACAAGGTACTCAGAATATGCCTCAATGCCCCATGGTCCATAAGAAACACCCAAATCCATAGAGATCCCGACATGCCCCTCATCAAAACGGAAATCATGCGCCAAGACAACAAAGATCACTCAAATTCCCTCATTTTAAATTTTCTCAGTTGCGATCACAATATTCTCACCCTCCACAAAAAGATTAAATATACTCTCAAAAAATAATGATCACCACCAATTCATGACCGATGCAACTCAGTCAGCTAGTCACCCCCTCCTAATCTCCATTCAAACTAATTCCTATTCAGATGAGCCATATAAACCTGTCTCTTAAATAGACCAAACAAACATGAACCTTATTTGCAAATTTTATTTTTAAGAAACATTTCTTCTTGTTTAAAAAAAATACGATTCTTTATCTTATAATCTCAATCTATAATACTTGCACCTATGTCATACAGCAAAGAACGCCACAGCAGTTAACAACAGTACCTTTAGCTAACAGCCAAGTATAAAATGGTCTAACCTTGATCTCTAATTTTTAAGATCATCTGTCCATCTGTCTATCTATCTATCTATCTATCTATCTATTATAAAGAACACATATTAAAATACTTGAATAAAAACTTGCAGTTCTCACAGTATTTAAATAGCTACAGAAAATGAAGTGTTTGTATTTTTTTTTAATTTTGAAAGTAGAATTTAATGTATTTTCTACAATGTTTCTTATATCCCCTGTATCTTATATCCCCTGTATCTTATTCCCCTCTTTTCCTCTATTTGAATTTTATACATAGCAGTTTTATAGGTAGCACAGTTTCTTTGCAAGTGAACTTTCTCCTCTCGAGGTCGCTCGAACCACTAACGCGTCTTATTATGTTTTGTATAAACATGTTAATTAAAGTAGGCGGTTGTATACAATACATGTATTTGTCTGTTTACTACCATAAACGTTAGTCTGCATTACAACTCGGTTGTGATAACGCGTGTGCGAAAGTGATGTAGTTGCAAAATGTACCAAGATCAAGAATCAGTGAAGTTTCTCGGATTAGTTTTATATTATTATCAACAAATTCAAGATGGACAGAGAATTTTGGTAAAAACTTACTTAATTTATTCTTTTTCGATTGTTTTTCTGCCCTACAAAACTTTAGACATGTTTGTAAAAATTTTCAAAATGTGTTGATTTATGGCTCAAAAAGCCGGGCAAAAGTAATTGCAACTAGAGCCACTCCATCCAGTGGCGGTTTTTCCACAACCGCCATTGTAGAGTAAAAAACTACGCAGTTGCCTTTGTCATTGAAATTGTAATTTGTAGATGCGCATACTAACGTCTACGTCCCACATTCAACTCGGTCTTTCGCGCTGTTGCCAAATTGTGCAATTTAATTATATTTAATTATAGATGTATAATGTTTGTGGGCCGAAAACAACGATATTCAACTTTTTTTCAAAAAAGCAGTAGCATTTATCTCAGAATCTCCAAATTTAACAAATGGCGGTCAAATTCGTGTTCAGCATCAAAAAGTACACCAAAAATGATATATCAGACAAAATGGAGGCATATGTTTTTTTTTGTCGACCAGTGTATTTAAACTTTCTTGTCTGAACATTCTAAAGGATGCTCATGGCGCTTAACGTGACAAAATTATTTTATAACTTTTTAAAACTTTTGGTTTGGACTTTTTACCTAATAATATGACACACGACCCACCCTTGCATTTAAAATTTTGCCCCCCTGCAGGACCCTGGTGGTATTTTAAAATATAGAAATGTGTAATTACGTAAAAACATAGTTTTCATTATATCCAATATACCTATTATAAATTTTAATTCGGTATCTTACGCCTTTCAAAAGTTAGAGGCACTGTATCATTTAAAAGAATAACCCTGCATAAATATTGTAAAATGTATTTATTATAACGAAATGGCTAATTATCTGCTAAGAAAAGGTAAATACATATTTTTTTCCATTTTTTTTTTAATCTATAACATTTTTCAAATATTTTTGTTTTATTTTTGCGCAAAACGAAAAAATTTTGAAATTATTTTTTTTTAAATGGTAGTTTTTTATTTTTTTTATTTAACCCCCCATAACATTTTTGTTTTTGGAGGGATTACTTTCGAAATTGGTAGAATTGATCCTTATAATAAAAGTAATTTTTCCTGAAAAAGTTACGCTAATCGAAATTTTCTCTATGGTATTTTTAAAGCCATTAAAATAGCTTTCATCAAGTCGGTAGATAAAATAATTAAAATTACATGTTTAGTTTTTAAGATTTTTCTTGGTAATTAGTTTTCAATTTTCATAAATCATTGGTTTGATGAGGTCAATAGATATTTTGCAATAAAGGAAGATATAAATCATGTTGGACCGCCAAAGGGATTCTTAAATTTTATTACTAACTAGTTTATGTTAAGTTCTGAAAATAATACAATTTCGGTCAAACTAATTGTTTACTTAATAATTTTTATTGTTTTTAAGAAGTGTTAAAATTCTTTGATGTTAGATTTAGACAGTGGTTAATTAAGATTTTTAATGACCCCAGGATTTAGTATTTAAGCTTTCGCAAATATTCATTGAATAATCAGTCTACGAAATAAGTGTCAATATGACACAGGATTCAGTTTAGTCTCGGTGAAATTTAGTTGAAAGTTTACTCAGTTTAAAAAATAGTGAAAAATATTTATTCGAGAAGATTACACCAGAATTTAAGATCAGAAATATTTGCAAGAGTTAATAAAGAATCCTGGTCATTCAAGAAAGTTATACAGTAGTAATAAACCATAATGAAACAACAGAATATATGTAAGTAAATAAACTATTTACTTTTTTCTTGTAGCTCTAGTGTATAATCAATAAATTAAATATGTATTAGCCCTAAATACAGTTTAATTAAACCCTACCTTAGAAGCAAGTTCAAAAATGCACGTGGCTAGATTAATTAAATAAAAATAATAAAGATCTTTTCATCTAACACACTTACCGTTCTAAGTGTGAAAGATATGTTTGTGTGAGATTAAAGTAACAATAAATAATACTGCAATAGCATGAACTTTATACATGGTAATGATAGTGTCAAGTATGGCCCAGCTTACCATACAAATAACCGACGATAAATCCACCTTACCATACTGTTTTACCCACTTAGAAAGATAAAATTTGGTACACATGCTTAACCCGGTTGACACATTAATTGTGTTAAAAGTCTGTATTTTAGCCTTATTAGAAGTATGCTCGAATATAACACGGTCACTTGGACTCCTCACTATAAAAAATATATTGAAAGAATTGAAAAAATTCAGCATGTATTTTTAAAGAGGCTAAATTATAGATTTAACCCGGAGCTCGTTGCAAGCACTTATACTGAAAACCTAACAACCTACAAGATTTTAAGCTTACAAGAAAGAAGAATCTTACTAGATGCAATTTTTTTACATAAAGTAGTCAACGGCAAATTCGAATCAAACTTACTTGATCACATTCATTTTAGAGTACCTAGTCATAGAAACAGATTACAGAATAGTTTCGTAATTGAGTTATCAAAAAGTAATTTGGACCAGAATTCTGCCTTTCAAAGAGTCCCTAATTATTATAATAATAACTTATGTGATATTGACATTTTTGGTACATCCATTTATCTTTTTAAGAATAAAGTTATTAACTATCTTATATCAGCTAGAGCAATAGAATAAAATTTGTGTATTATTACCTATAAAAAAAAATCAATTTATTGTCCAATTTAATTTGTTATTTAATTATTAAGTTTTAGACTAAGCTACTATTTTATTTTTTTGTTAATTAGTGACTCCCTTTTATTGGGACTTGTCCTGTTGGGTGTCCTTATGAATAAATAAATAAATAAATAAATACAATTTTATATAAAATTTACTTCCCATAACTTTTTTATTTTTGAAGGATTTGTTTTCAATTTTAGTAGGCCTATACGCTTCGTGTCCTTACCAAGATTAAAATACTACATATACATAAGTATACCGTACGGTCCAAAAGTCACCACATTTCAAACTTTCTAGACTATGATCACGAAATCCACTACACCCACAAAAAGATCAAAAACGTCCTCAACCAGTAATGGTACCCACCAATTCAGGACAGATGCATTCCCAGCATCAGTGAGCTAGTCTCACTCCTCCCGCACATCCTTCCCTTCCCTATGCCATCCCTCCGTATCCCCCTCCCACTTTTTCCCTCGCCCCCAACGCCAATTCATGACGGATGCAACTCCAGCATCAGTGAGCAAAGACTCACTCCCCCAATTATCCATTCAAACATTCTATTTTAGACAAATGAGCCATAGGCACTGCACCTGTCTCTTAAAGATCCAAACAAACTACTGATGATGATGAAAAGTCACCCCCCCCCTCTTAACTTTTGAACGAGTTGAGATATCGACTTCAAATTTGAAACACTTAAATAAGACAACCCAAGCTATCTTTTCGCATATATTTGATATTTTCAGCTCTTAAAATGTGGGCAGGGGGCATGGGAGGACTTTTTTAAATGGAAAGGGGGGTCGTGTGTTACATCATTTTAAAGCTTATAAAATTCTCTATTTTACTATACAGGGTTATTCAGAAATAAGTTCGAGAAATTTAAGAGGTGATACTACGTTGAAAAATATGAAAAAAAAGTTCTTATAAAGGAACAATAGCCGGTTAAAACCCGGTTTAAACCTTACATCAAAATTTCCTTTCAATTTCTTTACTTTTTATAAAAAAAAAACATGCTACGTAACAAATAAAACGGGGAGTGGGGTGTTTTGAAAATGTTACGCCGCGTTACATGGGGGGAGGGGTGGGGGTCAAAAATTACCTGCTCCCAGAGCAGCATAGTTCGTTTTAGGTATTAATTACTGCGTTCTACTTCAACCACAGAGTACAACTATTTTGTCAATTATAACGATAAAATAATTTTGGACACTTTTTTGGTCCGTTTACGACCGATTAAGGGTTTGGACTTTATGACGGGCCTTTTTTGTTTAAACACATGAAAGTAAACGCAAATCCTTCAAAAAGCCGTTTGACCTGGAATTTCCTGAGTGGAGGAGGGGATTATTTAGTTTATTCCCTCTTTCCAAAACGATGGTCACTAATATTTATTTTTTTTCGTAGATAGCGTCGATCTATTTAACCTTTTGGTTCAGCGCGAAAAATATCAGTATACATTACAACTCGGATGAGATAACATGTGCATAAGTGTGTGAAAGTGACGTTATTGCAAAATACGCTAAAATCAATAAAAATGGCATTTAACACATTATTTAATTATTCTTATCAGCAAGAACATGAAGCTTGGCGGAGATTTTTGGTAAAACTTATTTTATTCTTTTTCTGGTATTTTACTTTTTCCAAAGAAAGTCTTGAGTAGTTTTTTTTTAAGTTTTTTTTTGTTATAATATTAAAATTTTTCTTCTTTCTCTACTATTATACTTGCCTAGTTTTTATCTTTGTTGTACAAAAAAATTGACAAAAATTTTATGTTTTTTGAACTACCTTTTTTTGAGAACAATTTTTGTCAAAAAACATTTTTTGTATAACTATAGGGAAAAGTATTCTTTTGTTGACAGCAGTATATTTTATATGGATGTTCCCAATTTAAATGTATTTATTATCAGCCAGAACATGAAGTTGGCGTAGATTTTTGGTAAAAAACTTATTTTATTCTTTTTCTGGTATTTTAGTTTTTCCAAAGTCTTGCGTAGTTTTTTTTAATTTTTTTATACAATATTAACAATTTTTCAAAAAAAAAATTGTTTTTCGAAAAACCTTTTTTTAGAAAAGCTCTGTCGCATGAAATACTCGTAGTTTACCTTTTCTATCAGAGTGCCTGGACCTTAATCAAAGTTTTAAATTATTTAGTGTCAAGCTAAATTAGTTTCAACAAAGTTAATAATAATATTTTTGTTTATGGCAAAATTACCATGTTGGACTTTTTAACATGTGCTGAGTGGAGGAGGGTATGATTTTGTTGATCCCTTCTTCTCAAAATGAGGGTCACTTATGTTGGTCATTTTGTCGATCTATTTTAACCTTTTTACTTAGCGTGAAAAATATCAGTCTACAGGGTGAGTTTTTTAAAGTGTTACAAGGGAATATCTCGAAAACAGTTAAAAAAAATTTTGTGAAATTTTAGTGAAGTAATAGAGAGGCAGGGGGACACATTTAAACATATTTTTGACACCTACCCCCCCTCCCTATTTTGAGGGGCGGGGGATAACTTTGAAATTTTAAATAGGGTGATGTACTTTTTTTTTAATTCGAATCTACTTAAAAAACTAGGTATATATGCAAAAAAGAAATTGATTTGCTCTTTCGGTAATTGAATTATGATTTATTAGATTAAAATACTAATGAAGTTTTTTTTTGTGAATTTGTTTTTTTATTTGATTCGATTATAACGCGTTTTTTTAAATTTAAGTCATTCGAGAATTTTAACAGTTTGACGATTATTTCTCAGTTTATTGCTCAATTAAACATGGAAAATGTTTGGAAGTTGAAGGGGGACATTTTGAACAATTGCTCAAACATGACGGACGATAAATTAGTTGAAATTTAATTGTTAATATTTTTTTGTATAATATAATTTAATTAATCATAACTCCATAACCTAAAGAGCAAATCAATTTTTTTTGCACACATACCTTATTTTTTACATAGATTCGAATTTTATAAAAAAAAGTACATCATCCCAATTAAAATTTCAAAGTTACCCCCGCTCCTTAAAATAGGGAGGAGGGGTAGGTGTCAAAAATATGTTTAAATGTGTCCCCCCGCCTCCCTATTACTTCAGCAAAATTTCACAAAAAAAATTTAGACCGTTTTCGAGATATTCCCTTGTAACACTTTAAAAAACTCACCCTGTATATTACAACAGTGTGCTAAAGTGACGGAGATTTCAAAATACACCAAGATAAAATGACATTTCTCAGATTTTAATTTTTTATTATTCTTATCAGCAAGAACATGAAGCTTGGCGGAGATTTTTGGTAAAAAATTTAATTTTTTCTTTTTCTGGTATTTACTTTCCGCCAAAAGTAACCACGATTTCAAAGGGGTAAAAAGTATTTATTAAAAAAAAATACATTTTAAGACTTTCCCGGCTTATTTCCGGACATATGTTCCTTTGTTTGTTTTCCATGTTTTGTGGTGTAGAACCTTTCTCTTTATTTAATGCCAAAAGACTGCAAAAACCGTGTATTTTTAAGGTATTATTTTGGTTTTCGAAAACAAAATTTGAAGATTTTTTTTTAAGTTGCATGAATTATTATTAATATACAAGACAAAAGATATTTATAATAACTTATTAGAAAAAATGACAAAAAAACAAAAATTGAAGAAAAATACCCGGGAATAGAGTGGAATTTTATATGGGAGGTATGTCAGAATAAATTTATTAGTACTAAGTGGCGATCTTCGGTATTTAGAGCAATAAATGACAAATATACAGTGGGAGAAAAAATGAAACACCATAACATATCAATTAATAATTTATACAACACGTGTGGGGAAGTAGATTCTATATTACACAGAATTAAAACTTGTACAAATGCGAAAAATATATGGGAGTGGGTATATAATATTCAAAAAAAATTGGGAAAGCCTTAATAGATATAAAATCAGTAATGGATATATTTAATTTAAAATGTAATTCAAAATATGATCAAAATGCCGTTGTATGGTACTGTTCAGCATTGATCTATTTTAATTTAGAAATTAAAGGAGATATCCAACAAGTTATTTTTATGCTTAGAGACGATAGAATGATAAAAATTAAAAAAAATCAAATACACAATTTAGGAAAAAAAGTATTTTAAACGAAAAAGAACAAAATGTTAGATAGAAGTATGAATATTTATGTATTATTAAAAGATATTGTATAAAATGTTGTAAAAATAGCTAAATAAAGGATTATATAAAAAAAAAATATATTATGGGGGAAAGCATTCTTTTGTTATATTTAGAGCACTAAATTGGTAGGTTTGTTAGGGTAGGTGGGTAGTTTAAGTAGTTTCGCAGGAGAGTACCGACATAGCCACAATTTCAGACCGCAAGAAATTTTCCTAGAAACAGAAAATGCCGTTGCTACAGCAATAACATTGTTGAAATCAAGTCAATACACCAAACATTTGCACTAACTATTTAGGTTAAAATTGGTTGACATTTACTATAAAGATTTCAATATTTTTATCCAAATTCTCTAATAAAATAGTTTTTTTTAAGGTGTTTTGTTCATAAATTGCATAGAAGTGTTTACAAACGGTTCTGTTTAAAATTATAGTTTTAAAATGTTTATAACTTATTCACATGTAAATAGTAATATTTTTGTATTTCTTTACTAAATAGAATCAGTATTTTAGCAAAACTCATACAATTTATTATTAACTAATGTATTTCCAGTGCTGAATATCCATTTAGGGCTAATAATTGCTGATTTAAAACCTTGTTTTAAATCTTTTAAAATCTCTTGATGCAGTTTTAGGTAATTTGGTAATTTATAATAATTTAATTCATACCTTATTATTATCGAGGCTCTGAGTTTACGAAATATCCTTTAGTTAAGAAAGAAAATAAAGAAAAGCTATTTTTACCTAAAACAAATACTTAAGTTTAATTAGTTAACCAAAGCAACAAAATATTATCAAAATACACCATTGATTAGCTTTGTAACGGGAAATATAAAATTACACCATTTTAAAGTTAATTCATCTTCTTAAATAGCGTTAATTCGAAAATATTAAGAAAATTAGTGCAAACTGTGATAAATTATTTTCTATTATTGTCAAACTTTCATGTCAAATAGAATAACAATTAAAATGAAAAATTATTTTGTTTAAATTTTCCTTTTGATGACGCACTTCCGTCCGCCATTTTCGGTCTGAGATTTTGTGTATGTCGGTACTCTCTTTTGTTTATTGTGTAAACTACCTACCCACCCTAACAAACCTGCCTATCCAGTGCTTTAGTTATATATTATATTTAAAGTCGATTTAACTCATTATAATTCATTAATAGGACTAAAGTTTTACGGATAATCGTTTCTTTATGACGTGAGCATAATCCAGGTATTTTCAAAATACCCGGATTAGTCAATTGTCGAGTTTATTTTACTATTTTAAAGTTAAATTGATTTTATAGGTTATAAAGGCAGACGACTTTTATAAATATTTTTTAGTAATTGCCCTCTTTTAAGTTTTATTGTTAAGAAATGATCCGGATAATGAGATAATCTCGTCGAGATTAACCTACAGGTACAAGAAAATAATCTTTGAAAATATGTAATGAATCATTGCTACACTGATTTTATTACAACATGTTGTAGTATACACTTTTGTGTATATACGCAATTTATGTTTTAATATAGATAGATAGATATATATTTTCAAATATATACAAATACATGCTTTACATACATAGAATGCCTCTGTAAATCTTTTTTCTTTTAGCTCCATGGGCATTATGTTCTAAATTTTTGATAAGTGAACGTTAAAAAAAGAACGAGAACGGATTTGACTGATTCTTTTTTTCAAGCCTAAACCTTTTCGTTTTTTTGTCCTATTTGAAAAGGTCCAAAAGCTTATCGGCAGCAATAACAAATGATTTTTTTACCAATATTTAAAAACTTCTTTTTCTACATTTATTATAATTATTTTCAACGGGATTTTTAATTTTTATTTTATCTCTTCTTGTTTATAACCTTGGCTTTTCCTTAAAATTATAATTTATTCAAATTACTCAAAACTACTACTTAAATTAATTGAACTGTAGTTTTTTATTTGAAGCTTCAGCTTTTAACTTTTTCCTCCGATTCTTTACTAAAAAATCCTATAAAGGTTGGTGCGGCTTAACACAAGTATCACAAATACTTCATATTAGAATTTTTTTTTCTGTATAGACAAAAGTTTGAAATTAATCAATCAACAAATTCTTAGATAAAAATAACTAAATAGGTTATCCATTATAAATTATCTGTATGAAGGGTCAAACAATTCAGCAAAATAGAAAAATTGATAAATATATTTTTACGTCTTTTTTGAAAATATATAAATACTAGAACGAATTTCATTGAAAGTCAGTCTTCATAGCTCGCTTCATAGTATCATATTGAGATCAAATTAAGAAGTTAAATCAGTCTTCTAGCCCAGTAGTAGCTCAGCCCTGCCTGTTAAACACATCATGGAAATCAACGGTAATAACACACAGAGAAATGTACGTAAAAAAGTATTACAGTGGTAAGTTAGGTAACTCTCTGTATATTATCGATTTTTGTTCGACTCTGTTATTGTAGAGTACATATTGTATCTTAGAAAATCGTTCGCGCATAAAACTTTGTTGATAAGCCCATATCCTTAACAAGTTTGCTGGCACTTGAAGGTAGGCACCTCCGTAGTTCTGAGAAAAAATACGACATTTTGTGTTAGATTTTGTACCTATTTTTGTCATTTTATATGTTTTTATATTTAAATAATGCACAGTCCTCGAACTGTATTGGGCCTTTTGAGCTCATGCTCTTTCAGTCAATAGCGTGCGCCGTTATGTTCTACCAATTAGGGACATAGACGTTAGATTGCATTAATTCTGTGAAAGAATGCTATGTAGCGTAGATGCGTAAGGTACCATTTCTGTTTTTATTACAAAATATTTGTAAAATATGTGAAATAAAAACTGTTCCAAGTTAAAGTAGTGTTCCCATCGTTTTCAAAAACTTCTAGATTAAACATTTCAAAAACCTGTAGATACCATATTGATGCGATCTTGTTCTGATGTTTTTATGATGCGCATATTTTATGTGTTAAAATTTTTAAAATCATATTACTTTAATCAGAGTATAAATACATTCTGGCTTTACGAAATTTGCTTCGGCAGTCCGGTTGTTCTAAGTTTAGATTCGGAACCTTTTTGGTATAACTTAAAAGTTGACTTATAGATTTAATTGTATAAACAAATATTATTTATTGTTAAAATGATCCTTTTAAATTTTATGAATAGTAACTATGTTGAAAATTTATGAGATTCGAACTCTTTGACGGGCTAATTAAATATAGTTGATTTCTTTATAAAAAATACCGCGATAAGTGCATTGTCAAATAAATTTAATATTGACTTTGTTTTAAAAATCCTATAAAATAGATGCAAAAATTCAGATATTATTCAGTTTTATTCAGAGTGTCTCCGTGTTAACTAAAAAGTGCCAGTAAAAATGTAGTTCTTGTTAGGAATAATTTTAAGAATTATTCTTGAATTAAAAATAGTTAAAAAATATTTTCAATCTTTTCCGTTTTAAACTTTAAAATATTTTGGAACTTGTAATATCAGACTTAAAAGTAATTACACAATTTTGGACATTTACAAATATTTTTAGAACACTGAAATTTTGACGAAGAATAATGAACTTTGAACAATATTGTGTAAAATTATTTAAAGGAGTTTTACGCACCGGTTTTAATATTTACACTGAGAAAAATGTGGACAATAAATTGGGCTTTGAATGGTTGGAATACAATGACTTAATTTAGTATTGTTCAATGGCAAAGTACTATAATATAATGGAAAATAGAATTTAAGAGCTTTGTATAGAAGTACGAATTTATCTTTCATGTCCTTGAAGAATTTTAATTAAATTTATTTAATATATTATTCTTAAGCTAAGAAGCTGTTGTTTAAATCTGTTTCCAACGCCCGTCTCACTAGAACTTTTTAGAAGATTTGATGGCTAACCTGAGTAAGTTATATTCATCGCTCGGCTAATAATTTAATATATAGTTTTCGCTAAAAAAAACACTTCGTAACAATGTCATCTTATTAAATTTTCGCGAGAATTGCGTAAAAAAAAGTTTTGATAACTACTTTTAACCTATACTTTGGTAATGTGTAGTATATAATACAGTTATTTTAAAATAAAATAAAAACTTGACCATTAAATATTACATTATTTTTTACTTTTAATTAAAAAAAAAGCTTTTTTATATTCTGCATCCCAAAAAATGTTTGCCAAATTAAAAAATAAATTATATTTTACGAATTTTGCTATAGAGATGATATTTAGCTTTCCCATTTTGAAGATTTTCAAAAATTTGGGAAGGCCTTATATTCGTAGAAAAAAATCAAAAACGCTTTAAGCTAGAGACTTGTAATTTGGCATACAGGTATTTTACGTTTTAAGTTCTCGCTCGGTATTGTTTTTGGTAAACATTGGGGTTGGGCAAGGAGGGCAAATGAGGAAAATACAAAAATTTGAAAATTTGTATGAGGTTGCTAAAGTTATAACATAATTTTCTAACTCCACCCCCGGGGGGTGAGGGGTGATTATTTTTTTAATGCTTACAATTTTTCGTGAAAATTGGTGTTTAGGGGTGTTTGAGGTAGCTAAAACTAAATTTGACAATAAATAAATTTAACTCCACCGGGGGTAATTAATTTTAAAGATTTACAATATTTTTGTGAAAATTGGTACTTATATAGGGGTTTTTGAGGTTGTTAAAACTGAATGCTGAAATAAAAAAATCTTACTTCATCCCCTGAGGGGCCGGGTAGTATTCTTGAAAATTGGTATATAAGGGTTTTTGAGGTCGCTAAAACTGAATATTAAAATATATATTTTCTATGTCTACCCCCTGAGGGGCGGAGGGCAGTTTTTGTGAATAAATTAGCGAAGACACTAAATTTCAATAATAATAAAACAATGTTCCCGAGATGGGACCGGGCGGTGGTTTATTGATGCGCACAAGGCTAACGTTCCTAAGACATTGTACAAGCTTTAAATATTTTGTTTTTGGTTTAGATGTTTAATAAACATGACATTGTGTAATACCTACATTTCGTAAGTGCTTATAAAAAATGAGTTTATTTGTTTAGAAAAGCACGTGCCTTAAGTAAGTCAAATAGTTAATGGAGCGCTATTTAATTTGGATGCAGTCTTGCTCCCTCTCTCAGTTTAATATTAACCCCCTTATAGTGTTGTTGCTTATATGTTTTTACGTGCCTCGATTTTAACCAATAATAATAATAGAGCTTTTAAAACAAAAAATCAAAAAGTTTAAATAGTGTCCGAGATAGAAAAAAACATATATAAGAAACATAAAAATATATACGTGGATATGGTTAAGCGCAAGCGGAACGTGAGTTCTGCGTTGAAAAATGTAAGTTTACATCGGATAAGGTTTAGCTAGTGCACTAGTGGTTAATGCTGGTCCATAACTAAATAATATAATAATAATAATATGTTATGAATCATAGCTTATGATGTTCTTATACTTGGATACGTGTTGTGCAGTGTAATGCAGTTGGAACCTCTCCGCATTGTTTTTGTGGAAAATATGTATATATAATTTGATTAAAGACATTTTTTAGCTACGAATATTTTTTGAGTTTTTAAAAAAAATTCTAAAATTTCATGTTTTAGCATCAAATATGTGATGTCAGAACGATTTTTTTTCAAAAAATATTCGTAGTTTTTAAAACCGTACGCTATCTGGTTTTAATATTTATAATAGACACCCCTTCCGTAAATCACCCGGTGAAAAACTAACAAGAGTGTTGTGTTACTATCCACTACTACCCTTTAAAATATCAGCCGTGTTCATTTATTGCTATTTAACATAGGAATTTCTCGTTATTTGACTGGACTATTTTTTAAAGGTAAAAACAGAAAATGTTATTATAATATAAATACCAAAATTTTAGAGTTGATTCTACATCCAAAAATATTAAAAAAAGTTCCTATAAAGGTTGGTCCGGAAATGAGCTCTAAGGGAGCTACGGCCCTTCAAAGATGACATATTGAATGTCTGTGCAAAAAAGTATTCTACACCAAAACACCTAAATTTAATATCAAAGGGGTAATGGCCTTTTAAAAAGTAAGGTTTTTGGTGGCACAAAATGTTACTTCCTCTTAATTAACGGTTGCTCCTACAGTGTTACACTATATGACATTTTTGATGTATTTTTACTCAAGGAGTCTCGAGAGGAATCTATATTTTTACAAAAAGGTCCAAAAAACATACACATAAAGAAGTTTGGGGACAAAATGTGTTAAGCGTCACATATTTTGTCCGTTTAGGCACGCCTCTGAATAAATTTAAATAAATAAATTAGCGTAAACTTATTAATACTAGTAATGCATGCTGTAGTAAAAATTACTGTAACATTTGGTATAGTAGATCACAGTTATAGTAAGGTATATTTTAAGTTTTGTTAATAATACAATATGTTATTTCTAGTTTAAAGTATCTACTAACCCATGTATTTAGTAAAAGCGGTAAATAACTAAAACCCAAATTTTGATTGGTAATAATACAGATAAAAGTAAAAAATCGGATCTGATTATTTTCTTAGTTTACCTACTTTTAAGTAGGTACAATGTTTACCCTTCAGTACACGCACTCTTTTTCCGACATTAGTACTCGCACTGAGCCTCTCAGATGCATTAAGCAAAAAAATGTTTTCTTTAATATTCTGTATAAAATAAGGGTTGAAGTCCATAAAACTATTATTTTTTAACATTTTTATATTGTTTATTACTAAAGAAAAAGCTTTATATTAATTAAAAATCATTTATTGTTATAATAAGAGATAAAACAAAATAAAAATTCTAAACTAAAAAAAAATCTAAACTAGAAGAAAAAATTCAACAGCTATTTTTTTTTCATAAACAAAAATCAAATTTAACATTTTAAATAAAAAAATATTATTTAGTTAATTGGTTTTGAACAATTTTTTGTTGCATAATTTTAGAATATATATGAGTTTTATAGATACAAAGGACTAATATAATAGCTTAACTGAGTTAGTTTGGTGGCATCATACAGAGCGGTCCAAAAGTCACCCCTCCCCCCTCTTAACTTTTGAACCAGTTGAGTATCGACTTCAAATTTGGAACTTTTAAATAAGACAACTTAAACTATTTTTTAGCATATATTTAATACATTCAGCTCTTAAAATGTGGGCAGGGGGGCATGGGTGCACATTTTTTTAAATGGAAAGGGGGGTCGTGTAATACATCATTTTAAAGCTTATAAAATTCTCTATTTAAACTAACATTTTTAAATTTTTTAAAAATGTTTTTTAAGGTTTTGATTTTTCAATTTCTTGTGCTATATATGCTAAAAGATAGTTTAAGTTGTCTTATTTAAGAGTTCTAAATTTGAAGTCGATATCTCAACTCGTTCAAAAGTCAAAAGGAGAGGGGGTGACTTTTGGACCGCACTGTATAGTAAACACCTGCTTGTTGCATTCCAGAAACAGCCAAAGATTATTTGTTAACGTTAGCCCTCAACCTTAAAAATTGTAACGCCTGCATCTGTCAGATCTGTGAGATGCGTGCGGGTATTGGAGGGTTAATTTAATACTATGTATAATATTTAAAAATGTTATAATTTTAAATTATTACTTTTAATAAAAATAAAATAAAATTTTTCAGAAAACACTCATTGTAGGTATTAAAAAAAAGCATAAATAAACAGTTATATTTCTTGACTCATATTTTACGACCATCTTAATCATACGCATATGATCACCACGTCAGCTTTAAACATTTTTAATAAGCGTTATTACAATTACAATTCATTATGTTAAAGTTTTAGCAGTTTATAGTAGTTTCTTATGTGTAAAGTCCAAATGAAACTGTAAGTGGCAATTATAAGGCTTACGTATTTTATTAATTTTTTTCTTAACAATGAGTTTGTATACATGTAATGCAATAAAATAATACGAACTTTGTATTCTAAAAGCATATTAAGTGTTATGATGCGAAAAATTTGCATATGGTTTAAAATGTTTTAAAAAATAATTTTATTTTAATGCCGTTCATGTCTTGTACTTTACGGCTTGGCTAGTGTTGGATGTTCTATTTTTAGATTCAGTCCCCTCTTTTAAATTCAGATGTTCTCGCTAGAGCCCCACCTAGAAACAAATGAGTATTGTGACCTAAATAAGTCATAATTTAATTTATGTTTTTTCAAAGGGAATAAAAAGGGGTTCAAATCTTAGACAGGGATCAGTCCTGAAAAATATTTCTTCTTGTTAATTAAAAAGTAAACAGTGAAAAGTAGTGTCCAGTACTATGTAGTTTTAAAGTGAACATAGGGTATTTATATCCACCTGTTAAAAATAATTTTAATAATTATTTTTTTTGATTAAAAATACTTAGAGATATTTTTAATATTTTCTTTCTTGAACTTTTCAATTTTTTGGGACTTATAACTTTGATGCTAGAAATAATAAGGCGAGTTTGGACTTTTATTTTTAGTTTGACAATTTTAGAAATTTTGGCGAATGAACTTTGAAAAATATTGTATCAAAATATTTAAAGACATACATACCGGTTTTAATATTTACACTGAGAAAAATCCAGATAATAATTTGAGCTTTGAAAATTATCATGAATAGTTGGAATATCAAACATACAATTATTTAATTTAGAAGTATTTAATGGCAAACTACGATATAATGGAAAGTATAATTTAGAAGCTTTGCAGAGAAGTAGAAACAAGAAGTAATAATTGATGTTTCATGTTCTTGAAGAATTTAATCACATTTATTTAATATATTATTCTTAAGTTAAGAACCTATTGTTTTAATCTGTTTCCAAAGGGCCGCCTCACTAGAATTCACCGCTCCCGAATAAAGTGGTACGTGGTTAAGTAAGTATTCTCCGCTCGGATATACTTGATAAAATAATAATACGAAATTTCCCCTTCTCAACATAGCTAAGCATACCTATATGTATAATTAAATTTAGAAAAAAAAGTTTTTTAATCAAAATCTTAATTTAAAAATTAACTTCGCGCCGAAAATCATTACGTCCCCGGTTAGAATGATGGAATGTGCTATTACAGGAGCGGTTGTACGCAGCTGTTCATGCCGCGTTTTGATAAACTGCGCATGCCCTGACCGTTTTTCAATATATTATTTTAAATAAAAAACATTTTTTTTTTTACAAAAAAAAACACCAAACAGACGCCAAACCAACGTTAACGTAGACCAAAGCCCCCTCATTAAAAAAAAATATATCAAACAACAAACAAACAAAACAAACTCCGGCACAGAAAGCTGCAATTAGGCGCTTGTGGGTATTACGGCCGAAGATCATACGGCCGAAAGCCAGGTTTGTAGTAGTAGCAGGACTGATTTCAGTGGCTCTCAAAGCGTAAAGAAAAAGCATGTTACTTATACAAGTATTTATACATTGAGATATATAACTGGTTGCATATTACTGTTCTCTGCAAATTAATAAATATAATAAAACAAATAATTGTTAAAATTTTTATAACAAAAAATTGTTAAAATACGAATTTCTGGTTAGTGTTTTTTTATGGGTGCGTTGGTTTACGTTAACGTTCGTTTGGTTTAGTAGTTTGCTGGTTTGGTGTGTTTTTTTTTAATGTGAGGCGTTGGTTTACGTTAACGTTGGTTCACGTTGGTTTTGTGTTGGCTTGGTGTTTTTTTAGGGGGGCGTTGGTTTACGATAACGTTGGTTTTGTGTTGGTTAGGTGTTTTTTTTTAATGGGGGCGTTTGTTTACGTTACCTATTAAGTGTTCATTTACGTAGTTTCAGAATTTAGAAGGCGATATATCCTAAGAATCAAATAGGATTATATTTAGCTTTAGTTAATTAAATGTTTATTTTTTTTATGTTTATTTTTTAACCACGTACTATTCTACTTAATTAAGCATCCCCTAAGTCCAGGACTTGTGTGGGCTTTAATTGACTTTCGAACCAATATATCTAGGGAGTATGCCTTCGCCAAATTTCAATTATTAATTAACTGAAAAAGGCAATCGGCGCCAGTGAGGTTTGAACTCACGATCATTAGCTCAGTGTCAATGCTATATCGATGCGTTAGACCGCTGAGCTAATCTCCCATACCTCCCATATATAAAAGTCCAAATAATAAATGCTAGCCTGGTATAATAAAAATATGCATAAGAAATTCCTTGTTTTAATCAAATATTGAGAACCTCTGGAGAATACAGTAGAGGGGGTAACAGCATTTATCGGCCGTACAACTTTCGGCCGTATGATCCAGACTCGTTTAAATAACAAACAAGCAAACTTTAGTCAACAGGGCTACCACAGTAAATAACTACGGCAAAAAAAACCAAATTATTAAAGAAAGACTGACCGTAATCGGGTTTTTCATTTTTAATGATTAAAAATTATTGATATATGATTATAAACATTGATTTATCATACATGTTTATACTGTATAACCATAAGCGGCTGTCAAACAGGTTCCTCGTGAGCAGAGAAGCTGGATATGTACCAGAGGCACGCCGCTATATGCTAGCGCACTCGCTAGCGCCTATTCGACGAAATCTGCTATTATACTATTCCCAGCGCGTAAGCGCTAGAATAGTAAAATACGGTAGTTTCGAATTTCTCAAAATCACCAAAAAACCTCCTAGACAAAAAATTTTTGAATACAAATGTTTCATGGTAAAATAAGCAACTTTGAAAATGCCCGTCTGTCCGTGTGATGGTACGTTTTTTTGTGGACACGATAAGTCAAGTATGAATTAACCAATCGACTCAAAATTTTCAGACAAAAAACATTTTCTATGAGAGGAATATGGATATATTTTTTAAATAATTTCTCCAAAAACTAAAAAAAGGTACGTGAGGGGGACAAACTTGGAAAAAAATTTAAAAATCTAAAGAAAAAGTCGGATTGACGAAAAAATAATATATACTGTACCAAACTTCAAGAAAGTTTTTTAATAGATGGTGTAGTATTGTTATAATGCATATTAATATATATTGTGTTAAAATTTTTAAAATAATATTGCTTTAATAGATCTACTTAGGCTAGCTTTGGCTGGTAGCATATTCTATTTTTAGATTTGTCCCCCCTTTAAAATGTGAATTATACACATTAAGACGTATAAAAAATACGGACTAACTAAATATAATTGATTTATTTGAAAACATACCGGACCTAAGGCGTTGTCAAATAAATTTTAATATTAACTTAATTTATTGTTTTAAAATCATATACATGCAAAAAATCAGATATTATTCAATTTTGCTCAGTATCCATCCCTTCGTGTCAATTGAAAAGTTCCCAGTGCACCGGGAATTACTGCAGTGATTCAAAAATATATAGGGGAAAGTTCGTTAGGTGATATTATCCTGATATAGTCGGTGTGATAGTTAAAATAAAATAAAACTTAGTGGACATTGTCATACACCGACAGATTTATTTGTTGAAATAAACTAATTGAACGCCTGATGCATTTCTTAATTTAAACATTTCATCTTCCGAGGCTTGTTAACATTTCTTAACATTTAACATTGGAAATAAACATAGTGTATAAGTTAAAAAAAAATCCTGCGAAATTACGTGCAGGCATGTAATTTCGCAGGATTGTTTTTTTTAAATTTATTCACTATGTTTATTTTCAATGTTAAATGTTAAGAAATGTTGACAAGCCTCGGAAGATGACATTTTTAAATTTTGAAATGCAATTTAGTTTATTTCAACAAATAAATCTGTTGGTGTATGACAATATCCACTAAGTTTTATTTTATTTTATAGTATGAACGTATTTAATATTTTAAATATTTGTCGTCTTGATCTTATTTTTGGGACTTGTAATATCAGAGTTGGACATAATCACACAATTTTGGACACAAATATTGTTAGTATGAAAACTTTAAATTAATTACGGATTATAGTCCTGTCGGTTTTTTATTTACCTAATAAAATTTTGGCGATAAAAGAACTTTAAAAAATATTTATCAAAGAAATATAAAAGACTTGTACTTGTCATGGGAGGCACATCGCGTGTACATAGCAAACCGACTAGAGCGAGTAGGATTCTCACTGGCGCTGATGTGCCTTTTTCAATTAATTAATATTTGAAATTTGGCGAAGGCGATAACTTATCGCTTTACCACCTTATTTATTCGGGATACTAAAGCGGGCCACTCACTAGGGAGCATGTTGGCGAACGGAGTTGTTGTCAACAAGTTGCCAAATGTGTGTGTTGGTTCGTCAACATGCTGCTATGTTGCAGGCTCCTACGGCGAGACCGAAAAGCCGTTCTTTTACCCATACTCTTCTTTTCTTTCTCTTATTTTCTGTGGCTATTGTCTTGCTTTGACAGCACTTTTATAACCCACTCGTTTAGGTTGCGTTTTGTCAACTAAAGTTGTGAGCTCGGTGGGTTTTGTTGACAAGCATTTTGCCCAACATGCTCCCTGGTGAGTGGCCTGTTTAAGTTATTAATTAGTTTCTTAATAAAGGCGTCTCATTCCAAGAAGCTTTACCACTCAGTATTTATTACAGCGCTGGCTATAGCGGTTGTTCGAGCTCGAGTGCAATGTGAGATACTTGTGGAGAACTGTACGCTAAGTGCATGGCTGCTGTCTTCGCGATAAACTGTTAAATGTAATTCTGTTTGTTCTATATTAAGCTGGGTAGCAATAATGATAATAATAATTGTTTAATTTATTTAAAAGGGGAATCTGAGGAAGGTAAGTTAGGATGGGTACGGTATTAAAAACTGTCGGTAAAAATGTTATCTGTGCCTTACAAAATGTGATTCGGAAGTCACTATAAGCCGGTGGTTCACAAAAGGTAGTATAAATGTGTCTTGGGACAGAGTGAAAGTGATATACCTCCTTAATCAATGATGATTTGTTTGAATAGTTTCTTATATTCCTAGTTCATATGATTTGTAATATTGTAATATAATATAAATTTATAAAATATATTGTAACCCAACGTAATAAACATTTAGCTGAGTTATAATTATAATTAGTTATAATTATCAGAAATATATCAGATACGACTGTTTGATTTTATGAGTCAAACCATTAAGCCAGTAAACATAAATATGTCGGAGCTGTAAAGAATTTCTTTGTAGGCTTACTAAGTTACGACTTTGACCTCTTCGACTAGAGTTCAGTGAGGCATTTAGTCCCAATCCAGTTTATTGTATGTATAACACTCGATACCATAATTGTATAATCATATAACAAGAATTTGACAAATTTGCAAAGGTTATATCGCAACGTTATGAATTTAGAGGCGTAGGAAGGATACGCAAGGCGACATGTTTGACATTAGGCAAAGAACTCGAGGCGCAAAGCGTCGACTGTCCACCGGAAAAAAGATTAAATCCTTACCTGACCGCTTTTATTGTTTGATGCTTAAAATTCATTGCCTGAATAAATTCATTATAGGGACAGGTATTTTTAAATTTTAATCAAAATTATTAAAATATTAAATATTCCATCAATCTGTTTTTCCATTTATTGTACAGATATTGTTAGACAGTTAATAATACTCATTTTAGAAATAAGGTCATTAGATTGATGTTTACTTGTGTGCCATCTATTTCTAGAAGTAGACAACTACCCGTACTCTTGATCTGGAGACTTTCACTGGTAGCAAGTTGAAGACTAGTTTCTCTTAAGCACATAGTTCCACTAACATGTGGTTAGACGTAAAATGTATAAGTATATGACGTTAAAGTTTAATTTTCTACAAAATTTTGTGTTATTTTTTTACCATGTTATAATTGTGGCTCCAAACCTTACTTGCAGTGAAAAAGAGAAGAGATGATTTTAAAATATATCACAATATCATTTGTTCTTAGAATTTTAAAAATTGTGTAAACTGTAATGCCAATTCAAAACAAAAATTCCTAAATCAGTCATCTATTTAAATGTAAGTTTTTTTTTTAATTTTAGAGCAAAATAGAAAAAATTGTATAAAGCACTCGTTCCATAACACGTTTTTAGCGCACTAGTACTTTAGAAAACTCGCCGCAAGCGGCTCTTTTTTTAAACTTGTACTAGTGCGCTAAAAACGCATGTTATGTACTTTATACTACGGTATATTCAACTTCAAGGTTCAGTAGAAATAAATACAAGAATAGCGCACGCGGCCGCTGGCGCGTGGTTTTGGTTAAAACCATAGACAAAGAACATAGATGAGCTGTCATATCAAGGTTATATACAAATTTACGAGTCCTCCATTTTGATCGGAAGTTACGTCAGAAATTAGCCGGGAAATTTAAATTAGTGGGTAAAATGTAAATAAATAAACGACATAACCTTACTTTTTAATGTTTTCTTATGTTATATTAAAAAAAATCAAACTTACCTAAAAAAATATGATACTGCTGTCTGCAGGTAGCAGTCGTTTTATGTTTCTACAACTTTTTATAAAACACGTCATTGCAAAGACTTTACTAGTTCTTTGAAAAAGCACTATGAAATATACAAAAAACACAGAAAGACTTTAAAAGTTCAAAAACGCTATTATATAGTCTATAATAAAATAAAATGTTCACCCTTCTAGCACAAAACACCAAACGCGTAGAAAAACCTCGAAAACAAACTCAAAACATACATAAATTAGGTTACGTTAACCTGTTGCACGAATATGTTAGAGGTGTGTGCGAAGAATTATATTTTTATATTTAAATTACTGGTAAAAATAAATAAATATGTGTAGTATAACATATTGATTTAGTTTTTACATATATAACAAACTGTTGCAACAAAACAACGACAAAAAGAAACTTTTACTGACTACTGAAGTGAAATGAAAAGACACATATTCCTATCTAACGCAACACAGTGTAACCAACATAAAATATATATTTTTTTACTTTATGTTGGACAATTGGAATCAAAATGGAGGACGCATTTAGTCGGGACGCAGTAGTATGCGCAGACGGTCAAAAATCAATCTATTTGTTTATTTTGTCTATGGTTAAAACACTCGAATGTTGCGAGAGTAGGGATGTAGAAAATTAAACAGGTGAGTACGTGAGTACTTGCGATGAAGCGTACAATGCATTGCAATCATAGAACTGAAGGTCTAGAACGGCTATGTGAGAGAGATAGAAAGTAATTAAATGTGTAAAATTCTCTCCGCCATTTTGACTTCTTTTCTATGGCGGGAAATTCAAATGTTTGTTTACGTTACACTAACCTAACCTTGCAGACAAAATCTGATAAATTCTGAGAAAAAAATCTTAGTAAAAAACAAAGGACCTGCACAGAAAAATTTAATGTTTAATGCAAAAATGTAATCAAGTGCTTAAGCACGTATGTATTATACATATAATATGTCGACAACCCCAACAAAAGTCGCAACTCATTTTAGCTTTTGCATAATAAACTGCATAATTTCTTGTAGTTAAATAACTGATATTGTGATCAGGACTCATATTGGAATATTGGAGTTGTAGAATATTTAATATAATAATTAGATAACTTCTGTTTTTTTATCAAAAAGGGGTTGTCTATAAATTATGCAACGATTTTTTGGGGAAAATGGGTCCTCCAAATCTCTATTCAGCCTTATATGGGAGGCTGGGGGTCTTACAGCATCTTACGTATAATTTTCTTATTTAGAAAATATCGATCAATACAAATCACAGAAAAAAAAATTAATAACTTATGCCTATAGGTACTATATTATTTCCAAATGAATTTTGCTCTGCATTCTAATAAATCTTTTAAACATAAAAAACTTTTTTAGTAAAACCATTAAATATTTACAAAATTTATTATATCTTACATAAGGTAGGTCGAGTGGGGTAGGGGTTCAGCAAAATCTTACGAACACTTACACAAGGGGGGTGGAGATATAAAGCTCTCAACTTTTTCCTTATGCAATTTATATATAGACCCAAATCAATCACTATCCTTTTAATCAGAGGTATTAATGTATACATGTATACTTGCAAGTACTTGTTATGTAATATATTTTATTCATAATATGTTGTATACAAGGTAAGACTTAACAATAGTATCTTATACTAATATTTAAACAAAAGATTACTAAAAATATATTTTTATGAATACCTACATAAATAAATTTAGATCATCTACAAAGGATCGAAAAAAGAAGCATGACACAATTTATAGATAGCCCCTTAGGGTGAACCTATCCAAGTCTCTCCGTTTAATTAGATTATATCTTGCATCAGTGATTTCATTTGTTGTCAGCAAATCCAAACAATCTACACAATTGATTTTTTAGCATTTTGACGTCAAAGCCTCCAATGTATGTAACAATGCTGCCACAATATTCAGTGAGTCCTATGTGGTATGAAAGAACATGGTAGTTGTTATCTGCTGAAACATTCTCATAACCAATATTCTTTTTTCTCAAATCTGATATATTGATTGCGTCTATCATATTTAAATTTTTTATTTTAGCGCTGGAAACGTTTAAAACTGTGGTGGTATCTAGCACCCGGCTGTTGCCACTACTGCCGGACAGTTCGCATGTGAAATTCATTTTCTTATTGACCACATCAACTGCAGTGCAGGCGGATTATTATTGAAGACATTCCTTGAACTAAAAACAAGAAAATAGAATTAATTATAAATTTTACATATCGTCAGAACATATAATATATGTATATTATATCGACAATACAAGTAACGAGTTGATTTCTAAAAACTGACCAAACCATGCCTAAAATACCAAAAACTTCTAAATTTTATTAAGTTTGAGGAAAATATATTACTATTTTCTAAATTAAACCAAAATGAGGTTTTTATATAACTAGCGTGTATTTCAGGCATGATTTTATCAGTTATCACAAACCAATTCGTTACTTTTTGTATTATTAATTATTCTTTCGGTTTTGAAAAAATGTACACGCCGTAATTCAACTTACCTATGAAAGGTAATGTTGGAATTTGAAGATAGAAGTCTCCTAATGTTTTTGAACATAGCAATTCATTTTAAATGCAAAAACACTTAGCACAGCATAGAAAAAGGAATAAATACAATAAATAAACACAGCCATAAATGAACTCGATACAGCTGAGTCAAATGTCATACATACATACATACAGTGTTGTCAGATATATCAAATTGACAGGCATATACAGAAATTAAATTCACTTATGCTAATAATTTTTTTGTTAATTTAAGTATTTTATAACACATTTATTAATATTAAATGTATCATTTATGTGTTTTTCTTAAGATTTATAGATTTTATTTGAAATAATATATTTTATTATATAAAACAAAAGAACCGCTATAGTGTGTTGGCAACGTTGGATTCGCCATTTTGACTACATTCTGAAATATATCTATACTTTGTTATTACACACTCAGAAGACCTGCGCAAAGCTCAAATTCCGTTCTAGATGTTAAGTTCTGTGATTGCAATGGACCCTTACGTAGAAATATTTTGTTTTGAGTCCTACCCTGTCACTAAATCCGTTGTTGTCACGTGCGTTTGTTTACACTTCATTTTGAAGTTGAATATACTATATACCAATATTACTATGTACGATGATTGAAAAAATAGATTGATACCATCAATTTGATGGAATATTTAAATTTGTTGTATTAAAATGATATATTTAAATTTATTGTATTTAAAAAATTCCATTAATTAAATAAATTTCACATTATGATAAATATTAATTAGTTTTATTATAATAAAGCTTTCTTTAATACAATAAAAATGTAAATTAGTTTAATATTAATTTAGGTAATTTTTATTCCGTACAGAGTGTCCATATGATATCTACCGCATCCGATTCATATAAATTCACCATAACATAAAACTACAGGCATTTACCCTAGTAACATTGATCTTGGACACGTTTCTTGACCAGAGTACTTAACAAAGTTCTTTGTAAAGAATTGGACAATTCTTGAGCAAGAGAATTAATCAAGATTCTGTATCCAGACTTGCGCAAGACTTTAGCAAGATTCTGGAAGCAGAGCGTTTAGCAATACTTTGTCAAGTCTGTTCGTCAAGTCTGTAGCAAGAATTTGACAATATTCTTGGTCAAGAATCTTGACCTACTCTTGCGCGAAAAACGCTAGAGTCCAGGAGCACCCACCTCTCCCTTGTCAATTTTTCTTGCTACATTCTTGCTCAAGAATCTTGACAAAGTATCTGTAGCAATTCTTTGACAATTCTTGAGCAAGAATCTGTGGACAGTATCTTGCACCAGAATTGTCAAATCTGGATGCAGTTACTTGATCAAAAATCTTTAGCCAGACTTCCTCAAGACTTAACAAAAATTGTTACTATGGTCTGTTTTTTCAAGCAAGATAGTAAATTCAAAATCGCACATTGAATATTTTCAAAACAGATTCGAATATTGGATGTGCGAATATACTGCGTAGTTTATTTTATAAAACATAACTATGTTCTATACACAAACATATACTATTTAAACCTGTTGTGATAGTAGATTACAGGTCGAGGGAAAGTACCATTTTCGGGAGACCTGTATACTATTTTTTTCGCAACTGTTTTTATTTAAAAATAAAGTACTAAATTTTTTGAAACCTAGATGTTTGAATTCAAATCAAGAAAATACTTAGTTTTTTAGTTCTTTTCATATTTACCACAAATATTTTTTCCTGCATTTGACAAGAAAAGCACAGTGATATAAAACTGAAGTTCCACATACGCGTAACCCAAATAAACAACAACAAAAAACATTTGTTGATAGCTCACAAGGCACCGTTTAAAACACTTATTATCCTTCTCAGTCTCAAAAGTAAAAAACTTTGAGTAAAACTGTACATTTAAGTTTTCCAAACGAAATGTATTAGATTATATTCGGCCATCTTTCTTTAAGCATTAATAATGATATTTTAATCGATGGCGCCATCTAGCGGAAATTAATGATTTAAATTGCAGACCAGTAATAATTAGTTTACTGGTCTCTATTTTTCATTACAGGTCAGGTTCAGGCTTGGAAAACAGTGAGACAAGAAATCACGTACTTCCCAAACTTTATTAATACATGTAATGTATGTATTACATGTACAGCTGCGAATACAAATATTTACTGTGCGATTTTTAATTTACTATCTTGCTTTAAAAAACAGGCCATAGGGAACCTAGTTACAATTCCTTCCGGTTTGCTGGTAAACTATAATATGGTATAAGTTAGTATAAGGTTAAAAGCTAGGTTACAACGTAAAACATAAAAATGCCCGAAATGAATTTTGTTCAAAAAAAGTACATTTTTTTTGACCTATCAAACAATATACAGGGTTATTCTTAAATTTCTCTTCTCAACTTATTTCTGAAAAACCTGGTACTTAGCCCAAATATTAGCTATTTATTAAACTGAATTAAATTTTAACAGATATATTCTTTACAGGATAGGGGACCGCCGACTCTGACAGATATACAACTAACAGGACACACGCCGATAAATCAAGAAATGAATTATCCTTCAAATTGTAATTGGTAAGAAACAAAAATAATATTTATGTTTGATTTTATGTGACAAATATCACTTCTGGAAATATTATAGAATTCAGCAATATTAGAGTAAAGCGGAGTAAAATAAGCCTGGTTTCTAACTTATCCAAAACATTTTTAATTTGAGTTTATGCAAGGTTTTATTGGTGTTTTCCTCCCTACTTTTTGTCCACTTTGTTGTTTCTTTTTACTTCTTCCTTCGAAAATTGTTGTTTTTCTGATTCTATTCCTTTCATTATTACTTCCAATTTTTCTTAAAATTCTTATTAAACGAGTCATTTTGTTACTACTATATCTGAATTATTATAATCGAGTTAATTGCCTACGTTTCATTCTATAGCACTATTCGCGTGCAGATTTTTACAACTTTATCTACATTTTAAATATACATCTCTTAGTTTTAAAATAAGTGATATCAAAAGTAGTATATTGCAATGGTTATTTAAATATTATCAACAAAACTGCTAAATTTGCTTTTTATTAAAAAGCAAATTTGTTAAAATTTAACAAAATGCTTTAATGAGCAATATGAAAAGATTTCTTAAGTATACAATTATCTGACTATAGCTAAGGTGGGTAAGGGAATTATTGCCATATTTCTAATATTTCCACTTTTAAACTTGTTAGTTCGTCCTCTGTGTCATATATAGCACTGCCAGTACCTATATATTTTGTATCGAAAAGATGCATGTAAATTTGACGTATCTGTATGCAGTTGGTAATGGCGTACAAAAAAACGCAGTTCGTGTTTCGTGCTCTTCCACTATAAAAATTTGTAAAATTGTGCTGACTGTCGCAAGCTGGGTAGCATCGAATATTGCCGGGCAAGAACGTAATAAGGTAGGCACAAACATTCACTTTCTTGGCCCATATTGTTTCACTAAGTAATGAAGCGAAAAGGTAATGTTTTGAGATCGGAGTCTAAGTAGGTGTGTTCCTAATATTGCCATGCGAAGTAGTTTTCAACAAAAAAAACGAGGGGTTTATTTATTGGACAATCCTTGTACACCTATCCAACAATCTTTTACAATCCTTGGCAATTCCTTATTCCACAATCATCTACAATCTTCCACAATCATCTTAAATCTTTTCACAATCTTTAAAAATCTTCATTAAAATTTTATACAATCTTTTACAATCATTTTGACCCTCTTTGACAATCTTTCACAATCCTTTTATCCTCACAATCATTGAACACTTTTTTTCAATAAATAAACAAAAACATAAAACAACAAAAAAAGAGAGTAACGAATAAATCAGAGAGTCTGCATTTTATTCGAAGAGAATCGCCAGGCCGATATGAGATTGTAATCAATACGTTCATGAAGAGTGCCTGGGGCTTACTAAAAATGACAAATTGTTATTTCAGTGTCCAAATTGTACCTAAAAACAGCTGAAATTGTTTTTGTGCTACAATATTTACTTTGTTTGTTAATTTTTTGTAAGATTGTTCTTTACAGTACCCTGGCAATATTTGGGACATGGGCTCCTAATATTCTCCGTTTGCAATATTTTATAAAAAGCAATAATACATATTTTTTTTTTAACTTCTGCAGTTTGTTTATTTTTTACCCATTAGAATAAAGATATGTTTATTGTTAATGTAGTAAAGTTTAAGGCGAGGGGTTTATTTATTGGACAATCCTTGTACACCTATCCAACAATCTTCTACAATCCTTGACAATTCCTTCTTTTACAATCATCTGCAATCCTCCAGAATCCTTCACAATCATCTACTATCTTCCACAATCATCTGAAATCTTCCTACAATCTTTAACAATCTTCATTAAAATTTTGTACAATCTTTTTGACAATCTTTAACAATCTTCCACAATCCTTTGATTCTCACAATCCTTGTACACTTTTTTTTTAATAAATAAACCCCTCGCGAAAAGGTAATGTTTTGAGATTGGAGTCCAAGTAGCTGTGTTTCTAATATTACCATGCGAAGTAGTTGACAATAAAAAAACGAGGGGTTTATTTATTGGACAATCCTTGTACACCTATCCAACAATATTTTACAATTCTTGGCAATTCCTTATTCCACAATCATCTACAATCTTCCACAATCATCTGAAATCTTTCCACAATCTTAGGAATCTACATTAAAATTTTACACAATCTTTCACAATCTTTTTGACCCTCTTTGACAATCTTTCACAATCATTTGATCCTCACCATCCTTGTACACTTTTTCAATAAATAAACCCATCGCAAAAAAATAACAAAAACATAAAACAACAAGAAAAGAAAGTAACGAATAAATCAGAGAGTCTGCTTTTTATTCGAAGAGAATCGCCAGGCCGATATGAGATTGTAATCAATACGTTCATGAAGAGTGCCTGGGGCTTACTAAAAATGACAAATTGTTATTTCAGTGTCCAAATTGTACCTAAAAACAGCTGAAATTGTTTTTGTGCTACAATATTTATTTTGTTTGTTAATTTTTTGTAAGATTGTTCTTTACAGTACCCTGGCAATATTTGGGACATGGGCTCCTAATATTCTCCGTATGCAATATTTTATAAAAAGCAATAATACATATTTTTGCAAAGGCGCGCACAGATTTTGAAAGTAGACACTTTAACCTTTAAAATGAGCCTAAGTCGATTTGTTTGGTTACATCAATTTTTGATCATAGCTATGATCCGGTTGACACGGACACCCTATACAGGGTGTCCCAGAATGTTTCCAAAATCTCTTAGGGGTGAGTATATCTCCTCAAAATAATGCACAAATTCATATAAAATTTTTGCTACGTCCCCGCTACTCTGAGATGTTTGCCCCCAAAGATAAAATAGAAAAATCATTTTTTTTTAAATAACCCTAAAAAAAATCTTAAAAAATAACAATTAAAAAGTAAAAAAAGTTATCAAAAAAAAAATGATTTTTCTATTTTATCTTTGGGGCAAATATCTCAGAGTATGGGGGCCGTAGCCAAACATTTTATATGAAGTTTTGGCATTATTTTGAGGAGATATGATTACTCCTAAGAGATTTTGGAAACATTCTGGGACACCCTTTATGTACAAACGTGCAAGACCTTTTTTGGCATAAGTAATGTAATTTTAGTCTGTCAAGAATCTTGACTCGAGATTATTTTATCAACTGAATAGTATATTTTTATTAATATTTATTACGCATAGGTTACATGTTACATTTATTTTAAGTCCGAACTTAATTGACTTAATTGTTAAATATAAAAAGTAGTATACCGGGTGTCGCAACTCTATTTACCAAACGATTTTCTCGTAAACTTAAAGAGGTAATCAAATTCTGCGAAAACCGTCTTAAATAAGACAACTTAAACTATCGTTTAGCCTATATTTGATACTTTTAGCTCTTAAAATGTGGGAAGGGGGCATAGGGGGACATTTTTTTAAATGATACATCATTTTAAAGCTTATTAAATTCTCCATTAACTATATATTTTTTATTTATTTTTCGAGAGGTTTATTTATTGGACAATCCTTGTACACCTATCCAACAATATTCTACAATCCTTGACAATTCCTTCTTTCACAATCATCTGTAATCCTCCAGAATCCTTCACGATCATCTACAATCTTCCACAATCATCTGATATCTTCGCACAATCTTTAACAAAATTTTGTGCAATCTTTTTGACAAACTTTGAAAATCTTCCACAATCCCATGATTCTCACAATCCTTGTACACTTTTTTTCAATAAATAAACCCCTCGATTTTTTTAAACATTTTTTTGGGTTTAAAATGGGGTTGAAAATGGGTATTTTTGTCAAAATTACTGTAATTAAATCAAACAATTTGTTAAGTTACTAATTTCATGATGAAAAAACGTAAATTATACTTTTAAACTAATTTTAGTTAAATAAATAAAAATTTACAAAAAATAAACTTAAAAAATCGCATTTTTTAGCACAACAAATTAAAGAAACAAAACCTTAAAAAAAAATGTTTAAAAAAATAAAAAATATACAGTCCAATAGAGAATTGTTTTTGCTTTAAAATGATGTGTCACGCATTTAAAAAACTCCTCCTCATGCCCACATTTTAAGAGCTGAAAGTATTAAATATATGCTAAAAGATAGTTTAAGTTGTCTAATTTAAGAAGGTTTTCGCAGAACTTGATTATCTCTTTTACTTTTCGAGAAAATCGCTGGGTAAATAGAGTTGGGCCCTGGTAGATAAAAAACAAAATTTATAATTTATAGTTATTATATTTTGATAATAATAATATTATTGTTATTAATATTATAATGTCATTGCTTTGTGAAGAGAAGGATTTATGGTAGTTTCAGAGATAAATTTTCCTATAAATATGATACCTCACGAGGACTATTCTGGACTGATTAGTATGCAGTCATATACAGGGTGAGTTTTTTAAAGTGTTACAAGGGAATATCTCGAAAAGAGTTAATTTTTTTTTTGTGAAATTTTGGTGAAGTAATAGGGAGGCAGGGGGACATATTTAAACATATTTTTGACACCTACCCCCCCTCCCTATTTTGAGGGGCGGGGGATAACTTCGAAATTTTAAATAGGATGATGTACTTTTTTTTTAATTCGAATCTACTTATATATGCAAAAAAGAAATTGATTTGCTCTTTCGGTAATTGAATTATGATTTATTAGATTAAAATACTAATGAAGTTTTTTTTTGTTTATTTGTTTTTTTATTTGATTCCATGATAACGCGTTTTTTTAAATTTAAGTCAGTCGAGAATTTTAACAGTTTGACGATTATTTCTCAGTTTATTGCTCAATTAAGCATGGAAAATGTTTGGAAGTTGAAGGGGGACATTTTGAACAATTGCTCAAACATGACGGACGATAAATTAGTTGAAATTTAATTGTTAAAATTTTTTTTGTATAATATAATTTAATTAATTATAACTCCATAACCTAAAGAGCAAATCAATTTTTTTTTGCATACATACCTTATTTTTTACGTAGATTCGAATTTTATAAAAAAAAGTACATCATCCCATTTAAAAATTCAAAGTTACCCCCCCGCCCCTCATAATAGGGAGGGGGGGGGGGGGTAGGTGTCAAAAATATGTTTAAATGTGTCCCCCCGCCTCCCTATTACTTCAGCAAAATTTCACAAAAAAAAATTAGACCGTTTTCGAGATATAACCTTGTAACACTTTAAAAAACTCACCCTGTATATTATAAGCGAAGTAATGTGGTTTAAGAGATAGGCTTAACTAGACTAGAGAGACTTAATAATCTAAACAGGGGTTAGATTGAATGAAGTTTAGGGGGGTGGAGTGAGGCTAGCTCATTGATGCTGGTTCGTAATCGAGGTTATTTGAAATGAGAGGGATTGGTTGTCTTGGATAAAATACTTGATATGGCGGATGATTTCGGTTTTAAAAAGGGGCATGTCGAGATTTTTGTGGATTTGCGTGTTCCTAGTGAACCAGGGGGGTTAAGGCGTACAATACTTGGATGGACTGTGAACTCGACTGTGAAGTACTTACTTTAAAAAGAGAATTGCTCATTTGGGACGAAGTCTTAGAATAAAGGTTAAATTCTGGTTAAAATCATTTTCTCTGCGGTTTTGCCTAGGGACAGAGTCGGCCTTTGTATGAATCAAGTGAACCCCCTGCTTCAGGGCGTGAGTCTAGAGGGGTGCCGTCGAGGGGCGTTTTCCCTGTCCGAGTCGTAAAAAATTATCAGCAAAAGTTATTGCAGAATTGAGGACCTTTTTTTTTAGTTTTTAAATTTTTCAGAGGGGTTAATTTTTTTTAGTCAAAATTTTCAGAGTGGTAAATTTGTTTTTTCAGAGATGAGTACCTTTTTTTTAGTCATCAAAAAAATATTTTCAGGGGGGTTATTTTTTTTCAGTGGTGAGTACCTTTTTTTGAGAGGGGTTATTTTTTTTTCAGTGCTCAACATTTTTTTTTTGCTAGGTGGCGCTAAGTCCACGGCTTGCTTTAGGGCGCCGAAATGCAAAGGCAGACCCTTTCAAAAAAAATAATCTGTGCTTCAAAAATCAGTTAATTTTTACCTGAGAATATCATTTTTTTTAGGTGTTTTTTAAAGATAAAATAGAAATGGTACATATAAAATAAAATTTTGAAAATACAAATTTTATCTAGGTACATTAGAATTTGCTTAATCACACAAGAAAATATTGGAAAAGAGTAACTTTAAAATTATATAATTCAGTATAGTTTCCGCTACGTCCTACTGTGCGCCGCCATTTTGTGGAATATCTAGTGATTTTATTGTCTTAAGGTTGATTTTAACTGTCACTTTCTTTGAAAGAAGAAGAAAAAGCCACAGACGCTGCGCATTGCCGCGACAGTCAGGATTACCAACAGTCAAAATCAACCTTAAGACATTAAAATCATAAGATTTTCCACAGAATGGCAGCCAACATACCGGCGCCACTTTCGATTTCAGGTCTAGTTTTTTGTTGTGAGGTCTGTGACTCGTACTCGGAGACGCTCCCACACCGGTCCAAAAAACACAAGTGCATTTGCGAAGACACTCGCGTGTATTGTGCACCCTTATATAAAGAAGTATGTATTTCGCTAGGGCCTTAACTAGCCTAATCCATTGCCATGGTAACAAAACAAAAAAAAATTAAGACGAAAATTTGTTATTGTTTGACAGTGACGGATATTCGTAATCACGTTTTAGGTATTAAATATTGTAGAAAAAAAGTTTTAGTACCTATAAAAATTATATTAGGCATAACGAAATGTACAGATTTCCACCAAACTTTTGCCAGATGTAAGTAACAATTTTAACATGTGTCCTTTCTATAATCCTAAAATATTACACTAGGTTTCAAGGTTTTTGTCCCGAAATGTTTTGTCCTTACCACCTTTTAATTCTAGAATTTTTTAAATTAATTTGGCGTGCTTAATCCATATGATTCGGATGCAATCTGTCCAAACAAAAATATTCATCCGTATTGATAATTTTTTACCGAGTGGTTTATTTATTGTACAATCCTTGTACAGTGCATAATGTACACATATGGGTGAAAATCTTAAAGTGGGACAAAATGAACTCCTTAGAAACAAAAAAAATCAACATAAAAAAATGAGACTTTACTACTTTTTTATTATCACCAATGGAGTCAGGAACTGTCAACATAGTTTGGCCGCGCTGGATTTTAATCGAAAAAAAAAATATTGGCGATTTTATAAAAAAAAGTCGTACATGGCCGTCATTTCGACGACATTTTTTTTAGATCCTGTCCTCCGTGGCAATAACTAGTAGAGAGTTTTACTTTACATTTTCTGATAGGTAGTAGGGTCCAATTAAAGTGAAAGAAAACTTTTGTTATCAGCTTCACAAACATGTCCTTATTTTTTAAATATAACGAAAATTCCTATATAAAAAGTTTTTTCTTGGTATTTTATTTGCTACAATTCTATAAATATGCCAAATGTGTCGATGAAAACTATCTTTATACAAACTTAAGAGTAGTTTTTATCATAAAAATGGTAGTTTCGTTCGCAATATATTTTCCTTTCGAATTTATATTCCAAAAATGTTACCGTTGTCGAAATGATGGAGAGTCGACGAAATGATGGACAATCGGCGAAATCATGATTCCTTGGAATAATTATTCAAAACAAACTTATAAAAGTAAAAAAACAAATAATCTAATCAGTAAAATACAAATATTAGTAGGTACTAATAAAAAAATATACTTTAGGATTAAACTAAAAACTAAACTTTTGAGCGATCTTTTTTTAAATTTTTCCTTCCTCGTTTTTGCTGTTGTGACATCTGTTTTACAGTGGGTGGAAGATTATCCTCTTCTGATTCTGAAGGTGTAGAAGTAGTTTTGAGTTTTTACGTCAACGTTTTTTTTTCTTTTTTTTTCTTTTTGCTCTCTATTCGTTTATTGGTTTTAGTAACTTTAATTCCTTATTTCTTTATCCTCTTTCTTTTTTTCTCAACAGCTTCAGGGGTCATTTTTAATTTATATCTTCTGTCTTTTTCTCGGGCTAGAAAATGTTCTTTTATATTTTTGTGTGAGTTTTTTCAATTGATACTTCATTTTTACTTTTCTTATTACTTGCATCGCTGACTCTACTGTTAAGTTTTCTCTTTTTCTTTGGAACTGCCTCTTCATCATCAGACTTGTACTGTTTCAAATTTATTTTCCATTTTTGATCTTTTCTAGAACTTCTTTCCATATATGATTTAGCTAAAACGTTTTTCCAAAAAAACTGAAAAAGAATTAAAATTAAAAATAGTCTAGTGTGCCTTTGCTCGTAAATAGAGGCTTCCAAACTACAAATTTTATAATTAAAAAAAATTAAAATAAAACAAGCTCTTTTTAACTAGTACTTATTTAAAAAAAATCAAAATCGTCCCCATACTTTTTTGTGTATTGGGGCCTCCCTGACTTTTATAAATTCAAAGGTATTTTTTGTTGTTAACCTCAATTGGGTTATAAAATATATTTCAGCTTAAATTGTTTTGATTTACAAAATTTTCCAGACAGACCGACAGACAGTCCAGAAACAGAAACAATCGGGCTTCTACATATTCAAAAACTCGTGAAATACACTTTTTTAAATAAAATTTTCACTATGTATATACCAAAAAGTGACGCTATAACAGCTTTGTTAACAAAAATCATGTAAAATTTTCTTAGTGTTGCATTTTTACCATATTTCATCATTTTGCCGTCGGCTAAATGATTGTCGGCGAAATGATGAAACAACATTTATTTATGTGTAAATCTAGTTAACCGCAAAAAAACGTAAAATGTTTTAGGTTATGTTTGTAACTGCACTTACCGTCTATATGCTGCAAATATCACTTTTTTCATATAACTGCTTATTTCACATATATTAAGCGTCTGCTAAATGAGCCTTAAAAAAGGTACGCACAGGTTTTTAACTTTAAAATTAAAATTTCACTAAAAAACTTAAAACAATCACCGCAAACTTGAACAGAATCGCAAAGAAAATCTTCCATTCTATATAATAATCTAGTTACCTGTAATATTGACTCAGTTTAAAAATTTTGGCCGCTAATATAAAAATGGGTATAATAGCTGGATTGAATTTTGGGGACAGAAGTTTAAACTGAAATAAGTTAGTCATTTCTTATTTATGATAGAAATAGCATTTATTATATAAAACTAACAGTAAAAAAAGGATAATTTAAATGGATGTTTCACTATAAAACAATCGGATTTTAGAAATATTTCACTTCAAATTTACGGACCAGGTGCTAGGGACAGTCGGCGAAATGACGTTTTTCTACTTAAATTTTTTTTTTCTGTAAATAGTTTTGATATTTGGTTTATACAATTATCTGATTGTAAACAAGGCAACTTTTTCTAATTAAATAGCTAATTTTAATGGCTTATTTATGCCTTATAACAAAATTATAAACTTGGGACATAAAGTGGCCCACTTTGAGATTTTCACCCATATGCAATAATCTTCTACAATCCTCTACAATCTTCCACAAGCATGTGAAATCTTCCCAATCATCATTTAAATTTTGTACAATCTTCCACAATATTTTTGAAAAACGTTGACAATCTTCCACAATCCCTTGATTCTCACAATCCTCGTACACTTTTTTTTTTCAATAAATAAACCCCTCGTTTTTTACTTAGTTTAGAGCTCAACTTGTAAATCTCTTATAGAACTTACACCGTTTTGCAAGACGTTTGTTTTTTTACTATAATGACTTGCTGAATTTGAATCTGATTAAAAATATATTGGGTATTCGAGATATGGAGATTTTTTTACTTAAAAATCAAGGATTTGTATATTTATAAACAATTATAATTTTTTGAAGATGATTGATTATAATCAATTATTATAAATATTGATACACAGTGGGCCCAGAAATTAAAAAAACGATCAAATATCTGATTATACGTATACGATTTACAGCTGATACTGATGTCATCACAAAATAGCTCCATCTTCGTATTTTGCATTTCACCCATTTTTCCATTGTAATTTGGTATTGTAGATGATCCGTAATAGCAAATTAATATGGTAAAATGGATGATAATATTATATCAAGCAAAATACGACGTTATGTTGGTACTATTTGGATGGATCCATAGGCGTGATGGGAGTTTAACTGTGTTAATTTTCAAATAAAGTTGCAAACTGGTAGTTCTTAAATTACGACTCGTGTATGACGAAAACGACAATACTTTAAAACATCTCAGTAAGAGTTGATTACTTAAAAGAAGCAAGTTATTAGATTTTTACACTTTTACCAATTACATACACATTTGTGCTCAAGAATTTTGTTGACGATCTTTAAACTGCTGTATCATACTCTTCTAGCGCATGCGTTCTGTGAAGAGCGTAATAAGTGTAATTATGCTTTTAATCACATGAATAAACAGCGAGGGTGCCCACCAATACATGACCGATATAACTCCAGCGTCAGTATAGTCTTACTCCTCCCCCTCACGTCCCCCGAAATGTAAATAGGCTTAAAAAAATAGCAAACTTGATGATAAATAATGTGAGCAAAGGGTCTGTAAAATTCAAAACCTCTGAGAACAAAATCCTAATGAGCGCCAGTTCGTAAATAGTGGTAAAAGTTCTTCCGCTAAACAACAATAACAAACTGCAAATTCTTTTGCATAATTCTAATAGTGTTTTTGTTGCTGATTTTGATTCTATTTAGATCAAATCTCTATCTCTTCCGTTTTTGAGAAATACCCTGCCGAAAATTCTAAAAAAATAAAAAATGTAATTTTAGGTGGACAATAAATAAATTATTAAAGCACCTACAAAAGTTTTCTATAGCTTGAATTCAAATAACATGCTTGCTCTATAAAACCGTAAAGAAAAGTATCTGGATTTCATTTCCAGTGTCAAACTAAAGACTAGTTTTCAAGACATCTGCAATGGCGATTTAGTGTCAAGAGTTGGCTAGGTAGCCATACAGGCTTTACCTAAATTTCATAAAACAATTTTATTTATTATTTAGAAATTAGTACCTGGTATTGCATACAGATGTTTTGCACACCAAGCATTCTAGTGTTATTGTAAACTAACATTGAAATTAAACAAACTAGGTTTGTTTGTAAAACATCTTGGTATAAATTCCATACTTAGATCAAATTAGAATTAGAAAAATAGATTATCAGATAGAATAGCGTAGTCAATAGCTGGGTAGTCCCAAAGTGGGCAGTGCCCATTGGGCAAAGTAACTGACATCTCTGTAACCTAAAGTGGTAAGAACGTGTGTTATAAATAAGAGTTTAATTACCCCAACCCCGTATCCACAAAATGGAGAGAAAGACCATTATTCGTAACACGAAGAACCCTTATTCGTGACAATATTATTTTGGGCAGTATATGTCATATTTAGCAAAATTGACAAACACATAGGCATGACATATATGATAAATTTGACGTTAAATTTAAAAAAACTGCTTAACACAGATAAATTATCTTACTTTTAAATATTATTGCAGAGGCATCAAAGGCTATTCATAAACTGAACTTTTAAAATTATTTTCAGACATTTTTTGTAACTATTTTATAGAGCATAAATTTACCTTTAATTTAAACCAGAAAGAACTTTTGTAGCTGCTCTAATAATTTAAATTTGACCCTCCAAAAATGACATATTTTAATTTTTATATATTGCAACGGGTTTTCTCAAAAATGGAAACAGATAAAGATTTGATCTAAATAGAATCGAAATCAGCAACAAAAACGCTATTAGAATTGTGCAAAAGAATTTGCAGTTTGTTAATGTTGTTTAGATTGCAGTCTGCGGAAGAACTCTTACCGAACTGGCACTCATTAGGATTTCGTTCTCATAGGTTTTGAAGTTTAACATAATTAATAGCCATCTAAACTTGCTATTTTTTTTAAACCTATTTCCATTTGGGGGGACGTGTGCCCCACTAATCTCCATTCAAACTAATTCCTATTAAGACAAATAGCCATAGGCATTAGCCTGTCTCTTAAGGTTGGTTTAACCAATAACTTGCACTAAACTAACTAAGAATTTGACCAATGGAATGATACAAATAAATCTGACATTTCGCACAGTGAGAACTAAACTGTCACAACTCAAAAAAAAATTAATTTTTGGTTTGATTTGGTTTGTACCTCTGTACTTGATGAATGATAACACATACAAAATCAAATTAACTATTCCAATTAGTTTATAAGTTAGGGAACGTTCAAGTATTACGTAACGCAAATTGTACCAAAATTCATACACTTCATACCCTCGTTCTCGCGTTATTTAAGTCTGTAGAGATTTCATATGTTGGCTACCCCCCCCCTAAGACACCCCCTATTAGGGGGGGGTAGCCAAAATATGAAATTGTTATAATCTATAATAACGCGAGAAACGGGGTATGAAGTGTATGAATTTTGGTACAATTTGCGTTACGTAATACTTGAACGTTCCCTTACGTTATATTCGAGTAATAAATTGGAGTTTGTATATGTCATCAAGTACAGAGGTACAGTTGAATCCGAAAAAAACAACAAGATTGAAAATTTAGTTGCGTAACTTCAATAATTACAATACAAACAAAGCCGTTGTCATGTTGACAATATTTGTCAAAAGTACTTATAATAATTATAAAGTAATTAGACATGCGTTAAGAAATGTTAAGAAATCTCAAACTATTAGTATATTGGAAGCAGGATGTAAGGAAGTGATTTTGGCTGGTGATCTCTATAGAAACCTTTAATTGTGGCAAGGTTATTTAGTGTTTCGGAGAGTTGTGTTAAGATCATAGAAAAAAGAATAATGGTTAAGATTGAAGAAAAAATAGATGGGGGAGGAAAGGGATAAAGCTGAAGTTTGCAACGTTTTTTTGCATCGAAAATTCAAATAGTATATTAAAGTACTAGTTTCATAACATACGTTTTTAGTACTTTAGGAAACTCGCCGCAAGAGGCTTGTTTTCTAAACTTGTACTCGTACGCTAAAAACGTGATATGGAACAAGTGCTTTAATATACTATTTGAATTTTCGATGCAAAAAAACGTTGCAAACTTCAGCTTCATGGAAAGGGCGTGTATACTCGGAAAGAAAGAAGATATCAAATGAAATACAGGATGAAAATTTACTTAATTATTTGAGAGAATACCATTTACAAGAAGCGATGCATGCTATAAACAATACAAATTTTCTTAGGTCAAAAACCATCGCCGGTCGCCGCATCGATAGTTCCAAGATTAAAAAAGCGAATAAAAACCTCCGGAAAAACCTTTTTTTCAAAGAAAATCATAACTTTCATAAATTATATGTTAGGTTAGTAGAGTTCAAATTTTTATTTTTTTTCTTAAGATTTACTAAATATTGTGTTTTAATTTTTGATTTGATTAAATATTCTAAATGTTTTTTCAGTTTATTATTTATTATTATTATTTTTTTAATATTCGACATTATTCGCATACATTTTCTGTAATAAACTTTGAAAAAACTGACAATTAATTGTCAAATTAATCTAACCTATTTCTTAAAATCTTACTATAAAATAATTAGTAAAATAGACATTTTAGCATATTTAAATCTTGCGTTTTTTGTGGGTCCAACTGTACAAACCAAACCAAAAATTATTTTTTTTTTAATTGTGACAGTTTAGTTCTCACCTTGCGATGTAATTGGTTAAATTCTTAATTTAGTGTTAATTATTGGGTAAATCAACCTTTAAACAGGTCAAATATACTACTAATGGTAATGATTATGATGATAATTATAATTTTAATTAAACAGTCAGGCTTGGAAGGTTGTCACAGGTAAAGTTTTTCTTCTGTTGAGCTGAAATTCTAGTTAACGATATATCAGATAAATAGTTATCGATACAACACACGTCCCCCCAAATGGAAATAGGTTTAAAAAAATAACAAGATTAGATGACTATTAATTATGTTAGCAAAGGGTCTGTAAACTTCAAAACCTCTGAGAACGAAATTCTAATGAGCGACAATTCTTAAATATTGGTAAAAGTTCTTCCGCAGACGGCATGCCAAACAACAGTAACAAACTGCAATTTCTTTTGCATGATTCTAATAGTTTTTGTTCCTGATTTCGATTTTGTTTAGATCAAATCTCTATATGTTTCCACTTTTGAGAAAAGCCGTTCCAAAATTTTATAAAAATTAAAATTTGTTATTTTTGGAGGCTCATATTTAAATTATTATAGCATACAAAAGTTTTTTCTAGTTTAAATTAAAGTTACATTTATGCTCTATAAAATAATTACGAAAAATGTCTGGAAATCATTTTAAAAGTTCAGTTGAGGAATAGCTTTTGATGCCTCTACAATGATGTTTAAAGTAAAGTGAATTTATCTTTGTTAAGTCGTTTTTATAAATTTAACGTCAAATTTATTATATTTGTCAAGCCCATGTGTTTGTCAATTTTGCTAAATATGACATATACTGGCAAAAATAGTCTTAAACAGCAACACTGAATCGTCATTGCAGATTTCTTGAAAACTAGTCTTCAGTTGGACACCGGAAGTGAAATCCATATACTTTTCTTTACGATTTTATAGAGCAAGCATGTAATTTTAATGCAAGCTATAGAAAACTTTTGTAGGTGCTTTAATAAATTATTTATTGTTCGCCTAAAATTATATTTTTTAATTTTATCAAAATTTTCTGCAGGGTATTTCTCAAGAACGAAAAGAGATAGAGATTTGGTCTAAACAAAATCGAAATAAGCAACAAAAACACTATTACAATTGTGCAAAAGAAATTGCAGTTTGTTACTGTTGTTTATCATGCTGTCTGCGGAAGAACTTTTAAGAACTAGTGCTCATTAGGATTTCGTTCTTAGAGGTTTTGAAGCTAACAGACCCTTTGCTAACATAATTAATAGTCATCTAATCTTGCTACTTTTTTAAAACCTATTTCGATTTGGGGGGACGTTTGACAAGGGTATATACCTTTGCAAGTGTCTAAAATGTCATTTTAAGGGAATGGTGTTAAAAGTATTTACTTTTAGCACTGCAGTGCTCTGGTTCTAAAAGTAAATTTCGGTCGATATCCCTCGCCTTCGCTTCAAAAAAGCAAGAATCTTGTAATATTTCAAATATTATATTCGCCTTCAAAATGGAATAATTTGACCAAAGTGTTGACAATTTCCATATTTTGGACTTGTTCAAAGTATTCCAAAAGCCATTTTTTCATTGAACCTGCCACATTTTTGTCAACAAACGATCGAACTTTCATTATGCGTTGATTTGTACTTCTAACAGTGTTTCTAAAAAAAATACTGTATAATATATGTGCTAAAAGTGATTTTATTTTGTTCGAATGGATGGGACACTCCGCCTTCGGCGTCCTGGCCCAAACTTCCCTTCTCACAAAATAAATGGTCACTTAAATTGTCACAAAATAAATTATCACATAAATATCATAAATAACTTTTGTTATAGCCATAAATCAAATAAAACCCATTCTTGACCATTTTCCTACGCACCGGGCCCACTGTGCTTGCTAGAAATGAAAATTGTTCTAATATAAGACTTAAATTAGTAAAAACAATCAAAATCAAAGTAACCATGTCTAGGGGAAGACCGAGGGGACCACCGAACAGACCGTTTATGCCAGACATGCGATTTGAACGCTATCCACCGCCCAGGGACCACTACCATCCGTACTATGGACAGATACCTAGACGCAGAAACCACTTGGACGATGTATATCATCCAAATTTTGATCCAGATTATTCGTAAGTATTTTCGAAATTTTCTGGTGGCCAGTGGCTGGATTTTTGCTATAATCTCAGGGAAGCAATTTACATATCATGTAATGTGATATCATCACCAGTGAACGGGACCAATCAGGCTATCCAAAGTTCACTGGTGATCAGGTGCCGCGATGTGATAACGCCACATCAGATGGAATGTAAATTGCTACCTAGGTGTACTATTTTACCAAGAGTCCTGAAAAATACAAGTGAGATCAATTTTTATTTACTTGCAGAATTTTATCATAAAATTTTTATGTTTAGCATTGCCCCTAAAATGTATTACCTTTTTTTTTCTACAAATCTCTACAAAAGTCAATAGTTAAGTATCCACGTTTTAGCGACCTACATTATGATTGTTTAAATAAAAAACTTTCAATTTAAAAAAAAATAGTAATTGATTAATGACAAAAAAAAACTCAGATCAGATTTTTTGGAACCTTTCGTAAAATAGTAAAGGAACTCTTGGAATACGTTTACACCATAGGTACCAAACTCTTGGTCCAGGTACCAAACTATATCATAATTGCAAATACGCAGACGTTTCCCGTGGTTAAAATTTAAATTTGGTGCCCTGGTATAAACCAAAATGAGTTAGTTATGACTAAGTTATCTTGGTGTAAACGTAGCCATTATACCAAAAGTTCAACATGTTGGCTTCAACTCTCAAATCTTCTCCAATCAACACTCGCTTGGCCTAACTCAAGGAAACTTTATAACATGCTTTTTTGCTTTTAACTATTTCTAATAATGTACATACTATTAATATCTATTTGGTATAATTTAGAATTTAACTATTAAAGGAGGGCGTGGGATAGCCTAAAAACTTAAAAGTAGATTGATGGAATCATTAAATTGGAATGGAACTGTTAAGACTTAATAAACTACCACTTAAAGTGGTAGTTTATCATTACAATACCATATATGCAATAAATTAGGGTTATTCAGAAATAAGTTCGAAAATTTTAAGAGGTGATTCTTCGTTAAGAAGTATGAGAAAAAACTTCCTATAAAGGTGGTCCGGAAATGAGCCCTAAGGGAGCTGCGGCCCTTCGAAGATGGACATATTGAATGGGAAACAAAAAAAGCACCAATATAATTTATTCATATTTATTCTTCACCAAAACACCTAAAGGACCCCGCATGTGATCAAAAGCTCTCGTGGGCCCAACTCAATCCCGCTTCTAGTTTTGGAGATATGGCTCATAAAAGCTTTGGCCATTTAAATCCGAAATTCTTGAAATTATTAAGAAACATTTACGTTTGGTTCTTATATACTTATGTTAAAGAACATGTTAAGCCAAAGATATTATTTATTTTTACGAAACTAGAGTCGTAAAAAAATTTAATTTAAAAATTTTGGCGAATGCGCCAGCATTATAATGCACAAATGAGAAATGAAAAAAAAAAACTTCCGTGAAATATGCTATAAGTTTTACAGCTCATAGTATGTGCCTTTTTAAACAAAAAAACTCTTATGGAAAAACTTTTGGAAACTTTTTATTTTCCCTGTAATAACACTTCGGAGTGGTACAATTGTCTGCCATCGTAAAAGACACTAAGTAATACCTAATAATTATTACATATAATTCGTTTGAAATAAAATATCCATCGACCCCAATCTAACGTCATTTGAAGATAACCGTCTTCTGTGTAATATTGATGTCGATAGCTCTTTTAGTTAGGAACTTATGATAAAAATAACAAAATCTGAAAAAATAATATAAAACGGATTGTTTTATGGCAGATCTATAAGTTGAATAAGAGTTATCGACATCAATATTACACAAAAGACGTTTCTCTTCAAATTACGTTAGATTGGGGTCGATGGATATTTTATTTCAAACGAATTATATGTAATAATAATTATTAGCCAATTTAACGGAAATTCAATTTATATATAAAACATGCGGGGTCCTTTAACATTAAAGGAATTATAGCCTTTTAAAAAGTGACATTTTTAGTGGCACAAAATGTTACTTCCTCTTAATTGCATTTTTTAAACGGTTGCTCCTACAGTGTTACACTATATGACAGTTTTTATGTATTTTTACAAAAAATAAAGAAAAACGATAAAAAAAGTTTGGGGCAAAAATGTGTTAAGCCTTACATATTTTGTCCGTCTATGCACGCCTCTGAATAAATTAAAAAACCAAATTAACATAAAAACTTATTGCCCCTATTAATACTAGTTTACATGCAAAAGCTCGTCGCTCTAGTTTAAAGGGTACAAGAGTTATTAATTAAAAACTTTATTTTTATTACAATTTTAAAGAGCCGTAGCTCCCTTAGGACTCATTTCCGGACCAACCTTTATAGGAACTTTTTTTCATATTTTTTAACGTAGAATCACCTCTTAAATTTCTCGAACTTATTTCTGAATAACCCTGTATATATTTTGATATATATCGCGATATTTGGTATTTATTAATATTACAGTAAAAAGTAAAACAATATATAGGTATTTTTAAATTAAATCACGGGTTTCTATTTGTAGAAACCCAATAAAATGTTTCCAATTTTTTCTTTACTTTAGGTCAGTTTTTACCTGAATATTTAAAAACCGGACCTTAATCACGTAGCCGTACTTTGGGGATCTTTTTTTTTAGGTGGAATACATTTTATAAGGGCCGTGTACAAATTACGGAAGATTTTTGACCCTTTCCATGTAAGATTTCCTAAGATTTTAAACTAAAAACTTTATGTTATAATGATTTTTATGTTTATATTTCGTACATTTATTAGTTTTAAGTCGATCCTTGGTAAAAATGTATTTAAATTAGTTTAATTATAAACTGATAAAATTAGCTTTTCATCAAAGCTGTCAAATTTGTATATCTTTGAAATAAATAATAAATAAATAAACAAATATTTGTTTATGGTTTAGTTTAGAAATCTTTGTGCTTTTTAAAATAAATATTTACATAATTATTATCTTTTCATAAGTACCGCTCAAAAATTATTTAAATAAAAAATAATAAAATAAAATAATTTCATTTCCAAGGGTGCTTAATATTTCAAGTTTCAATAAAATATAGGGTACTTAATATGAATGATTAGACAGACCCAAAACAAACGTCGTAATGTTACTAAGCTTAAAGGTCCTATCTGTGTATGTTAAACCTATGTAGATAGGACCTTTCAACTTAGCTTGGCAGTGGATATGTAATGGTTCGTATTCTACTGTGCGGTCCAAAAGTCGCCCCCTCTCATCTTAACTTTAGAACCAGTTGAGATATCGACTTCAAATTTCAAACACGTTAATAGACGAATTAAACTATCTTTTGGCATATATTCGATATTTGTAGTTTTAAAATGTGGCCAGGGGGCAGAGGTGGGTATTTTTTTAATGGAAAGGTTGGTCGTGTGATACATCATTTTAAAGCAAATAATTTTTTTTATTCCTGACGTTTTTGTGTGTTCGAAGTAAACGTATAATACTCTTGTGCTGTAAAGGAGATGTAATATGCAGGTATCTTTATTAAAAATTGTGTCTTTGTTTTTATTTAAAAATATTTTTTGTTTTTATTTAAAAATACTAGCCTAATTTTTGTATAATTATGCTTACGCTTGCCAATTTTTATTTCATGTTATTTGTTTGAGAGTAAAATGCATATATTACAAGTTTTAAAATGTCACATCTGTCCTTAATAAAATGTTTATATTTTATAATATTGATGTAACCTTGGATGTTACGTATACAATCTTTAAATGGAAAAAGTCCTATAGTACGTGTAGTTTGATCTCCTAATAGTAATGTGTAATGGAGCAATAAACACAACAGCTCTTTAAGTGACTTTTATCCACCAACGGGAACTTTCCGACTCCTAAATCACCAATGTTTACTGAATTTAGTGATTTGTTGGTTCAAAACCAACAAAACGCGTTAGTTAACCAAAATGAAATTTATTACTTTCCCCAAGGAAAGTTTTGCGTTAGTAAAAAAAAACATCAAAAAGACTTTACCTAAAATTAATAAAATCCTTATTTTTATTTGACAATATATATGCTACATTTTTTTTTGTGACAATCGAGGTGACAACAAAATTCCATAACAAAAAATTCTTTTTCTACGACTGCTTTAGAATGTAAGCAAATACACACACTTTTCAAACACAGAACGAATCCATTTTAGCTCTAGATACGGTATAAATATTCCGTATCAAGTGTTATAATAAGCACATGTAGTGCCATCTCTTCTTTATAAAATTAAAGAAAACTGTAGCAAAATTAGCAAAAATATATTAATATTACCATGAAATATTGAATAATTTAATGCAATTTAAAGTTTTGCGTTAAAATTACATAAAGTTTTTTAGTTTTTCTTAATATTTGACCAGTTTTTTTTATCAATTTAGTTCAAAAAAATAAAACTGCTCCATCTATTGTTAAATATTTAAACCTGATATCTTTCACAACAATCTGACATAACCTTCAATTTTTGCATTATAATTTGTAAATATGTGCTAAAATTAAATAAAAATCTTTTTTAAGTACTGATTTGATAAAATTATTAAATAACATTAATTGCTTTATTTAAAAATATGTGTTTTGTTGCATTTAATATGTCGAGTCACAAAAAACATGGTTTTTAACCTGTCCGCAGTTTAAAGCCATACAGTGTTTCATATTTGCAGTCGAATAAAAAGTATAGTCTGCAACACGTATGGAATAGTCATTCCGCGCTCGTGGGACCGTTATACTCGTCTGCCGGCTCGTATGACAAGTTTTCCGCTCGCGCGGAATATTGTCTATTCCATACTAGTGTTATGATCTGAATATTTTATATGTTGTTAAAATTTTAAAATAATATTTCTTTAATATTGCGCTATGATACAATCTGGCTTCACGAGATTCGGCTTCGGAAGAGTTCGGTGTGTCCTACATTTGATCGGACCCCTCCTCGGTAATTCTTGTCGGTATAACTTAAAAGTTGTCTAGTAGTCCAAATTATTTATACAAATTTAATTTATGGTTAAAATGATCGTTTCAGATGTCAGAAATAGCAATTAGTTTGCAAATTGATGAGACTGAAACTCTTTTGTCGGGGTAATTAAATATGCGCGGTATCTTTGTAGATATTTTGCGCTAATAGCATTGTCAAATAAATTTAACTAGTGACCTTCTTATTGGGTATATAAACTCATGAAAAGATTCATAATTATTCAGTTTTATTCAAGGTGTCACTATGTAAAATTCAAAAGTGAAAATGTAGTTTCTGTGAAAATTAATTTTGAGATTTATTCTTGAATAGTTTTTTGTCTTGTTAGTTAAATAGTATACAGTAGTGTCAAAAGTGAAAATGTAGTTTCTGTGAGAAATAATTTTTGAGAATTATTTTTAAATTACAAATAGTTTTTAAACTTAGAAAAATTTTGAGACTTGTATTACCCGACAGGAAAATAATTGGAAACTTATAAATATTGTTAGCATGAACACTGATAGAAATTTTGACGAATATTAATTAACTTTGAAAAGTATTTTGTAAAATAATTTGAATGACTTATACGAACCAGTTCTAATATTTACACTAAGAAAAATGTGGACAATAATTTGGGATTTGAAAATGATTGCGAATGGTTGGGATTTCAAACATAGTATGTTTTAATTTAGAAATATTTAATGGAGAACTAATATATAATGGAAATTAGAATTTAAGGGCTTTGCATAGAATTAGGACTTAGAAGAAAGAATTGATCTTTTATGTTCTTGAAGAATTTATTCACATTTATTTAATATATTATTCTTAAGTTAAAAAGAAATCGTTTTATCTGTTTCCAAAGCGCCGTCTCCTAGAATACCCGCTCCCGAATAAAGTGATAAGTGGTTAAGTATATTCTCCGCTCGGGTATACTTTAAATACGATGGAAGATTGTATGGCCAACCTAACTGAGTAAGTTATAATAAAAGTTATAATTAACTGCTGGGCTATAACCGAATTATATACCACATCACTAAATTAGTGATAGAATTCGACATGACTACATTAGTAGAAAAATATTTAATAGTAAAAAACCACTTCACTACACTAGTTATAGAATATACTATTCTGTCTCTCCGGGAATCGTTGTGACCTCGATAACTAAAGATCGCTTTGCATTGAAGACTTCAAATTTGGAACATAAGTTGCTTATCAAAAATTCTCGGCTGGAATTGTTTATGGCAAAAATCAGCGCGGGTAAAACTATTAAAAGAACACAATTAATTTTTTATTTAAAAAAATGTTTATAAATATTTATATGAACTATACAGTGTTTCCCAGAATTAGTTGGATAAACTAAATTGACGTAGAAAACGGACGGTCGATACTTGTAAAGGAAGGTCTGGCCATTACAGAACCACTTACACCCGAGCTTACACCACTTACATAGCGCCGCTATGTAAAGTAACTACAAACTTTTTATTAGGGTTATTTTGTAGCTTTATAAAACGATTAAAGTAATAAAAAAAAGTACTTAAGTGCAGGGATGGATCCAAGGCTCAAAGTAATTTTCCAAAATAATTCTCAGATGTTAGTAAAGATATAATCAATCTCTAGATAGAGTTACTCTTATGTGATAAATAGCCGGCTAGCCACAATTGGGTAGATTACACTGTTCTACGAAGTTAAATTTTATCCACCAGATAGCCTAGAACGTATTTTCAACTTATAAAAATGTGATTTTCTCCGTAATGTAAACAGATATAACTCATATATAACTTATAACTCAATTTTGTAAACGGATTCGATATCTAATTAGACTAAGCCGAGGACTTAGCTAAGTTAAAAGCAGGGTATGAATCAACTGAAAGATACGCGATTGATTTAATTTTTGGCTCTTTTTTCTGTGACTTCACTGTGAGTGGTTCTATAATTTCCAGACCTATACAAGGATCCATCGTCTGTTTTCTTCGTCAATTTTGTTCATCTACATTTTTCTGAGGAACAATGTATATAAGGAAAATTAGTCTTTTGTTAGCAGCAGTACTACCTAATAACCTAGTATTACTTATGATATTACCTCTGAAAATGCACTTTATACTTAAAGTGACTTGTTTCCACCAAGTGGTATGATTCAATGAATCATCGAAAGGCGTTAATAAAATTAAATAAATTTAACGCGAGGGGCAGTCACAGGGGCGGTATTTCATCCCTTCGAGAGGCGATATCGAGGCGATATCAAAGCGTTCTCGAGGCGATCGAGGCGATATCGAGCGATCTCGAGGCGATATGGGCGATATTGATTAATGTAAAAGTCGATATTTCGTCCCGCATTAAATTAGAGATGTCTTACCTAGTATTTGATATCTATATCGTCACTGAAAGTGCAAAAGGTCACATGTCAAAATTTTACTTTATTTTATTTTGGTGCTAAATTGTGAGATTTTAATAAAATGCCAAAATTCAGTAGGTTCTCTATATAGAGTGGACATTAAACTTTACAGTGTGTAAAGTGTGAATGTCATTCCATTTAGGTTTCCTGCAATTTAAAGCAACAAAGTAAAATTTTGACATACGAATTTTTGCACTTTGAGTCACGATATGTGTATTGTTAAACCAAGTGTATAGTATTCCGAACAAATTTGCATTGTTTGCATATCTATATTTATAATAAGATAACATAACCTTACTTTTTAGTCTGGGTTAGGTTGTTTTTTTTTTTGTTTGTTTTTGCTGGTTGGAGGGCATTTTTATGGGGGCTAAAGCCCCCCATTTTACTTTTCGAACAAGAAAAATAAACTTAACGAAACATATACCTTGAAATCCTTAAAAATGAATACTGGGATGACTAGCTAATATTCTGGTTACTCGGAACACTACAGCACTAAGAAAGAAAGCATTAAGTCTATTTGCCGCATAGCGACACTCTCTCGTGACGAGTTGACGAGTCTCGGATCCATTGAAAAATGAAGTTACTGCTTTCTAGCTTAGGAGGCAGTATACACTTCCATTGTTAAAAGCGTATTTAGTGACTCAGACGTTATTAGTAATAACTTTTATTGCCGCGGCTCGGATCGAAGTAGTTATTTACCGGGGGCGTGCGAAAATTAGAATTTTAAAAAACTATTTTTTTCAAGTTGGCCCTTTTAAACTATTGTTTACCCTGCGGAATTTCATGTCGACGCTGTTATTACTCAGTGAGTCATGGTCCATGACTCATGGAGAAAGAGTTTGATATTTATTTATTTTTTAAATTAAAAAACACAATATGTTTGTATTTATTTTACCTCGCCCTATTTCTACCAAAAATAATCCTATCCGAGAACTTTGTGTAAGGTTGTCGAGTTATCGTAGTCACAAATTTTCCCGGAAATTATCTTTTTGGTGTAAAGCGTCAATAAAAGTAAAAAAGTAGAAAAATAAGAAAATAACGACTTAATCCTGGCCATTGTTGAAAGTCCTAAATTATTAAAATACAAACTATAATTGCCATAATTATTACTAAAAAACGCTAAAAATAGGAGTATTACCCCATTCTTACCCCCTTACCCTCAATACTTTACCCCGAAAATCTAATCAGATCATCTAAATACAATAAGAAGCATTATGCAAAAAACCGCTTGTCGATATCTTATTTAGAAATGGAGTTATCGAGTTTACAGACAGACAGACAGACAGACGAAATTTTTTTTTACTGATTTCGACTCATAAAGATCTAAAACGTCGAGAAATGTGAAATAAAAACATGGTCAAAGATTTTGGCTTTTCGGCGAAGATTTCAATACACCGGCACTCTTAGTAGCACTAAGTGCCGATGTAAAAATATTAATTCTAATTTTTGCGTACCCCCGGTAAATGGCTACTTCGATCGGAGCCGTGGTTATTACTAATAACTTATAAGGACAGAGCTATAAATTATTAGCGGAATCTTTGAACTAAATTAATGTGTCTTACGAAAGTAATTTATTACTAACTTTAGTATCTGGCGAAAACAGGGTCACACAAAATTACTGAATATACAGGACGATTCAAACAGAAAATACATTTTGAAGAATAGATCATGATTGGGCAATGGCAAGGGCAGACAGGATAAAAGTACCGAAGGGACATCGTTTGGGGGGGGGGGGTTAGGTAGACTACCAAAACTGCCCAAAAAATAAAATAATGTTCTCAGTTAGGTATACTTTATTTTATTTCATTATTAGTGTAGTAAATATTTAGTACTTTTCTATGATTGGTGCTAACATTAGTTGTTCTGACTAAGGTTGCAATCTTGGTATTAATTTTGAAATATTTCAAAATAATTTTTCTCTTGTCATTCTCAGAAATATAATTTTGTATTTTTTTTAAACAAGCCAAACTCAAAAAATTTTATATAAGCAAAGTGATATAATTAAGTGATGTAATAGATAAGTTTATAATAAAGAAGTGATAAATAAGGGATAAAAATATATATTCTGACTGAATGATATGACTTAAAAATATAACCTGTTTTTTTTTTTAATCGATACTTCAAATTTACGCAAAATGCCGTTTTCCACCTGTTATGATATAATATTTTATATGTAGTTAAAATTTTAAAATAATATTTCTTTAATATTGCGCTATGATACAATCTGGCTTCACGAGATTCGGCTTCGGTAAAGTCCGGTTTGACCTAAATTACATCGGACCCCTCCTCGGTAATTCTTGTCGGTATAACTTAAAAGTTGTCTAGTAGTCCAAATTGTTTATACAAATTTAATTTATGGTTAAAATGATCGTTTCAGATGTCAGAAATAGCAATTAGTTTGCAAATTGATGAGACTGAAACTCTTTTGTCGGGGTAATTAAATATGCGCGGTATCTTTGTAGATATTTTGCGCTAATAGCATTGTCAAATAAATTTAACTAGTGACCTTCTTATTGGGTATATAAACTCATGAAAAGATTCATAAATATTCAGTGAAATCCAGGACTGGGTATTTGGTAAAAACCAGGCCACAATTGCCCAAATGGTGGGATAATCAAGTGGTTTTTACGTGTATTTACCGGGGCAAAAAAATGGGAAAAACTTACATTTTCAGTCCAGAAATACTTATTTGCGCTCCTAGTAGAGGTAAGTGAATTTTTCTGTATGAGAAAGCTCCGCTTCGGTCGACAAATCCGACCGAAGACAGAAAAAACTTAACTACGAGTAGTGCATTACGTTTTTCTCACTATCAAGGAGTTAAAATCTTATTTTATTAACACTATTTTTGACATTTATATGTGTGACAATTCAAGAAATCATTTTTTATGGAATCGCTCTATAAAATTAAAAATAGTCTTGTGTCTAGATGTCCCTCTGCGGTAAGTGTCGGACACTTGGTGTCCTTGAGCGCTAAATCGTTTTTTCTGTCTTTAGTTACTGTTTTGTTTCAATTAATTTCATCTATCACTCAGTGTGCTCGATATAGTACTTTCCATTACTGTCAACTTTTTGATTAAGTAATATCAACTTACCTAGTTGGTAGTGAGAAAAAGTATAAATCTGTGGATTGGTTCTAAAAGGGCCAATGTCACTTTTTCCGTATTTTGAGTTATACCGCCGAAATAATTTTTTTCAGATCTATATAACCTACAAAAACCAATGTGAGTGCTTGTGAGATAAATGTAGACCTTAAGCGACAAGGGCCGACGTATGTTTTCAATAAACATTTCTGTTAAACTGCTAAAACGGACAATGTTTGACTTAGTGTATCCGTTCAAAATTTTTGACATTGGCCCTTTTAGAATCAAGCCACAGAAATGTATAAATGCTAGTTAAAATATTTAAGTATTATAATCAACTAGAAAACCGATTGAAAAATAGCAAATAGTAATTCTATTTAATATAAATACAAATTTATACTAATACGGCGCCAGTTAAAATATGCCAAGGGTAAAAGTTTTGATTAAAAATGTGTTTAATTTTATTTATTATTTTAAACAATCATTCATTAACAATGTAATAGTTTTAGTAGTAGTCCACCCGTAAAGCTGTACAAACCTAAAAAGTTTTACTTGAACAATTCAAATGATTTATTAAACAATGTTTTTAAAATATGGTGCAACCGACCACAAGCGGGTACAACTAAATTAAAAAAAAAATAGACAAAAAAATGCGGATATTTAAATAGAGGTTCACTAAAATGTTTTATCATAAAAATTTCTATACACGGTTTATTTGAAATAGTGTAGGAAATTTTAACAGGTGATTCTACATGATAAAATATAACAAAAAGTTCCTATAAATATATGTCTAAAAATGCGTCATAAGGGAGCTACGCCCCTTTGAAAGTGGCTAAAAAAATCGGTTTTTATTTAATAACTCAGGAACCCTTTGAGATATATCAACGAGGTTTTGCACGTCAACTAATCCTACCAAGGCCCGTTTTTATGTGTTATTTTCATGTACTTAAAAAGTTTGGGACAAAAATTTGATAAGGCCCCCCCGTTTCGCACACCCCTGGTTTAAAGTACGTGACATACAAAGATGGGCCTTATTAGGATTAATTCGCGTGCAAAACCTCGTTAATATATCTCAAAGGGTTCCTGAGTTATTAAATAAAAACCGATTTTTTTAGCCAATTTCAAAGGGGCGTAGCTCCCTTATGACGCATTTTTAGACATATGTTTATAGGAACTTTTTGTCATATTTTATCATGTAGAATCACCTGTTAAAATTTCCTACGCTATTTCAAATACACCCTGTATAAGCGGCTTTGTCTTGACTGACAGAGAATCAACGCCCAGCCTAAACCGCTTGACCTAGAAACTTTAAATTTGGACAGTTTGACCCTTTTATGATGTAGCACCCACTGAGAAGCGATTTTTCAAAATTCAAGCCTTAACCCCTTGACGCACCACTTTTTTTCGGAAAAGTGGGTAATTTTTCACCAGTTCGGCAAAATATAAGTCGCCCGAGTTAAATCGGGTAAGCGGAAAAGAGCCCAATCTACTGTCAGCGAGTTTACACTCGGGTGAGTGCGTTAAGGGGTTAAAGTTAACGCAGGTAAGCGGAAAAGAGCGAATCTACTGTAAACGAGTTAACTCGGGTGATGCGTTAAAGGGTTAAGGGGTTAAGTAAGAGAAACGGGGGTTAAAAGGTTTTTTAAAAACCCCTTGACCTAGACACTTGAAATTTGGACAGCTTGTTCCTTTTATGATTTAAGCACCCACTAAGAAGCGTCTTTTCGAAATTCAACCCTTAAGGGGTTGAAAGGTTTTAAAAAGTGTGCGTATCTCAGAGACCTCCTAATCTACAATCTTCATATTTGGCAAAAAATTTCATTATCGAAATCGAAAACATACCGGTTTCAGGGTTTTTCGATATTCGACCCCAAAGGGGTTGAAACGGAGGTTGAAAAGTTTTTTAAAAAGTGTGCGTATCTCAGAAACCTCTTAATCTAGATTCTTCATATTTGGCAAAAAATTTCTTTATCAAAATCGAACAATGTAACGGTTATTCATTTTTTAGATATTATATTTCAGAAAATAAAAATAACGTAAAATGAATAACTATAAAGAATATAGAATATATTGTATTATATGCCAATGCTAAAGAAAACTAAGAAATATAAGAATTATTCAAAATTTAAAGGTCTCAAAAAGTTAAACTTTTTATTGTATCCTTTTAAAAAGGAGACTAATAACTGTCAAATAAATTATATGACGAAGTAATTAATTTTATGTTGGCTTCATTGTATTTTTGGTTCAATAATTTATTAGTCATAAAAGTCTAAAATGCTCTTAGTTAGGAACCTAAGTACTACCTATCAGATTTCGAAACGACGCGTCTCTAAAATTGTTTTAACCAATAGCGTCTTGCCACATTTTTATGTTTTTTGGTGGTATAAAAGGCTTTTATTTTTAAATCGAGTATCATTCCGATTCTAGCGACATTCTGTCATTATCATTCAGATATTCTTACTAGCCCGTTCGGTGGGGTAAGTTAAAGTTAAATGAAAATGGTTAATGTTTATGAAAATGTCAAGTAATTAAAAGTCAAAATGTTCAGAAGTCATAGCCAAGTGTGAAGCCCAGTTTTTAAGCAATTTTTACTGTAAAAGAGACAATATTATAATGTAAGTCCATTTTAACCCTTAATTTGGTAATGTGTAGTATATGATACATGAATTTTAAGATAACAAAAATAGTTGTTTACAGTACAAGTGAGGTAAGTGAGATGTTATTCACGAAAAAAAAGTTGACTGAGGAGGCTCCTGGGTCGAGTGGGTTAATTTTTGAGTGAATAATGTTACTTACCCCACGTGTGCTTTACAACATTTTATCCAATACCTCTTAAAAACACTTCTGAATCAAATTTCTAAATGACATTTCCACAAAATTTACTTGACATTTCAATATAATGTCACTTTTCGGTGATTAGAAATTTCATAACACAACTTGTTTACAGGATGATTAAAACGTCATTTTCATTGATTAAAATGTCAAGTGTAAACTAACATTATTAATAGGTATTGGATAACAATTATTTGGCAAAAAAAATTATTTGGCAATGTCAGTCGTGATACAAGTCAGTATTAAGTCACGTGACTTTTTTTTAATATTTTTTTTCCATAAATGTTTTACATTTATGTTTCTAAATTTCCCCTTAAAAGATTTTTTATATACTTCATCCCAAAGAGTGTTTGCCAAATTAAGGGTTAATTAGAGTTATATGTTCACCGATATTTATAATTGATTAAGTTTATTAAATATAAGTGTTAAGATTAACAGAAGAGTTTAAATTAATTTCTCCAGCCTCTATTACTTTCTGTTCAAACAATCTGTTTTACGAACCCGTATAAAATATACTTGTGATTGGGAGGGTTAATATTTTGACGAGAAAAATACACATCAAAACTGAAGGTGGTTAAAAAACATCCACCACGTATGGATGAACCGTTTAAAAACCCTGCATCACAACAATATGTTACTTTTTCTTAAAAATTTCGCAGGCGAAGCTGCGACGGGACCCTTATTGTTTTGAAGTATACCGCAACAGTGAATTTTACAAAGTATTTGGTAATAATGATAAGAACAAACTAAAAACCAAAGTTGAACCATTTAAAATTAGTAAATTAAACCTTCAAATCAAAATATTCGACTACCAATATGTTACTTACAGCTTAAAAGTTTCGCGGACGAAGCCGCGACGGGACTTCCTTATTGTTTTAAAGTATACCGCAACAGTGAACTTTACAAAGTATTTTGTAATAATGATAAGAACAAACTAAAAACCAAAGTTGAACAATTTAGAATTAGTAAATTAAACCTTGAAATCAAAATATTCAACTAACAAAATATTACTTACAGCTAAAAAGTTTCGCGGGCGAAGCCGCGACGGGTAACCGCTATACTTTAATATATTGAAAATATAAAAGTAAAAATTAAGCAATTTATTGTTAGTCTCGATTCCTGTAATAAAACTCATACAGTTTTTTGTAAAATTTTTCTAGGAAAGTAAAAACCCCAGTGGGATTGTCCTTGTGGTTTTTACCGGATTTTGCTTAGTGGTAAAAACCGGTAACTTTTTTTTTAATTTTTGCTTATTTTTTTTTAATGCTTATCGAAAAAAAATTATTTTTTTTTTATTTTTGCTTTTATCGAAAAAGGATTTTTTTAAGTAGGTACATATTTGGGAAAATGCAATACACCATTTACTGTGAATAGTATATAATGCTATGCGTACCATTACAAAAAAGTTACAAAACAAGGCGCGAAGATTACATATCTTCGCGCCTTGTTTTGTAACTTTTCTTATTATAAAACATGCAATTTTACAATTTTATTCTGCAAAACAAAAGTCCAGAAAATACCTGGAATTTGAATATGAAACTTTCGTGGAAACCTGTAGTGACAGCAATAAAATTTCATTGTTAACCACACTTAGAAAAAATTTTATCGGTGCATTAACAAAAATAGCCCTTAGAAAATAAACAGGTAAAAAAATCTTCATAAATTTCTCAACATGATACGTGCAGAGGACGTTCACCTTTTTACCTTTATTTCACAGTACTTAAGTTAAGCTTGTTAGACGCTTAATTGTAATATTTTTAATTGTAGTTATAATATAATATTACTTGATAAAATAATAACGTTTTTTCGATGTCCGTCCGTCCTTACGGCTATAACTTCAGAATCAGAACCAAACTTGAAACTTTAGGTTTTTAGGGGATTGCTAGCATGTTCAGAGTGGGTTTTCTAAGGCTTTCTTTACTTTTCCAAATAAGGGTAGTTTACTGATTACTGATACTGATAATTTTTGTATGTTAATAGTTGTAATTAGGTGCTGGTTTCTCCCCAAAGTATCACAAAGGGGCGTATTTTTTTTTAAATTTAGACTAAGATTCACCGAAAATAAATGCAAACTGATTATAAAAATAACCAAAATATTCTGACCTTTATGATATACGGTGCATGTCTAAAGTCCGCCCCTTAACTTTAGAACGGTTTAAGATACCATCTTAAAATTTGGAACACGTAAATAACATAACCCAAATAATTTTTTGTAATTATATTTGATAAGTTTAGGGGAAACAATGGAGGCCTCCTGCAAAGTGGAAAGGGGGAGCGTGTGATACATCATTTTAAAGCTTATTAAATTCTCTTCTTAACCATATCTATAATTTTTAATAATTTTTTTTAAGGATTCTGAGATTTTTTTTTTGTTAAAAAATTGGATTTTCTTAGATTTTTTTTTTAATTTTCATTTATAGGTATCATTTAATATTAGTTCAAAAGTATAATTTACGTTTTTTATCATAAAGTTAATTATTAAACAAACATTTTTTGATTTTTGACGAAAATTTACACTTTAAAAGCCTTATTAACCCCCTCAAAACAACAACAAAAAAATAAAAATATATAAAAAATTTTATGAGCTTTAAAATGATGTGTCACACGACCCCTCTTTTCATTAAAAAATACCCTCTTTGCCCCCTGCCACTATTGTGCCCCACAAACAAATCATATATAAAAATACACTGCCCAATGAAATCTCTTTCTCCTTTTTCACATCCGCACGTAATATGGATTTTTTATTATCAGATTCACATTCAGCAACCTCAAAAACCCCAAAATTTTTACTTAAACTATCCCCCACCCTCCAGGGGGTTAAGTTGGAATTTTTTTATTATGAGATTTACCTCAAAACCCCCTATTTACCAACTTAAAAAAAAATAACTCCCTTGCCCCCCGACACTATTGTGCCTCAAAAACAAATCATATATAAAAATACACTGCCCAGTAAAATCACTTTCAGCAACCTCAAAAACCCCAATATTTTCACTAAAACTACCCCCCACCCTGATTGGTTGGTTGATTTAGATTTTTTTATTATCAGAATCGATTCACCTTTAGCTACCGCAAAAACCCCTTTATACCAATTTTCACGAAAACTACCCCCACCCCTCAGGGGGTGAAATTGGAATTTTTTTATTATGAGCAACCTCAAAGCCCCTATCTACCAACTTTCACAAAAACCACCCCCACCCCTTAGGGTGGGAATTGGAAAAATGTTATTATCAAATTCAGTTTCGTCGTCCCTCAAAACCCGTATATACCAATTTTGACGAAAATATTTAGAAATATTTACCCCTCACCCTTGTGGGGGTGGATTATCATATTCGATTTCAGCAACAGCAAAAACCCCTATATAGCAATTTTCAAATTTTTGTAAAAAATTATTGCAAATGGGGTATTTGCCCCCCCCCCCCATCTCACCCAAATGTTTATCAAAAACAATACCGAGTGAGAACTTTTGGTAACATACTTGTATGCCAAATTTCAAGTCTATAACTTAAAGCGTTCTTAAGTTATCGTGGATACAAGATTTCCCGGACAGAACGATCGACCGACCGACCGACAATTTTTGTTTGCTTGAAATTGATTTATATCGACATAAAACGTCATAAAACGCAAAAATACGCAAAAAAATTGAAAATTTTTGCACGAATACGAATTCTTTCCGAAATTTTGAAAAATTTCAAAATGGGAATATTATTTGCGTGTTCCAAATTTCAAGTTAATATCTTAAGGCGTTCAAATGTTAAAGGGGTGGCTCTGTAGAATAATTGTAGACCTGGGGCCCCCAGGGGGTTAGCAACGATTAGTACATGGTAAATTCTCAATTTTTTTCGAACCCGTTGACCTAGAGACTTCATTATCGAAATTTGATTTATTGCAAAAATATTTGTAAAAAAGTCTTACACCTCGTCTTACACCATTTGCACCAACTGCACTTCGATGTTCGCGAAAATTGACAAAAAATTTAGTTTTATTTATCATTTATTTATTACCAATTAACAATCCCTTGCATAAAAATTACAATATAAACATTTACGTAATATAAAAAATACAAATATATACTATACTAGTAATATATACAAACAAATACTAATGAGTACAATTCAGAAGGGGCGTGTTAATATAGTTCTCCGCATGAAACAAAGTCTCCGACGAAAGGAGGAGGGATCATTCGCGCTATCTTCTTTCCGTCAAAAGCGTTATAAGGCGTGCGTGCCTACAACGGGACTTTCACACACATTCATAACATATTTGCAGTAGCCACAGATCCTTGCGTCAAACTATACTAATGTGTTCTATATTTGAAGTCAAATAATTTACGAATGAACGAATGGCTCTTTTTTACGTCCGACGTCACATGACCTAATTCTTTGGTTTGTTTTGGTTTTTTCGTTTGTTTGGTGTTTCCGAGGGTGTTTCTGATGCTAATGCTAATGGCGTGGCCCACCTATTTAAACGAGGAGAATATAATTCTGACGAAAAACATACCTTAAAAGTTTTAAAACCCCTAAAAATAGGCAAAAAAAATACTGGACGTCGGAAATAGCCTGTTCTATATGAACTCGCTATTTTCACGTCCAACTTCACTAATTATTTGGTTTGTTTTGATTCATACGTTTTTTTTTGTGTTTTTTTATGCCATTAGCATAGCTCCCTATTTAAACGAGAAGAATATAATTCTGACTAAAAATATACCTGAAAAGCTTTAAAAACCCTAAAAATCGGCCAAAAAAAATACTGGACGTGGAAATAGTTTCGTGGACGTCGGACGTCCAAATGGCCGCTTCCAATAATTTATAAGGGACATGAATTGTAAAACAAATATCATCCCAAAAAAGGTTTTCTTGAGCTCTCTGTTCTCTAATTCTTCTGATGAAATGAGATAAAAAATAGATGTTTACCATCGAGTTTACCACTTTTGTGCATTATATTTTTATCTTTTATTTTATAAAAATTATGAGACATTATTTTTTAACCTGGTCTATCAGATATACCAATGTAAGATTCCACGAAAGCGCAAAACTCAACAAATAGATCCTGTTTCATTAAACATGGTTATCTATTTTCTCACATTCAGCAGTTAAGTCTATGCTAGTCTTTGTACTGTAAATACAATTATCTTTTAAACGAACTATTGTTAATAATGCGCATATTAATTAAGGGGGTCCGGTCAGTGAGCCGAAACGGAACTAAAATTTTATGGAACAGAGTATAGAATCTATACTCTATATGCCGAAATTTTTTCAAAAGCATTAATAGGTTTTATAAAGGTTGGCATTGAAATCGTAAATTTTACAACATAGTTTGATTTTGTTTGACAGGTAAGAATGAATTTTTAAAGTAAGGTTATTTATTTGTAAAATTTAAAACATATCAAAGCAAAAAAAGAGTATCCGCTTTGATTTTTTTTCTTCTAAAAATTAAAATTAGTAGAATAAAGATCGAAAAACCTAAAACAACATAATTCATGTTAACTATTTTAATTTTAGAGTATTATAAGAATTATTTAAATAGTACCATTGGTTAAAGAGGACTTTTACTTAGTGATAGACACAATACAAAAAACTAACAAAAAATACAATACTTACTGTATTTTACACTAGAGGGTTTTTGTCAAAAGTTTAACCCAACTTTTAAAATCTCTTGTCAGAATGATATGATGATGTAAAGTTAACGATTTCAATGCCTCCCTTCATAAAAGCTATTAATGCTTTTTAAAAAAATTCGGCAAAGATATACTCCGTCCAGATATGAAAGATAGTAAGGGACGCGACCCGTTTTACACCACAGAGCGCATAAATAGCATAATTATGCATAAATCATTTGGTGTATCAAAAATTTAACAGATGTCGGTATTGTTTTTCTGGAAAGTGCCTATCCAAAGACTCGCATAACAAGCATAGTACATAAGAATGCGATGCCAGGATTGGCTTGATGTTTCGTCATGTATCTTGTAATGGTTGTTATGCGAGCCTCTGGATAGGCCTTAAGTTGTAATTGTAACCTAAAAATTTGACGTTTTCCTTGTATTCAATATAATTTACGTTTGTACAATATGTGGAATATGCTAATTTAGTGTGAGTGTATAAAGAATAAACCAAAAAGGTACCTTTTTCAATACCATACAAAATAACATAACCATTTTTTTATGTAACTTTCTCTTCTTTTATTAGCTTTAATGACCGTCAATCATGTCATAGACAAAAAATGTCACAATATTTTATAAGTTAAAAGGTACGAGTTCTTAACCAATGATGTAGCTTAAAAATCGCGGGAATTTTAAACTACTATCTTGCATAATTGGACGGACTATAGTAAAAATTTATAACCTACAATTTTTCTTCGCGTGTTTGTCAAAAGATTCATCAAATTACAATTTATAAGAAAACATAATTTTATAAACCATTTTTTGTAAATTAGCCGTTATAATGGTTTGTATGGTAATATTCAATGAAGGGTACAAGGGAATACTGATCAAAGTTGCATTTCCGGGAGGAAAAACACACACAGTTAACTTTTCCATATATGGAAAATCTATAGATTTTGAACCTTGTAGTTTTTTAATATATTTAATTTGAAAGAAAATTATTTAAATAATCTCGATTCACAAATAAAACTGGACGTTCTTCTTATTGTTTATTATAAAATATGCGTTACAGAAATATATGTTGTAATAAAAAAGCTGCGTTTATAACTAGTTTTATTGGTCCAATATTATCGCACTTTTTCCATTAGTTTCGTGATCTGTCTAGTAATCTTTTTATATAGTATTTTCAAAAATTATAGATATATGACTCAAATTACTATGATTTGAGTATATCTATAGTTTATATTATTATTTAAAACTATTTATTTCCAAAAGTAACTCCTTTTATTGATGTGAGATTGTATCCCTAAAACTTAACTATATTATTATTTTTATAACAAATTTTCAGCTTACAACTAAATTTACAACTAAAAAAACGTGTTTTTTTACAACTCTAAATACAGTGTAATAAATCAATTTAATTCCACTATACAAACCATTATAATTACCATTTTTATAAAAATAGAGAAAGATATTTTTTCTTATAAATTGTAATTTGATTTATTTCTGACAAAAAAGTTAAAAATTATATGTAACCTCAATTTTTTCAAAATAGTTGCTATACACACTCTGTTTTATAAAATTTTAGTTCCATTTCGGCCCACTGACCGGACTCCTAAGTAAGTAGTAAGGGAACGTTCAAGTATTACGTAACGCAAATTTTGATCATTTTGGACCCCTACCCCCTGTAACGGTATTTTCCTATACCATTAACATGGGCGTAACACTCCAAAATGACCCCCACCCTCCCCCTAGGAGCGTTACGTAATACTTGAACGTTCCCTAAGTAAGCACCAAGTACTGGCAACGAAGGTTTTTAGCCTAAAAAAAATCAAATTTCTTAAAACTTGGTAAAGATGTAGTTTAGCACGCTAATTTTGAATTATAATTATGTTTTAGTGGCTTGCCAACGCAAAACAAAACTTAATCCTCCTAGTGGGAGTAGGAGGTCTACACATTATAAAACCATTAACAGTAGAATCTGAGGTGCTCGGTTTCGGAAGATAATGAACTTTTTTCCTTAGAAATGACCATAGCGGACTTTTTTATACTGTTTTAGAATATTCTATATACATTTTGGTCAGTTCACATAAATATTCTATCATTTTTTAATAAAAAAATTGTTCCAGATGTATTTGGTAGGTTATTTTCTAAAAAAAAGGGAGTGCAGTGTGTTAAACATGTGTCATAATGTTTCAGAACGATGCTTTTAGTGCAGTATTTTTCTAAAGAAATCAACTATATTTGATTAGCCCGACAAAAAATCCTAATCTAATAAATTCACAAAATAATTACTATTCACGACATTTGAAATGACCATTTTAACAATAAAGAATAATGGTTTATGCAATTAAATCTATGAGTCAACTTTTAATCTATACCAAAAAGAGTCCGGATTTAAATATAGAACAATCCAGATTTGCCGAAGTAATGTAGCCAGAGTATATTTACACTCTGAATCAATATTATTTTAAAATTTTTAACACAATATGAAATATACAACAATAAGTAACAAGAACCCATGAAATAATAAACGATTTTGGTATGTAGCTATGGAGTTTTAAGGGAAACTAATAATTTAATATTTAAGGGAAAACATCATATGATAACACTGATACCAGTACATACGTATTAGTTATAGCTAAAAATAGGTATTATAACATTGGTGTTAGATGTGTATAACAGCATTGCATTCTTGCTGTTAATATTATATAATAGCGATGTCAAAGCCAATACATAAGTAAAAAATAACTATGTCTTAATGTGTCTCAACGAAACTAACTACCGTGTAAAATGTTGTTTCTTATTGCTAATATTTCTTCTCTTGGTGGCAGCTGCTTTAAGTCTAAACTAGTATTTATTTCTTCTTAAATGGCAAAACAACTCTATGCTTTAATTAAAAACGACATTATAGTATTGTATATTATTAATTAGGTTTTTTTTTTTCAGGAACAGATACAATCCACGCGGAGGACCATTTAACCGATCATTAGGGCAACAGAGACATTTTCCAAGACCAAGAAGGCCCAATTTTCAACCAGACACCAGAAGACCTCGAGATATTCCAAAAAGTGAAACACAAACGAACTCAGAAACGGATAAAAAAACGGACAAAAAAACAGATTCCCCACAAAAAGGTAAATTAAAACCAGAAGAACCAAACAAAGTGCAATTTGCAGAAGAACACAAAGTTGAAAATAATAGATTAGAAGATACTTTAACAAATGAAGATAATAATAATAAAAAAGATATTTATATGGATACAACGCCTTCAATTTCAAACCCAGATCAAAGTTTGTCAATAAATGATAATTTAAATTTAAAAGCTCATGAATTCGTGGACATAATGGATGATTTTGAAACGTTTCTTAAAGATACAGGGCCGGGCCCTAGCGTAAAATTGAAGGAAAATAAACCCAGCTCCTTAAAACATTTAGTAGTTTTAATAGAAAGAACGCCAAGCATGGAAGAAAAGCTTAAACAATATATGGATAGAGTAGAAAATATATCAGATGACGAAATTGAATTTTTTAACGATATTATTGTCATAGATGATATTAAAAATAGTAAAAGTTCGTCGAATAAAGCCCTTTTAAGTAAAGAAAATGAAGAAAAAAACGAGAAAAAATATAAGCGGATCATTGATTTGTCTAGCTTTAGAAAAGTCAATGACAAAAAGGATACAGTTAGTAAACTGGACAGCAATAAAAATATAACTGAATTGGATGAAAATAAAGATAGAAATTATCTGGAAAAGAGTAAAAAACGTGATAAAGATAATACAGATAACAGTGAGAAAAACGTAGTTAAGCCAAAAGAAAAAGCAGTCGATTACAAACAACACGATATATCAAAATCGGGTTTAAAAGTGAAAGAAAATAGCAATAAATATAAGCAAAAAGAATTGGAAAAGAGTAATAGTATGATTTTAGATGTCAAAAAATATGAACAATGTACTGTCACAAATAATACCAAATTAGAATCTCGTTCAGAAAACATTACGCATTCTAAAGAAAAAAAATCTGAAGATATTAAAATAAAAGTAGTTAAAGTAAAGGAAAAAACATTTGATTCCAAAAAATATGAGAAACTTTTTACAGATGAGACAAAAGATAAAAGTAAAAACCCCGAGAAAAGTATTTTAGATTTCGAACAAAATCCGAAGCGCAGTAAAGAAAAAGCATTAGCAGAAAAACAGAAGGAAGCCGGTCACATAATTGAAAAGCCGTCCACAAAAGGTAATAATTTAAGTAAAATTATTTAACATCCCGCGACACGTCGCGACGCCTCTGAAAGATTATGCATATTTTCTCAGGAAATTATAATTCGGTACAGCTGGCTGTTTTTTATAAGTAATATATGTACATTATATTTTTTAATTTATATTTGAGCTCAATTTTATGTCAAAAGTCTTTAAATTTATTTATTTTTAAACCTTGAGGATTGATAATTATAATTTGCCACGAGTTGTTTACAATCATATATAATTACACAAGAGGCTAAGAATTATGCCCCTGCAGGGACGACGCCCCGGTCGTAATTATTTCCAGATAGCAAATTTTCATGAAAACAGCGAATTTTTCCCGATAATTCTAAGAATCATGTGTAATTCGGAAGATTTTTTTAACGATTTATATGTCAAATCAACTTTTATTTTTTTTTTCATTGCAAATTGATGTAAATTGTTTTATTACTTATCGTAATATATATATTCTTTAATTTGGGTAATTTAATTACATTCTCAACTGCTAAAATAAAACATTTTAGTCCATTTTTAAATTGCAAATTATAGTTCTGTCAATAGTTTAGCCACTTACTGCAGTACTGACTAGCGCGGTACTGCGCTAGGCTTGCAAGCATGTTCATAAAAGTCAACCTATAAAAACTGTCATTACATTTTATAAAAACAATATTTTGAGGTATTTTTTGGTAAATAATAAATTAATAGCAATAATTATAAATAGTAATTTATTCATAATTAATTTTAATTAGTTTTAGGTATGAAATCTTGTTGTAAAAGAGAAATACTAAAAAACAAAATACTACAGCGATTCTCACTAGAATTTTCTACAGTAGAAAACTCCCAATATAGTTATAATATGATTGGAAAGAAATAAATACGTGGCCAGAAATATTGTTAAATGATTGTTGATAAAAACGTTAAAAAATAATCACTGTAAGCAAATGCTTATGATATTTACAATTATTTGTATTTTATCACAGTAAATTACACTTGAGGTAATAACTTGGTATTAGGATGGAAAACTTACTAAATGAAAATCATATTTCAGCACGAATAGAATAAACCTGACAGTTTTTAATAAATCACTATATTAGAAATAAACCAATAAAAATTGAGTAATTCCAGGAAAAATTAATAAATCGGTCTCACTGCCTAGTAAATTAGTTGAAGAGTAATAACACAATTTCAAGAACAGTCGAAAAAAGAATTGTTGAACTTGCTTCAGCCGCTGATATCTTGGCTTAGCTAGTCAAAGTTGGATCAACCCTCGGATCAGCCTTTACACTGGCCATATGAACGAACCTACAAAAGCTACAAATCTATAACGTTTCTAAACCACGCCACAGTTCCCAGTCACATTTTTAAAATTTGGATGCATGCGCCCAAAATCACTCTGTCTCTATACGAATAAACTCAATATCCAAGATCCAAAGTCTATGTTTCACATTATGACAGTGTAAAGGAGTGTACCAGTAATACCAACCGTACTTTTCTAGTGCGCAGTGCTTAATTATATTGCTGTAGTATAACACAAAAATTCAGCCAACTGGACCGATGCATACAGGCTCCTTGTAAAATCTAACAACATAATTTTGTTTTCAGAAATTAACGACATCGTTGGTGAGCATTTGGACATAAATTCTATTAAAAAGAACCAAAGTTTTTTACCATTATTTGAGGGTGTGGCCAAATATATTAGTTCGTCGTTTGAATCCAACGCAGAGCATATGGGAAACACACATGAGGATAGCGACATGGATCTTGGTTCCACAGATAAATCCGAAAACGGCGCCGAAAAATCCGGAAGTATATCTGACCAAAGCGATGATATAGATAACATATCGAAGTTCGTAAAGGAAATTGAGAAGGATTTAAAACTAAAGAATAGTATTATATCAGAAAAACCATGTGATAACAAAACCAAAGATAGTTCAATAACTGATAAAGATGGCAAAGATCCCTCGGCCGATAGCGGCTTCAAACGACGTTCTAGGACTATCAGTTTTTCAAAGTGTCACTCGTGTTGTGATAAATCTGAATCTACTCGTGCATCTTCCAAAAGTAGTAATACTAACCCTAAAGGGAGAGAATCCTCAAAAAGTGGCAGTAACAAAAAAAGTGACAGTAAAAAAAGTGATTTTAAACATTTGGACAGTAAGGCATCTCATTCTAAAAGAAGTGATTCCTATAAAAGTGAGATTTCTAAAAGTAAAGACTACAAAAAGAAAAGAGACAGTAGGGACACCAAAAGCAATAATTCAAGCAATAATTCTAAATGTGCAAATAAAAAAAGTGACTCTAAAGACCATAACACAAACTATAGTTCTAAGAATGAAATTAAACATGACTCTAAATGTGATGATGACGCTTCACAGTCTTCTTACCAAGGATATTACCTCAACAAATTGAATGATGAATTATTCAGTACGGTCGAACCAAGCAGAAAACCATGTGAAAAACACAATAACTGTACTGAAGAAAACTGTTCTGATAGCGAAGAAATTAGAAAAAGCCCGGCATATTCACCTAAAGAAAAAAGTTCTTTGAGTAATGTATTGTCCATACAATCGCAGAATGTTGTGACGTCTTTACTTAACGATTTTCTTGAATCAGGCAGTGAGAAAGAGTATAAAACAAAAGCTAGCGATGCAAGTTCAAAAAAAAGTAGTTCTTCTAAACGAAATTCGTGTTGCGAGAACTCAGATTCGAATCGTGCAGTTCAAACTAGTAAAAAAACCAGCGACAGAAAGTCCGATGGGCATACTTCTAAAAAAACAGCATGTGATAGACAAAAATCTGATAATAGTAAAACCGAATACGATAACAAAAAACAAAATAAAGATAAGCTGGAAAAAGTTAACAAAACTTCAAAAAGAACAGATATTGAGCGACGAAATGACAAACAAAAACCGGAAAATACAAAAGCTAAAACCGACTGCATGAAACAGAATAAGAATAAAGTTGAAAAAGAAAAGGAACCAATAAAAACTAGAAGACGGAGTGTGACAACTACCGATAAAATGGGGAATTCAAGTGAAATTAAACCAACTGACAACACGAAACACGACGATAAAGTTGAAAAGGAAAGAAAACCCATTCAAATAAGAAGGCGAAGTATGGTAGGTATGGACGCAGCAAATATTCTAAGTGTAAATAAATCTCCATCAAATAGATTAAGTAACGATAGCCAAATAGACAAACAAACATCTGGGCTAAAGCAAAGTGAAGCTGATGACACCAATGATCACGATAAACTTGAAAATAAAAGAAAACCAATTCAGACTAGAAGACAAAGTGCGGCAACCCTTAATGAAACAGAAAAGCCAGCGGAAAACCCCAAAAAAATAATCCGACGTAGAAATAGTATTGCCTGTATCAGTACCGAAGCTAAAGAATTAAACAGTAGTAAAATAAATCTGTTTAATGCCAAATCGGATAAATACTATGACGATCCTGACTACAGGCCTTCTGTGAGGGTTATAGCTCCAAAAACAAGATTAACTAGAAGGAATAGCATAGCTGCGCCATGTGAAGGCAGTTCGAATAGTTTGGAACCAGAGTTTATTAAAAGAGAAGAATTAAAAACACTAAATAGTTTAGGTGACAAATGTGTTAGTAACATGTACGACGTTGTCAAACAGAGATCAAAAAACATTAGTTACAACCTATTGAACAGTTCTGAAGAAGTGCTATGGAATACCGAAAAACTGTCGGTGTTCGATTTTGTAGATAATGACCAAGCTATTTCGAAATTTAAACAAGATCCACGGTTAGTCGCTATGAATTTGAGACAAGCTGTTCAAACGGTAGAACATACAAAAGATTTAAAAGTTGCAGTAGAAGCGCCAAAACCCAACATTTGTCCCAGTGATCCTCGTATGCATAGAAAAACTACGCAAAAGAATGAACAAAATGAACTATTGAAAACCATATCTTACGAACCCACAAATATCAATGAAAATAAAAAACAAAAGATAGATTATAATCTTGAAAATATCAATTTCAAAGAAAAAAGTTCTGGTCATACAAAAGCGTTTCATGATATCGATAAAGAATTCAACAACTTTTCTCAACAAAAGGCAAAGGAGCAGGCGGTTATTCAAACGCCGGAATACGGCATTGACCGGTATAGAAATGTAATGCTAAAACCAAATTCGCGGGATGAAATTGAGGCGGAAAACTTGCCAAAAATTAAACAAAAACCTGTCGATAGACTAAATTATACTAATTTGTCTACTGCGGATAATTTTACAGCAAATTTTTGCAATTTTACAATACCAAGAACAACTGACTTAAGTAAAGATGCATCTATGGATAAAATAGATCCTTCAGATGTAAATTTAAAAAACAAAATCGAGGAGTCAGAAAAAAAGAACCATTCAAACATTTTAAAAAAGACGCTTAAAAAAGTGGATTCCAAACAATGGATGGTTAGAGAACAAGCAACTAAACCTAAAAAGATCAGCAACTCGGAAAAATGTAAAGAAATTAAGGAGAAGGTAGAAAGGATTAAATCTAATACTAATACAAAGTATAATGAAAGGACAAATAATAAAGTTACCAAAACAACAATTAATAATAATTCTCCACATCCCAGTATGAAACAATCACAACCGGCAATTCATAATGTGAGTACTATAGAATCGAAACTAAACGACTCATCATCTTCCAACATAAAATTAACATCCATCATGTCTGTACAAAAAGATAATGAATGTCAAAGACCCAACGTTTCAAAACATACAGAACCATCAATAAAAAAGATACGATTAAACGAAGCTGAAGATTTATTACACAAAACGGATTTAAAACAAAGTGTTCCAAAATCTCGAGAAACTTTGCCGGATCAACAACCATCAACAAAGCCATTAGATATTTCTGATATATCATTAAGGACAGATATTCCTAAATCGACGGAGTGTATTAAAAAACAAGAGAGCCCTACTACTATAAAACCGACGAAGGAAATTGTTTTCATACGATGCGGAAATGAAAATACTTTGAAAGAAATTTTAGAAGGACCGTGCGAAGAGTTAATTGTAGATCGACCCAAACTGGAGGTAGCAACCGCATCTGTGGTTGAGAACGTTTGTGTGTCTATTTGTACCTCAAATAAAATGCCGACAGTTCTTAACGATTCGTCGATCTTCACAAGTATAGAAATAAAAGATGAAAATCCGATTGAAGTGATCGATTTAACAGCCGAATTTAAAGAAGAGATAAAAATCGAAGAAGATGACTGTATTATCATCGAAAGTACTTCCTCAGCTGCTCCCGTTGGAAATACTCAACCCGTTCAGAATACTCGGGCGGAACTTAGTGCTCATCCTAGTACATCAGTACAATATGCCGTAGATCCACATATTTCTACAGTTCATCAAACTAGTGTTTCAGTTCAGCCAGTCGTGGATGAAACTCTAGTACAAATCCCGATGACGGTACTTTTTGAATTAGTGGATCAGCAAATGTCGAACAGTAGTCAAATGAAGGACCGACAAATGCCAAACAGCAAAGTGAATGATCAGCAAATGTTGACTAGTAGTCAAATAACCTATGAACCAGAACCTATGTCGCTCAGCAAACTATGTCTAGATCTGAGTCACTATGTTAAACAATCTAATAAAATATTTCAAAGTGAAAAAGCATTTAATGCACAAAAAACCACCGATCTGGATACTAGCTTGGCACAACATATGAAGGACGCATTCACTAAATCCTACAGAGAAATTAGTGAACAGATGCACAAGTATCTATCAGACAATAATGCTATAATGCCAAAAACGCCGTTCACTATAAGTAAAGTGATGAATGAGATCCACAAAATATTGAATCGCGATCTACTAGGCGAAGAGTTGCCCATCATCAGAATGTTTTTTATGTTCAAGCGACTGGTTTCAGTATTACCTGCAAATTTTACGAGAACAGACTTCATAGTACGCCTCCATGTCGACATCATTACGACTATGTATGAGCTAATTAGCCGAACTAAACCTTCACGTAAGTTATTTCATATTTCTGACGTTCCATGCGGAAAGAGACTGTAAAAACAAAAATGTAAATTTTTTGTTTTTTTTTTTATCCAAAGTAGTTAAGAATAAATCATTTAAACAACTTACTATTAAGATTAAAAAAAAACAGAATACAGGGGAGCTCATTATTTATCCTTCTCGCCTTTCTTTCCACATGAAACGTCATATATATTTTTAGTTTTAAATTGGATTTTTTTCTATAAACTCATTTTGTTTTTAAAATGTATATTGGCAAGATTGCTAAAAAAGCAGAATTGACATAGTGTTTATTTGAATTTACACTTTAAAAGTAAATTATCAGTAGTACTATCTAAGTGCATGTTGAATTAACGATATTTTTTTACTGTATAAAAAAATATTTTGCTTGGCAATTGTTTGAGTGCATTTTTTGTGTTACAACATTCCGAGGTCGAGGAATTTTGACGAAAAATGCACGAAAACAATTTCCTTAAGCAAAATTTTTTTTATATGCAGTAAAAAAATTATGTATAATTCAACATGCATGAATGGTATTTTGAAAGATTATTTCACAAACAAAATAAGGAAGTATGTAATTTTACCATGTTTAATGTTGTTTCATATTTAAATTAAAAATTTAAGAACTAAACAACAATATTACTTTACAACTATAATTAAAATTTTAAATCTCAAACATGCCCCGCTTGTTAAAACCACGATGTTCACTTCTTCGCGAATGTTGGCAAGTCTAAACTTAGCTTGAGGGATATTTTATGCTTGAGATTATTCCAATAAAATAATTGTTATTATATATTTTAGCATTTAAATAAAAATCATTGCTATTTTTGTTTAAAAAGTTTAGTTTTTAACTGAAAAGAAATGAAATAACGGTTGTTTCCACCCGTAAAAAACAATTTTCGATGGGTTTATAATAAAGTTTGGCAACGCTGTACTGGTACCAGCGCAGTCATTTGATGTTTTGATATCCGTCATTTAAAAGAATTAAATTATTTACTTCTTTACTGTAAATATATTTTTAATAAGTGTTTAAATTAGTAGGCACACTTGATAAAAAAATGGTTTTATACAAAAAAATCCAATTATGGTTAAAGTTGTTGCGCCCTATTGTGTAGATCTAAAAAGTTAAAAGAATATTTAAAATAGCAAACGTTGCGCTTTGTTTAATCATACATACAGAACTGGAATTAAATAATGGGGCAATCGAGTTCTCACAGATTGTAGTGAGTTAATCTCTTCTTTTACAGATTGTTAAAATATTTTAATTGTTTAAATATTTTCAATTTAAAAAATATCACTTTTTAATTGAAAACGATATTATCGAATTTTAACAAACAAAAATTCTCGATATGAGGGCCTGTGTGTTCAAAGGATTAAAAAGAAGTTTAACGATAAATCTATTGACCAAAAGTAAGGTTCTGGAAGGTCAAAAGCGGCAACAGATAAGATGACGAAGTAGTCCCTAGTTATTTGGAGAAAATATTTTTTAACATGATGTTGGATGTTGTTTTAAGAAACTGTGGTGAGTTTTCTGTTAGGTCTTCAGTTAGCATTAAAATTCCAAAATGTCTTAAAAAACAAAGCACAAATGAAGAAAATTTATAGAAAAACCTTAAAACTCGAAAAAATGTACCACAAACGTCACCTTAAAAAGTAAACAAAACACTTGCCTAGATAGCGTTGCCGCTTGTTGACAAATTTTTGTAAACATGTATTTTTCGTCCTTGAAGTTAGAAAGAGAAACAACACACTTTGAGGAAAAAACATGAGATCTGACAAATTGGCAGGGTATCAAAATGACGATTCTCTATACCCTAAATATCCTGCGCCAAAAGCTGCGCAAATAGGTAAATTCCGTTACAGGAATTTAAGTTATGTGGAATAACGCCATGGGGAAGTATGAGGTGCTAAACCCCAAACACTCTGTAGCTTGGAAAATACATTATTAAGTTGAGAAAATCCACTGTTGAGCTAAGAAAACCCATGTCGAGTTAATGAAAAGTCCAAACCTAGATTATTAAACTAAATTAAGCATTATTTTTTTACAGTGACATGAAATAGCGGAGTTGGAAAAATTATTTAGTTAAACATATTTTACTGTAATAACAAAACAGTAATCTATTATTTTTTTAATCGAAAATTTATTTATTTTTATTTATTTATTTATTAACGGGAAAACCCCACTACAAAAATTAAATGTACATAGGATAACATGATAATAAAAACCTAATATAATGTAAAAAATAACTGTAAAAAAATAGAACAAATAACCTTGCAGACAACAAAAAACTATAAAATACTAAAATTAAACATTTAAACCTTAATAAGAAATTTAAACATTAATGAAGTTAATGCTTTTAAAAGAGGTTTTAAACGATCTCAAAGTGGAAAAAGTAAAGTCACAATTATCCAAACTATTGGCTAAAGTCATGACTCTATGGGAGAATTACAACCGTAATTTGTACGGTGATATGGGATTTTAAAAAGCGGAGAAAGGTTGCGCATGACCCTAGCCGGAAGATTTAAATGTATTTGACTTGGTAAGTCTTGGCAATTAATAAGCCCAAATATTTTAAAAAGGTAATTAAATCTGACTTTTTCTCCTACTTTCCAATAAATCTACATCTAAAAATGAATAAATGTGGGAGTAGTTATGATCAGGAATAGGAGTGTTTAATTTAAAAGCACAAAACCTAGGCATATTCTAGATTGGATCTAACTAAAGTATTGTAAACTCTAAAAGCATTAACTTCATTAATGTTTAAATTTCTTATTAAGGTTTAAATGTTTAATTTTAGTATTTTATAGTTTTTTGTTATTTGCAAGGTTATTTGTTCTATTTTTTTTACAGTTATTTTTTACATTATATTAGGTTTTTATTATCATGTTATCCTATGTACATTTAGTTTTTGTAGTGGGGTTTTCCCGTTAATAAATAAATAAATAAAAATAAATAAATTTTCGATTAAAAAAATAATAGATTACTGTTTTGTTATTACAGTAAAATATGTTTAACTAAATAATTTTTCCAACTCCGCTATTTCATGTCACTGTAAAAAAATAATGCTTAATTTAGTTTAATAATCTAGGTTTGGACTTTTCATTAACTCGACATGGGTTTTCCTAGCTCAACAGTGGATTTTCTCAACTTAATAGTGTATTTTCCAAGCTACAGTGTGTTTGGGGTTTAGCACCTCATACTTCCCCATGGCGTTATTCCACATAACTTAAATTCGTAACGTGTAACGGAATTTACCTATTTGCGCAGCTTTTGGCGCAGGATATTTAGGGGATAGAGAATCGTCATTTTGATACCCTGCCAATTTGTCAGATCTCATGTTTTTCCCTCAAAGTGTGTTGTTTCTCTTTCTAACTTCAAGGACGAAAAATACATGTTTACAAAAATTTGTCAACAAGCGGCAACGCTATCTAGGCAAGTGTTTTGTTTACTTTTTAAGGTGACGTTTGTGGTACATTTTTTCGAGTTTTAAGGTTTTTCTATAAATTTTCTTCATTTGTGCTTTGTTTTTTAAGACATTTTGGAATTTTTATAATCATATAAGTGTTGTTTAGACCAATAGCTAAAAATAGATCATATAAGGTTATAAATTTAAATTTACGCGGCCAGGTTATCAAAATAGCGAAGTATTCATGTTGGTTGCCTATATTTCGCATTCTCGATATATAGCTGCTATTTCTTTCTTAAGGCCGTTATAGTTATAGATATATGTGCGTTATTCCTATTTTTAACTCCAATTCTGTATATATAAATTTTATTGAAACTTTCATCCACTCAATATATTTAGTAACAACTTTTCTTAGTTGCTAGTAATTTACCCAAGAAATTATGTATTTTAAATATCTTTGTATTTCCCTTTAGAGTCTAAACCTTTTACATCAGAACAATACCATTTATTGGTTAGACAAATATTTGCTTATAAGAGGATAGACGATCACACTCGAAAATTATTATCTGCGCAGTCGTCTAGTCAGTCAACAATGGCAACACCAACAACGATTCAAAACAACATGGATCAACAATCTACACCAAACGAACCATATAAACACATAGATACTCCTAGATATATACCCCCTCATCTCGACAGTACAAATCAGGAAAACTTTTTAGACTCAAGAAAGCTTAGAGTCGAGAAATCTAAAATTATTCAAAAACCTTTAAGTATATTACAAAGTGCTTGTTTTCAAAATAATGAGGACACACAATCAATTCCAAGTGCTCCAACAACATCCAAAATGTCTTTAACCAAGGCTAAACAAATTGTCATGGAAAATTCCACCCAAGTTCTTGCGCAAAATGCTCTTAATGAATATTTCGAACAAAGTATACCTAACTCAATGGTTCAAGGTCAGAATATGCAATCAACCTCTGAACCCATGCAACATTCTTATGTAAATCAAAACCTACAACAGGTGTTAAACATTCCGCTCAGTGATGCTAGCCAAACGATTATGACTCAAAATCGAAATACCGAGGCGCAAATGAATCCACATATGGTGCAAAACCGTCAAAATAATGTGCAAAATCCACAGAATTCGTCGCTATGTCATACGGAAGGTCAAAACCTTGTGGTCCAGGAACAAAACAGGTTATATCAGAACCAAATGATGCAAAGTCAGAATAGGATGGTTCAAGGCCAGTGTCAGATGTCAGTGGGAGACATCAGAATATTAAACGAACAAAAAAAAATGAAACAAATTCAAATGCTTCAAACTCAGAATCAAGTATTTCCAAGTCAAAGCAGGATGACTTTCGCTCAGAACAGTATGATGCCAGCTAATAATCAAATAATACCAGGTTTTAATCAAGTAATTCAACCTCAAACTAATCAGTCCCAAATTATACAGGACCAAATAAGAATCAGACCAACCCAGAATCAAACGATAGACGGACATAACATAATGAATCAGAGTGAAATGGTACAAAGTCATAATCAGTTGTTCCAAGCTCAAAAAAGTCAGTTCCAGCTGCTACACGAACAGAAGAACCGAAACACAAGTCAGAGCCAGATGGTCCAAGGTCATAATCAAGTGTTCCATGGTCAGAACACGCTAGGTCATAATCAAGTATTACAAGCTCAAATGGTTCAGAAAGCACACCCCCAAAGTCAGAACCAAATACTGCCTGGTCAAAATCCAGTGTTTTATTCTCCGAATCCGTCCCTCGAATCCATGAAAAAAATGATGCCACCACCACCATATTCTACTCAGCAGATACCCTACAAACATATCGATACGCCCCGTTATATGGGACAATTCAACGTCGAACAGCATAACCAAGTGTACAGTGGATTTGTTAGACCGCATATGGCTTATAATGTACCGCATATCAGGCATCCACGTGTTAGTGAAATATTAGCTACAGATTCCCCACCGGAAACTCCTGAACAATATAAAATTGGCCAAAAGAGACCAGCTAAAAAACCAACCGCTACAAGGCCTAATAAAAAAACCAAAGCGACTAATAAAAGAAACAGCACAACTACTGTATCTACTCATATTCCAAGTACACCAACCTCACAGCCAGCCGTTACATTACATTATAATACACAGCAGCCAGTGCCACATTCTACACAAAAGGTTTCACCAAAGCAACCAAGTTTAACTAATCAACAAGGTTCACCAAAACAACACGCTTCATCGGTCCGTATAACACAAATACAACACAGTACAACTACGCGCCACAATTCTTCAATGCAGTACAATTTACCAAATTCTTCTGGATCGCCAAGACAAAATATACTAGGCCAGTCTCCTTTGCGCGATCTCCTAAATTCTCCAGTCATTGCATCGAACGAAAATTCAAATTCTTCATTAAGTTCAAATTCACCAATGCACACTCAAGCTGGTAATGTAAGTTTTAGATCACCCAATAGTGATCAATATATTTCACCCAGTTCTCACCCTACAATTAAAAGTCCAAGAGAAAATTCTTCTTATGAAACTCCTTATGCAAGTCTTCCAACTCCGGTGTATGCTCCTTCAGTTGAATCCTTTGGTGATTTACCACCTACCACTACTGCCAGCAGTTTACCCAGCCCGGGTGCGTTGATTGAGAAACTGATAAACGACAGCCTACCGCCCAAGAACAAATCCCAAGACACTGCCAATTTAGGACCGAACGTTTTCAGAACTAAACTTAGTAAAGCAACTATTCACGATAAAAATCAAGGTAGTGGTACTCCGGATCACGTGCCAGCTATGACGTCAATACCTGACAATGTGTATGCTCCTAGTAGTACCCACAGTCGTGACATGCCAGACTTAGACTTGATTTTGTCGTCACCTGGCGAGGAAATTTGTTCTCGGCAGGTGAAAGAGGAGTTGATTGACATGTCGTCTTGCTTTAAATTAGGTGAAACGATTGACTTGACGTGGATCGATAACATCGATTTAGAGAAAGAGTTTAGGGATCTGCCACTGGATTACGACGAGTCGCAAAATGTGGAGATAACGGAGGAAGATGTGGGGCACGAGTACGATCGAATCGATTCTGAAAATGTAAGTCTTTTAGGTTTTGTTTTGAGTAGTTAGCAGTTAGTAGTATATTTGTATCTATGTTATACTTTGGTAGATAGTGATATTTATTTTTTGAAAAAAGGTAGAATTTATTCACGTTTGTAAAAATTAAGAAAATACTTAATAAACCAGCTGAAAAGTTCCAAGCACCTTGTCAAAATATCGGCACTAGGCACTAATTTGAAACGTTATAAAAAGGAAAGTTGTGTGATCACGTGAATAGGCAACCATTAATACACCTGCATAATTTATTAAAGTTTGAAAGTCTGTATCTCCAAAACGTTATATTCTAGCAAAAAAAAAAACTGTTTATAGCATTTTTTATAGGGCTTAAAAATAGCTTTTATTTAAAATATATTTTTTTTTAATCGGGTTATAAATGATATATGCTAAAAAAACGTTTTATTGCTTTACACGCCAATATCTCGAAAACAATTCATTTTAGGAAAAAATAGTTTTTGACAAATTTAAAATTATCTTTCATATAAGTGCTAAATTAATAAAATACAATAATAATTGCCTTAATTATAACCAAAAACGCTAAAAATAGGAGTTTTACCCCATTCTTACCCCCTTACCCCCAATCGTATACCCCCAAAATCTAATCAGCTCTTCGAAATACGATAAGAAACAATATGCAAAAAACCGCTTGTCGATATCTTATTTAGAAATGGAGTTATCGACGGACGGAATTTTTTTTTTCACTGAAACGTCGAGAAATGTGAAAAAACATGGCCAAAGATTTTGACTTTTCGGCGAAGATTTGAATACATCGGCACTCTTAGTAACACTAAGTGCCGATGTAAAAAAAAGAGCGCTTCTAAAAACATATTAAACAATATAATGGACCTTAATTATCTATAGATATAGTACATTGATTTGAGGTGTTTTAGTCTTTACTGGTCATGAAAGGTTACTAAATACCTATTTAGATTTGGTAATATTAAAAAACTGTATTTTTTTACTAGGCATTGAATGTAAGCTTGTTTTGTTGTTCTATGTATATTATAAAAAGCGATTATTGCATGTTGGTGTTTTATAGTTTTATTTATTTACTATCCAAGTAAAATGCTGAATTTCGAAGGCACATTCGATTAAGCTGCGTCGGACAGTTACTAAGAAATGAATTTTGCTATATTATTAGCCATAATTAGAACTGAGTGGCCCAACGATTTTCTCGAAAACTAAAAGAGGTAATCAGATTCTGCAAAAACCACCTTAATGAGACACAAAATCTATAAATAGTAGCCAAAAATAAAATCCACCCCTTAAAAATATTATGTTTTTAAAATAATTAATTAATTAATGCATGTTTTAAATTTTTGTTTTACGTTTTCTCGAGAACTACTAAACCGATTAAAAAAAATAAAACTTCGTTATAACCAGAATAAAAAAAAAACCTTCTCAACAATGTATTACATGTCCCACATTCCCATCTAAGATTTTCTAACTGGTAGCTCCTGAGTGGTAGGGGTAGTAACGTCAAATATTGGTTACATGTCAAAAGATGTCCCCCTTAAAATAAAGATTAACCAAGGTTAAAGTTTTCATTGGATCACCCGGTATATCCTCAGCCTGATATGCGCATTCCATGCCATTTTTATGACATTTCTGTCAATACAGAAATGTTAATAGTTAAGTACATGATATTTTTTAAGGTTGGCATTACAACAAAGCGCATGCGCATGGCTTTTTTTTTGTCATCTGAGAAAATTAGAACTCTTTATTTTTTCAGAAGGCAAGAAAATGCCAATCACGCATGAGCTTTGTATAATTTTCTATTGCATGAAAATGACATATTAGGGAGCGTTCAAGGATTACGTAACGCTCCTAGGGGGGTCATTTTGGAGTGTTACGCCCATGTTAATGCTATAGGAAAATAGCGTTACAGGGGGGGAGGGGGGCTCCAAAATGATCAAAATTTGCGTTACGTAATACTTGAACGTTCCCTTAATGCATTTGCATTAAGTTTTGAAAAAAAAAAAATAAGGCTAGTAGTAGTTTGTGTTATCAATTTTTTGTTTTTATTTATTTTTTATACTTCTGTAAAAGTTTGTTTCGCATTAATTCTTGCACACATTTCTTTCCTTAAAGTAAAAAAATAAATATCAAAAACTAGTAGTTAATAGAGACACTTATGTCTAATGTTCGCAATGTTTTAGTTGTATTTTAGTATTTTTTTTGTTTTTTATTTTTTTTTGATTTTTGTAATTTTTTTTTTATTTTTATTTTTTTCTTATTTTTTTTTGTAAAAAACAACTTTTTCCCTAATTCTAGACGACACAGGCACAGGAGGACAGTGGGATAGACAGCCCGAATGACCCGGTTAGTATTTTTCTTCTGTTCGTAATATTCATGCTTAAACAGTAGTTAGAATTGTTCTTAATTTATTTTTTCCTTTTTATTCATAAAAACAGACGGAATACGACTACATATACTCCGGAAGAATATGCTTGTGTGGAAATAGCGCTTCCTTCCTCTGTGCGTGCAAATGCACTATGTATTGCAGTAAAAAATGTCAGGTAAGTCAAACATACATTCCAATTTTTGTGGCTTACTGCGAATAACCGGGTGACTAATATTTCTCCATTTAATTCATTATGTAAAAGAAAAGGGAGATACATACCATAGCGGCCATTAGATTTCGCTACAGCAAAGATCCTTGCGGAATACCAAATTATTAAACTTAAACTTGCGTAAATCGTGTCGTTTAAGTCTTTTAAATAACAGGGTTAGGCATACTGTCATTTTGAAACAATAAACAACTATTTAGTTACTATAACAATTAACAGATTTATGAGGGTTAATTTTCGTAGGAATGCCTACAAAGTATTACATGACTTGTTAGGACATTTGAGTATTATATAATAATAAAGCGAGGGGTAAACCGCAGAGGAATTCAGGTGTACAAATTGGAGAAAATCTGAAGAAAATCTTTGAAGGTTATGAGGAAATCTGTAAAGATTTCCTTCCTTTCGGAGGAAATCTTTAAAGGTTACGAGGAAATCTTTGAAGATTTCCTCCTCAAGGTGTACAAAATTTTGTCAGAGGTTTACCCCTCGTAATAAAGAGTAGTAAGTGAGTAAAAAAAAACAATACAAAATAAATTATATAAAAATACTACGCATAAATTTCATGCGTAAGTGGATAAGTCTTGTCGAATTATTTTAAATTTCACAGAGTTCCGTAAAATTTAAAAGTTGGTTTTAGGATGTATAATTTTTTGGTGTAGCGAAGTTTGTTGGCGCGATGGTACCGCACTTACTACGGTTGGTTACCCACAATTTGGCATATGTATGAAATAGAATAAAGTAACTCTATATACAAAGTATCAGCTGCAGTATAAACACGCATATCTGTCGTTTAAAAATTTCGGTAAAATATATAAATAGTAATTATATACCAAGGTAGAGAAGACATTTTTTATAGCCGTGCGTTTAAATCCCGAACTGCGTAGCAGCGAGGGATTTAAGAGTTCGAGGCTATAATAGTCTTCTCTGCCGTAGTTTATATATTAGTTTTTTTACTACTAGCACTATTTAACTATTTTTATTTAAAAAATAAAATAAATTATTAACAGAAACGATATTTCTTGAAATTTTCATAAAAATCAAGTAGCCTTGATCAATGACATTTGCTCAAATAAATACTTTGAACTGACGTTTAACAATTTAGTTTTTTTTTTAATTTTTGTCATAATATTTAGCTAATTATTGATTGTATTATTTGGTAATAATTATTATTAATAAATAGAACGTTATTTAAAGCTATTTTCTTGGGTTTAACTACTAAAAATTGCACAAAGAACTGGAACATCTAAAGTGACAGAAATCAATTGTTTATAAAATTTACTCCTACTAGAAGAGAAAAAATTATTATTTCTATAGGTGAAGAAAATTGATTTCACAGTCTGAAAACATGATAAATAATGGTATGTTCTAAAGCTGATCTTAGTGTTATAGCAAATTTTGTAATATGGGAAGCATTCGTTCTTGCTTCACTCACAGAAAATCCGACATTTTATCGCAAATTAGTTAACGTTAGTTAAATTGTAAAAAAATGAATGTTATAGTAATAAAATTTATTATATTTAATATTGTCTGCATATCTTATCTTTCTAATAGTTAAAGAGTTTACCGTTAAATTGCTTATAAGGCGGTTTCATGTTAGTAATTTGACATAACTAGAGTAGCAATAAATTGTTTTTTAATGGTCATAAGATTTAGAATATAAACACTTGCGTTGTATCAATTTTATACAGTTAGTATTCAATATTAAGTTATAATTTTTATCATAATTGCTAAATCAACTAATAATAATTATAAATATGCCTATGTTTTGATAAATAGAGTTACTTTGTAAGTTCCATTAGAAAACTACTGTTACTTTTTTATGGTAACTAACACTTAGTATATGCACGTACATTAGAAAAACATTGCTTTTGAGTAGAATTGGTAGCTTGCTAGCAAAGTACTAAACATAATATGTAACATAATATTATTAGGTTATACATTGTGATCAATAACTGGCATGCCAAAATTTAATAGGTGATTCTGCATCCAAAAATATCAAAAAAAGTTCCTATTAAGGTTGGTCCGCAAATGGGCCGTAAGGGAGCTACGGCTCTTTAAAATTGTAATAAAATAAGGTTTTTAATTAATAACTCTGGTACTCTTTAAGCTAGAGCGACGAGCTTTTGCATCTATACTAGTATTAATAAGGGCAATAAGTTTATCTTTTTTTTTTTGTTTATGCAGAGGCGTCCCTAGACGAAAAAATGTATTAGGCTTAACACATTTTTGTCCCAAACTTTTTTATGTGTACTTTTTTTCGATTTTTTGTAAAAAATATGGATTTAAAAATACATAAAAACTGTCAAATAGTGTAACACTGTAGGAGCAACCGTTTTCAAAAAAAATGCAATTAAGTGTAAGGTTTGTGCCACCAAATACGTTACTTTTTAAAAGGCTATTACTCCTTTAATGTTAAATTTAGGTGTTTTAGTGAAGAATACTTTTTTGCTCAGTTTTAAATGAAGAATCACCCTGCAGCATTAAAATTTTATTGATGCTTTTTTTGTTCCCCATTCAATATGTCATCGTCTAAGGACCGTCAGTCCCTTACGGCTCATTTCCGGACCAACCTTTATAGAAACTTTTTTTTAGATTTTTGGACGTAGAATCACCTCTTAAATTTTGCCATGGCAGGTACTGATCTTATAATAATACTGCTTAGCAGAAACGCAGTAAGTGAAGATAGAAATATGTAAAGTCGATTTTTACATTTCTACATGCTGTCACAGAAGTACTGAGTGTATAGTTGTTTCCACTTGTTACGTTTCTGTCAGGCAGAATAGTATTTGGATACCATCAAAATTACTTTTCTACTTAAAATGGACGAGATAAACGGCCGTGTGAACCTGGCCATGAAGTAGGGCACTTACGAAATAAGGGTCCTTTCCTAAAAGGGGACCCCCTAGAAAGGTTAGTGCCCCAATTGGTTTCGTTAGTGCCCCTTTGGTTCTCGACTTATAAGGTTGGGGAAAAAAACACCTGTTCTTCACAAAAGAGAAATAACGATTTTTTCGATTTTTTTTGTTTATCACTCGAAAGCATTTCGTTAGTGCCTGTTAGTGCCCAGAATTTTTTTTCTTCATCCCCAAAGGTTAACTCTCAGGGTCACCTCCAAGTTGATAATTTTAAACCGTCACACTAACAAAACTAAAAGAAATATATTTGTTTTTTTTTCGCACATAGGAGCTCTCTAGCGTTGGTAGAGGTTAGTGCCCAATCAAACTCTCCTCAGCCTTTATTATGAGGCTCACCTCAGGGCTCCGAAAAAGTAAACAAAAAAAGTGTATATTATTAAATCCTCGATTAAAGCATATACGAGTTCTTTGTCGTTAGTAGACGTTAGTGCCCTCAAAAAAATGACATAACGTCCAAAGACGACGACTCCAGAGGCTTTTAACTTTCCCAGATTTTAAGACAATACCTATACAGTATAACACTATATAACTTAAGCCGGGAAAATATTCTAACCAAACTTTTGATCATCATTCAATTTTTGACATAAAACTTGAGTTCCTTAGTATCAAATTATTAATTTTGCTTTCCCATTTTTAAAATATTCAAAACTTTGGGAAAGCCTTGCATTCGTGCAAAAGTTTTAAAATTTGTTTCGGGTATTTTTATGACGTTTTATATATAAATCAATTTTGAGCAAAAAAAAATCGGTCGGTCAGTCGTAAGATTGGTCTGTTCGGGAAATTATAGGGACTTACCATAGAAAGTTAGATTAGATTAGTGTTAGGTTTTCTTTGAAGATGGTCTAATACTGAAACGAGTATGGAAAGGAACTATGGCTACTATACCTATGCTGCCCGGCTAGGAAAAATAATCCTTACAATAAAATTATAATATAATATAATATAATATTATATAATATTATATAATTATATGGTGAACTTAAAAATCCCTATACGAATTTACACGCAAATATTTTAAACATTTCAAATTTTTGCAAAAAAATATTATATTTTTTCTCAACGTTTAATGACTCACCCCAATTTTACCTAAATAATCTCAACACAGATCTCTGTGTAACAAACATGTATGCTAAAGCGTTTTTTTTTCGATATAATATTCATAAAATGTTCGTATTATTGCGTCAACACGCAATACCGTTAAAATTAAATTTAAATAAATTCTGCCTTTCTAGGGTTTTAATCCAAAATTTTTTGGAAACATACGAACCTATAATTATTTAATACTTTGGGAAATGAATAATTATATATTTTATGTAAAACAGTATTTAAAAACGCATCGCTAGATGGCACTTCTTAAAAAATCGGCAATTAATTTTTTGATACTAAACAACTCAAGTTTTTTAATTCATGTCAAAGATTGAAAGATATCAAAAGTTTGGTTAGAATAATTTTCCCGGCTTAAGTTATATAGTATTATAGTCTATGGTATGGTCTTTAAATCCGGGAAAGTTAAAAGCCTCTGGAGTCGTCGTCTTTGGACATTAAGTCATTTTTTTGAGGGCACTAACGTCCACTAACGATAAAGAACTCGTATATGCTTTAATAATATATACTTTTTTTTGCACTTTTTCGGAGCCCTGAGGCGCGCCTCATAATAAAGGCTGAGGATAGTTTGATTGGGCACTAACCTCTACCAACGCTAGAGAGCTCATATGTGCGAAAAAAACAAATATATTTCTTTTACTTTTGTTAGTGTGACGGTTTAAAATTATCAACTTGGAGGTGACCCTGAGAGTTAACCTTTGAGGATGGAGAAAAAAAATCCTGGGCACTAACAGGCACTAACGAAATGCTTTCGAGTGATAAACAAAAAAAATCGAAAAAATCGTTATTTCTCTTTTGTGAAGAACAGGTGTTTTTTTCCCCAACCTTATAAGTCGAGAACCAAAGGGGCACTAACGAAACCAATTGGGGCACTAACCTTTCTAGGGGGTCCCCTTTTAGGAAAGGACCCTTATTTTGTAAGTGCCCTATCTTCATGGCCAGGTTCACATGGCCGAGATAAACTTGTATTTTTATAATTGAGGAGGTGAATTTCAAAACATTTTTGACTTTAGTTTGACAAGTGAACTTTTCATTGTATTTTCAGTCAAAATGAGTTTTCAATCGACTCCTCAATTAGAGTTATTATCTAACAATATGGTGAACACTAATATACCTGTCTAAGACTTTATAGTTTTTTTTATTTCCGTTTTCAAGATAATGATTAATGCATGCTGTAAAATTGCAAAAATTACATTTTTTGTTATTTACCTAGGTAAATAATTTAGAGTTATTCTGAATATCACTAAAAAAATCGAATCCTTTAAATTCATATGATACTTTAGTTAAAAATACATTTTCCTTAATTTATTTACCTTACTAAGTTTTACTAGTTAGCAGTAAACTAGACAATTCGTGTTCGTGATTCATGACTAAGTGCGGGCCTTAGTGGACGAGCAACTTCGGACTGGGGTGACAGATTTTATCTAAGGGGTGCAGGTAAAAATTTTCCGATTAAATATTAAAAATTGACTTATATATTTATTTTTGAATGACGTTGACAGATCTCTTGCCTAAACGATCAACCTCGATTTTGTTGGAAAGTGTAATTAATTGACAATTAGAACTCACGGTGCGGTGGTGCGACGGTTTAAATCAACTTCAAATTACCCCATTTCTGTTTCTATACGACGATTCTATGAGACGTTAGTATGATTTTAACCAAAAATAAAAAAAATCTATCGAGCACATATTTTTTTTTTAAACAAAAACCCCGTATGTTGGACACTTACCTTGTATTTGACTATTCACTAAATATTTACTCAAACTATTATTATTTTTTTTGTTTTATTTTGTTCAATATACGTGAACTGCAAAATAATTTTCATAAAAAAATAATTAATAATAAAAAACCCCTTATAACGGATGATACAAGAAGTATTGCCTACGAATTATCTCCGTAACTATAAAAGATAACAGATAACTTTTTGAAATTTACAGAGCTTGTATGAACCGTAAATACCCCCATTTTGTCATGGTCATTATAAAAAATCATTTCCTGTCTTAGCGGAAGTGATACCAACTTTTGATTTTTAAATGGAACCCTATATATTTGCTTACATTTATAGATGCGTATTTAAATTATCTTTTTATTAACATATCACAAGTCGATATTTGCATTAAAGATGGCGCCACAGGATCCATTTTTCATAAACACAACATGGCGGTCCGATGACGTCCATATTGGAATATTTCTGAAACTTAACATTTTAAATCTTTTAATAGTAGGCTAAAAATTTACTGTTGATCCGAAACTGATTTCCTTTTGTTTTTATGGATATGGCGCTATTTTGAAGTTTTTTTTTTCAAATCATCAACTTAAACGCCATTTTGTGCTAAATTTTTTAAAGGAAACGACCTTTTTTTGATTTCGTTAAATTAAAAACTCAGGTATACTCTACAAGAAAAAAGTACAAAAACCCTAATAGGGTTGGAAATTGTTTGGGAAAATGGCCATATTCCGTTGGGAGCTTATTAAATCCCAAGGGAATATGGACATTTTCCCCGAAAAGAGCCAACGCTATTAGAGTATTTCTACGCTTTTCTTGAGTATACCTGAGTTTTTGATCTAGTGAAATCAATAATAGGTCGATTCATTTAAAAAATTAGCACAAAATGGCGTTAAAGTGGATGATTACAAAAAAATTAACATAACGCCATTTTCATAAAAACAAAAGACAATCAGTTTCAGATAAACAGTAAATTTTTAGCCTACTATTAAAAGATTTGAAATGAAAAGTTTGAGAAATATTCCAATATGGAAGTCATAGGACCGCCATGTTGTTTTTATGTAAAATGTCTCCTGTGGCGCCATATTTAACACAAATATTGAGAATGAAAATAGAATTTAAATACGAATCTAAATATGTAAGCAAATGTAAAGGGTTCCATTTAAAAATCTAAGTTGGTATCACTTCCGCTTAGACCGGAAGTGATATTTTTATAATGACCATGCTAAAATGGGGGTATTTACGGTTCATACAAGTTCTGTAAATTTCAAAAAGTTATCTTTTATAGTTACGGAGATAATTCGTAGGGAATACTTCTTGTGTCACCCAGTAAGGGGTTTTTTATTATAAATTTTATTTTTTTATGACGATTATTTTGCAGTTCACGTATATTAAACAAAACGAAACAAAAAAATAATAATAATTTGAGTAAATATTTAGTGAAAAGTCATATACAAGGTAAGTGTCCAACATACGGGATTTTTGTTTAATAAAAAAAATGTGCTCGATAGATTTTTTTTTATTTTTGGTTAAAATCATCCTAAAGTATCATAGAATCGACGTATAGAAACATAAATGGGGTAATTTGAAGTTGATTTAAACTGTCGCACCACCGCACCGTGAACTGAACAAAATGCCTGTCAATGAAAACAGGGTTAAGGGTTAACACCCGTAGGAAAAAAGTATGCTAAACCTGGTAACACTGCGGCAACATATAGCACGTTATAGTAACCAATGAAAAACGTGAGATCTAAAATCAACGGAAGTCTTTACTTTTGTTTTTGATCTGCCAAGGTTATTTGCAAAAATCTGTGAATGTGCTGGTTTTTTCAACACTTAATTGAATTATAATACGAGCTTAACGGCGGCCATATTTAAAACTTCATAAAATGTCACCATGTATATCACTGTATCACTATCAATCGCCGCAATTGTTCATATGAGTGCTACCCTACAGCTAAAATATGTCATTTGTAGAATTGTGGCTAATAATTTTTATATTTATAGTACACGGAGTCCGCTTGCCAGCTTTGTGATCTCGTAAAACGTTTGTGAACTTTTATATATGGCCACCGTTGAACCGTATAAATGACAAACTCTTTGCATGTTTTTCTTTTCTTTTAAAATCATTATAAACGATGTAATCATGTTTAATATATATGTTTTTTTTTTTATTTTTAGCTTGCACATTGGCAAAACCACAGAAAATTATGCGCCAAAACTATAAAGGATAGAGAAAAAGAAAAATAGACAATATAAAAAAAATAGTTCAGGAAAGAAACTGGTATAAAAAATACTTGTTGTATTATAATATTAGAAAAAGTAATAACCACTTGTTTGTGTTCATTTTGAAATATAAAAATGTGATACTGTATGGTACATAGAAATCGGTAGACTGCAGTACCAAGGTTAATTTCTGTACGTTGTATTTCAGACTTTATTTGTTTAAAAATAATAAATGAGGTTGATGAATATTTATGCGCCATCTATTTTTAAAACTTTCGGTTGTTTTTATATTTAAGTTTAGTACATAAAAGGCTTTAAAGTGACCATTGGAAAAACGGTTACAAAACTTGTTTTTCTAGTCATATTTCATTAATCAACTTTAATGTATTGTTATTTTCTTAAACATATTAAGAATAAACTATTAATACTTAAAATAATAGAAACGTGTGCCTTAGTTCATAATAATTATTATCAATAATTTTCATATATAAATAAATTATCACTAATTTTTATAAAAAAAAACATGTTACCTAAATACTAATTTTATATAGAATTTATTTATTTTTTGTTTTAAATGTAAATCATATGCCATATAATGTTTTTAAAGACTTATAGCTAAGAAATAAGTATATTTTTCTAAATACTATGTATTTTTTCAGTTAGATTATTTTTTTTTCTTATGAAAAATGTGATAAATAGTTAATTTATAAATAGGTTATATGATTTATAGAATGATTATTAGATAAATACACTAAAGTAGGTAGCTACCTACCTATACAAAATTATATAAGTGTACTTATTTAGGGTTAGAATTTTTCCTTAGTTACATTTGTTAAAAATAAATTAGATGTTTAGTATTTTTGCATTTTTCTAAAAGTATACTCCTGTCAATCTGAGAATGCGATTCTGACGTCACAGCGCCTAAACTAAATACCACTCTATAGGGTAATTGAAACTTATTTCTTAAGATGTAATAAATGATTTTTGTTTATATACATTTTCTATATAATAATTATGTATTAAGTCTGACGCGCTGTGACGTCAGAGTCGCATTCTCAGATTGACACGAGTATACAATATGGGTATATAATACCAGAGATTTTCTAAGTACATTATAACTTGTAATTTACAAGTTAATACATAACTTATAATTTGCAAGTTAACAATAACCAATTGTTATTATTTGATATTATATTTAGATTTTCCAGAACCCTCACACTAGGTACTTACAGACAAAATATAATAACTTTTTACGAGAAATTAATTTCAATCCGTAGATAAATTGTTATTATAGTATATTCAACTTCAAGATGCAGTAGTAATAAACAAACATACGTAATTACAACGGATTTAGTGACAGGGTAGGACTCAAAACAAAAAAATATTTCTATATGACGGTCCATTTCAATGCATTGTACGCTTCACCGCAAGTGCTCACGTACTGACCTCATCCTACCTACATCCCTACTCTCGCAACATTTTAACCAATAAAATCAAGCGCCCGCTGCCGCCTGCGCGATTCTTTTGTTTACTTCCACTGCACCTTGGACTTGAATTTACTATAATATAATAGATTCTAGGCTTTAATAATATTATTCTAATAATAATAAATAGCTTTACTTATCACACAATGACTACTTAAATAATTTTAAACAAAAAAATTAAATTATACAACTAAATTAAGGTACAATTTTAATATTTTTTCTTTTAAATTTTTATAAAATTTAATCAAGTTTTCTCATTTTTTTTTAAACTCACAGTTCGTCTGAAAGGCAAAATCATGAAAAAAATTGTCCACAAAAACTGACCCTGTGGTATGATTCCGTATCGTTTTCTATTAAAAAAAATGTATATCAGAAAAAATCTATCGGTTAGTTTTTTTTTAATCAATTTTTTAATTTCATCTGAAAATTAAAAAACAAATGAAAATTAAAAAAAACAACATTTTACATATAGGACTTTCAGAATAAAATTAAATATTTGTTCTTACAAAATATTCTACGTTGCATCCTAGACTGTTAATAGAATTATTCTGTAACTCGGCATTTTTGAAAAAAATGAGGTCAAATTTGAGAAATTTTTGACATCTTTTACTGCTTTATATCTTGGAAGCTACAGGCGGAATTAAAATTCTGAATTTATATTTCAATTCAGCTTTAAGTAAAAATATTTTTAAAATAAAAAAAATAGTTTTTTTTTGTTAAAATGAACCTAGGCTAGGTCAAAGTAATATTTTATTGACAGCAGTTTATTAATTATAATAAATAATTAAAATAATTTTTTTTTGAAAAATTGTAAAATTAACGTTGGTTCTTTTGCTTGGCAGTCGGGTAAATAGTATCGATGCCGTAGGTTAAAAATTTTTTTTAAGGCAAAATTTAATGCTGAATCGGAATATGAATTCAGAATGTAGATTTAGCTTGTCACTTCCAATATATAAATCAGTAAAAAAGGTCAAAACTTACCAAAAACCCAAATCCTTATCAAAATTGACCTCATTTTTCTCAAAAATGCCGATTTATAGAATAATTCTATTAACAGATTCGGACTGAACGTAGAATATTTTGTAAGAACAACTATTTAATTTGATTCTGAAAGTCACGGGATTTTTTTTTAATTTTAATTTTTTTTTCATTTTGATGAAATTAAAAAAATTGATATAAAAAAAACTAACCCATAGATTTTTTTCTAATATACATTTTTTTTAATAGAAAACGATAAGCAATCATACCACAGAGTCAGTTTTTGTGAACAATTTTTTTCATCATTTTGCGTTTTGCCGTAGGTTAAAATATTTTTTAAGGCAACTTTTAATGCTGCATCGGAATATGAATTCAGAATTTAAATTCCGTTTGTCACTTCCAATATATAAATCAGTAAAAAAGGTCAAAACTGAAAAATTCCGAGTTGTAGAATAATTCTATTAACAGATTTAGACTGAGCGTAGAATATTTTGTAAGAACAACTATTTAATTTGATTCTGAAAGTCCTCTATGTAAAATGGGATTTTTTTTTAATTTTCAATATTTTCATTTTCAGATGAAATTTAAAAAATTGATTAAAAAAAACTAGCCGATAGATTTTTTTCTGATATAGGTACATTTTTTTTAATAGAAAACGATAAGGAATCATACTACAGGCTCAGTTTTTGCTGACAATTTTTTTCATAATTTTGCGTTTCAGACGAACAGTTTATTGAATTCATTTATTTATTTATTTATTTATTTATTTATTTATTTATTGAATTCATTTATACTCCTATGAAATAAAGATTCATTAGTCAAACTATTTGTAGCTAACTCTAAATGGAAGACATTATTGGACCTTGTATAATATGAAATAATTTCATCAAAATTCAATATTATATTATTATTTGTAAAGTATTTAACAGAATCGAGGAACTTTTTTTAACATAAATTTTGTATAATTTATAAATTACATATAAATACTTATAAGATTTATATACAACATATTTATATGAAAAGTTAAAGACAAATTTACCCAGTTCTATTTAAGTTTTAAACCCATAAACTAATCGTACGATAAGTTTTATTATTTCCCTTTTTTTTTGTCAATTGGTTGATTGGTTAATTTATTAAAATTTTAATAAAAATGGGTATCTAAATTAAGTTTATATTAAGATTTTATTGATTAAAAATTTAATTTGTTTAGTCTGATTGTTGTGTAGTCCATCTTGACACTGAAGATTTAATGTTATATAAACTTTTCACCGTCGTATAAACGTTTCAATATTGTAAATGCTTGTAATATTACAGGAAAACGTCACTAAAAGACCTAACTGAAAATAATAAACAAGGACCAATGCTTGATTCCAAATATAATTAAAAGTTAGCTGCAACGATGACTGAATAATATTTAATAAATACATTAGAGAAAATATTATTGGCACGACAAAATAGATCCTAGAACGACAATAGGTTTGGATCCCTGAACGCAAAACGTCATACGAAAATTCAGCTACCCTAGAATAGGTACAGTTGGTTTTAAAATAAATGGAAAAGTTGGGTTATAAAAAAAATGTTACATTGCAAATTGTGTTTTTCCATTTGACAAATATTTGTTTACTTGTCATTAAATGTCATTAAATTTGTGTCAATATAATAAGACTAGCATATACCCACCACTTCGTCCGTGGAATCGAGACACTAAAAAGCATCAAGTTCACTGTTGCGGTACACTTTAAAACAATAAGGAAGCCCCGTCGCCCGTGGCCCGTCGCGGATTGATAAAAATAATATGGAAGTCCCCGCGCGGCTTGATATAATCTTATATATTTAGAGATAGCCATAAACTTAAATTAGTTCTCTCTTTTAAAAAAAAACTTTTAACCCCCCGTTTCACCCCCTTAGGGGTCGAATATGGAAAAACCCTGACACACGTATCTTTTCGATTTCGATAAAGAACATTTTTGCCAAATATGAAGATTAAGAGGTCTCTGAGATACGCACAAACCTTTCAACCCCTTTCACCCCCTTAAGGGTTGAATTTCGAAAAATCTTAGTGGGTACTTACATCATAAAAGGAACAAACTGTCCAAATTTCAAGTTTATAGGTCAAGGGGTTTAGGCTGGGTGTTGATTCTGTCAGTCAGTCAGGGCAAAGCCGCTTATATACAGGGTGGTCCAGTTTATATCATCAGGATTTTAAGGGGTGATTCTACATTGAAAAATATGAAAAAAAGTTCCAATAAGCTTATGTCTAAAATGCGTAGTTAGTGAGCTACGCCCCTTTGAAAGTGGCTAAAAAATTCGGTTTTTATTTAATAACTTAGGAACTCTTTGAGATGTAGGAATCAAGTTTTGCACGTAAACTAATCGTAATAAGGACCATCTTCGTATGTTATTTTCATGTACTTATTTTAACCAGGGGTGTGCGAAACGGGGGGGCCTTATCAGTTTTTTGTCCCAACTTTTTTCTGTGTAACTTTTGAGTAATTTAAAAATGGTGCATTTTTAGGACACCAAAGCTCCCTTAGGATTGATTTTTGGAAGTTTTTTACTTAGTTTTTGATGTACATTCACCCTGCATCATTAAAATTTAGGTTTTCAAAATTTTACATAGTATTTAATTTTTGGTCCTCAAATCGTGAAAATTTACCTTCAAATGGATTTTTCTCGAAAACGGTTAATCCTACAGTATTTTATATATTTCAAAAATAAAATTACAAAAAAGTTACACAGATAAAAAATTTGGGACAAAAAACTGATAAGGCCCCCCCGTTTCGCACACCCCTGGTTAAAATAAGTACATGAAAATAATATACGAAGATGAGCCTTATTAAGATTAGTTTACGTGCAAAACCTCATTTCTACATCTCAAAGAGTTCCTGAGTTATTAAATAAAAACCGATTTTTTTAGTCACTTTCAAAGGGGCGTAGCTCCCTAACTACGCATTTTAGACATATGCTTATTAGAACTTTTTTTCATATTTTTCAATGAAGAATCACCCCTTAAAATCCTGATGATATAAACTGGACCACCCTGTATATATAGAGATTACATATGATTTTTGACATGGTTAAACTTACGCCATTTAAATATATTCTACATTCACATAACTAAATCTTGTGGAAAACATAACATTTTAGTTAACCCTGCTTTTCCATTTATTTTAAAATCATTTTCGTTGATAATAATTATTTATAAATTATTTATATACGACAATTCACAGGAAATTTTTGAATGACAGAAAAGGGTTAATGAACCACAAAAAAGGTATCACGAATAAGATTTTTTATGTTAACCCATTAAGTACTACCGTTAAAATATTCATACAGATTTACAGATTTTTGTAAGGGGTATTTTAAAATGCGTGTAGTTTCCAATTGATTTATGTATGGCTTGGGGAACGTTCAAGTATTACGTAACGCAAATTTTTGATCATTTTAGACCGAATTTACAAAAAATTGAATCCAGTATCCCTATACTATACTTAAAAGTTAAAAAAGTTTCATACTAAGAATGCCGGTAAGGGTGGACATAAAAAATAATAATTTTGCATAAATAAATAAAAATAGGTGCTTAATATATTTTTAATACTAAAAAATAGATATAGGACTAAAATTGTTAAAATAACTTTCAATTTTAGGATTCGCTAAACTCGGTTGTTAGTTTTAATTTGTAGGTTTGGTGCTATTTTATTCTTTTAAACGTGGAGAATACCTTCAAATATTATTATTATTAAATCAATCGGCAGTCATGGCCTTCTTATTTTGTCGTGCATTTCCCTTTCTGTTGTGCAGATACCTTTTTAGTCGTGCAAACACTTGCTATGTTATGCTAATACCTTTTTTGTCGTTCATTTACCTATTTTGTCGTTCATTTACCTTTCTTGTCGTTCGTTTACCTATTTGTCGTTCATTTACTTTTTTTATATCAAGATTTTTTTATGGCGTGGTTTATTGCAACTCATACTTTAATAAAGTTTATTTAGTAAATGCTATTATGTAGCCTAATAGAAATTTAACGTTAGATAAACGTTTTTTCTAACGCGTATTGTATAAATGTCCCGATTTCTAACGTTAGTTGCCTAACGTTAGAATAACGTTGATCTAATGTTTGGTAAAACTTCTAACATTATAAAACCCTTATTCTAACGTTGGATCCTAACGTTAGTCAACTAACATTCAAACCACATTCATCTACGCCGGATCTAGATTTCTGCCATATAAATAAGTTAGGAAAAATACATAAAACGTTACTATTTTAAGTATCTATACAAGACTTATGCCAGGAGTACAAAATATTCTATTTATTTTAAAGGCTGTTCACAAGTCTAATGACAGGTTTGAGGGTTTTGGAAAAATGTTATTTATTTTTTTTACGTTTGCTAACAACAAAAATATATATTTCATAAAAAAGATTGTTTTATTTTTTCCTTTAACGACCGAACTGTAGCAATTTCAGGGTTACAACGCTCCCTGACAAGCTAGAATTTCAAAAAAAAATAAATAAAAGAGATAACTTTGACTACCGTAAATGCCTGCGGCTTGAAACATGCACCTGACTTGAAACAGTTTAAATAGTCGATATCGATTTTACACACATTCTAAAGATAGATAACAGCTATATTCTGTATTTTCTTGTTGCCAACATAAAACGATAAAAATATCTAACATTTTTATTAAAAATTTAGGGAATTTAATAATATAATATTGTCATAAGCTTTACTCTGTTAACGAAATATCTTTGTTAGATAAAATAACAATGTATTATTTATTATGATAACATATCTACTTTTACAAGTTCTTTGACACATAATTTAAGTGCGAATAAGATATATTCTGTTCACAAAGGCTATATATATATATATATATATATATAGAACTTTTGTTTTGTATTCGTTTATGTTTAGTTTAGAGACCCTCCTAAAAATTATAATTATCCTTTGGAAAAAGACATCCAGGGGTTATTTTAACGTGCAGTTGGACACTAAATGTGCAGTGTTTGAAGGTTTCTGTTCGTTGAGTGCTCATTTAAACAAAAATCAAATCAAATTTTTCATTTTACAGCGATTGACTTTGAAATGCTCAAAAAAATTTCTGCGATGCATTTGATTCACATTTATTGTCAAAAACAAAAGAAAAGTATTCTGGATCATTTTTAATTTTGGTGAATAGGTCATATTCTTTGTGTAGCGGGAAAACGGGCTTAAAATAACCCCTGAAGACATCCAGCAGAGCAATTCACATCTCATATGGATGTGATGTGATATCCCAAGTAACACGGTAGCTATAAAGTATCTCTTGCCTATGTTTCGCAGCAAAATTACAGCCATATAGCTGTAATTTTGCTGCAAAAGAGCGGTAATAGATTCTTTACATCTACTGTGTTACTTGGGATCACATCACCGGTGAACGGGATTAACCAGGTCTATTCACGTGCGTAAACAATATTGCCAAAATAGCAATATTTTTTACGCAAGTGAATAGACCTGAATAAGGCTATGCAGTTGGCGTTCACTGGCGATCAGGTGGCGTGATATGATAATAATATAACACCACATCACATGGAATGTAAACCTCTACCCCCAGACGTGAGTTTTTCCAAAACATATTCATTTTTTTTTGACAAACAAACCAAGCAAAGCTGCCGCTGAATGGAGTGTTCTGTGAGTAAACTCAATTTATTTTAATTCAAGAATAACTCTATCGTGAAATATGTGTTACTGCAAGTTGAACATAGATGGCAGTGTATATCTTAGAACTGATTTTTTAACGAGAGCTATCCAGACTGGATTCAACAGATGGACTATGAACCAGATATTCGATTCAACGGCCAAAAGTAGTCATAATGAACAAATCGTGCATCATGAATTTGTAAATAACCTGAAAAAGATTCGGTTCCGCCGCACTTTAGTAGCTCTTTTAAATATAAAATTTGGTTTGGGTGATTTGGAGGGATGTAAGAAAGCTGCAGGATTAAAGGAATATGAAGAAGATGATGGTGTCGAAATTAATAGTGAACATTGTTGGAGATTTTTTTTAAGATAGAGAAGAGTAGCTCTTAATGTCGAAGATTATCTATCGTAAAATTCTTACCGTGTGCCGGACTATATTCGACTGACATTATTACGTCGAGTATAGTCCGGCACACGGTACGTTACCTACGACGAAAGGGTAGGCGGCTGGCGCGTTCTCAACTTTATAAAGTATCGTATACGATTAAAGCGTCATATGTATATTTTTTTGGTCATAAGGCAGGGTGCGTGCATGTGAGAACACACACGTTCTTCACATTTTTCGATAGCTTTAAATAATACGTATCGTGTAAAATAACTATAGGTATTATAATAATTATTATTATATGTCCGAGAAAGACTAAATGAAATAAACTTGCTCGCGAAAAGGTACCGAAAAGTTTTAGGCTTTTGATTATTTTGTTGTTATTTTTTAATGCATGTTCATTTATTTTCAGTCATTATAAAAAAGTACCCTGCAAATGTAAATTTTAATTCGCCCTCACCAAAATTGCAAAAAAAAATATTTTTCGCCTTTATGCGATAACTACCCAGCAAAACATTACCGACGGGCCATCACTGGGCCATGAACTCGTGTGATATCCCATTGGTAAAGTTTTGCTGGGTAGAGGATAACTAGCACCCAAGTAACACAGCTGCGTATAGCTACTAGTAGCTATAAAGTCCAAACGGGTATCCCACTTGCACACACATTCCAAAAACATTTCCCGTAGCCACAGATCCGTGCGTCAATCTAAAGCTACTGTGTTACATGGGCAATGGCATATTTTTAAGATATGTAACCTATAGGGCCCCCCAAGTATAAAATATTTTTTTATTTCCCTCCCAAAAATGTTGATGACTAAAAAAAAGCCCAAAAAAAGCTCCGCATCCCCAAAAATTATTTTTTTAAATCTGAAAAAATAAAAAAATAAACATCACCCGGCGGGGGGGCGCCAAACTATGAGGGGCCCGTAAGATTTTTCTCACTATCCAGTCCAGTTATGTCCATAATTTACCAGTATCATACAAAATTTGATAAAAATCGTTGGAACCATTTTTGAGAAAACATTTTTTTTTATTTTTGTTTATCAAAGAATTATAATTATTTTGCAGAGTACCTAGAGAGAAATTAGAAAAAATCACCCTGTAATCCCCTAAAAACCTTAAGTTTAAAGTTTGGTTTTATTCAGTTAAACGCTATGACCTGAAGACCTCTCACGGTGGGCTTTAAGCTTACGGAGATGAAAAAATCGAACACCCCATATTATTTTTCAAATTTTTTAAAAAAATCTAGATGTCGCTCACAGCGTGTTTTTTGGGGTTGTCACTCGAATGTTGCGAGAGTAGGGATGTAGAAAGTTAAACAGGTCAGTATGAAGCGTACAATGCATTGCAATGGTCCGTTATATAGAAGTTCCCTTATTTTGAGTCCTACCTTGTCACTAAAAACCGAATTTATCTTAAAAATGTTAAAAAAATGTATATATTATTTTTTCTGGATACCCTGTATATCTGATAAAAAAATATAGTTGTTTTTATGTGAGGACGGACAGGCGGACGGACGGATATCGAAAAATCGGATTTTCAGTAGGTATACCTACCTACTGATAAATACATCCAAATCTGGAAAAAAAATATAACCTTAACATTAGGGGGGGGGTTGTACGGCTGTAAAAAAAACAATATTTTTTAGATCTAAGTGAGTACACCCTTAAATTTTCCGCAGAACAAGATCACGAAAATAACATTTTTTTGAAAATCGGACACGATTTCGGACTGATCCGGCCGAAAAATATCGAATCTTAAGGGTTTTTGGTTATAAATCGGTGGTTCTTTAAGGCAGAAAAATATTTTTGGTGTCGTTTCCTAATTTTTTTTTACGGAAATCTTTTTTGAATATAGAATGTCGAGAAACCTAAAAAAAGCAATACAAATCTTTATTTTTTTTACTAACGCAAGTCTTTCTTCGAGGAAAGTAAAATTAAGTGCAACTTGCACTAAAGATTTTTTTATTTAGCATTACAAAATCCTTTAGACGCACCTAGCTGGGTGTTTGGAATCTAGATCCGAAACCAATACAGTTTTTTGTAAAATGCTACTTTCGTAGTTTTTTAATGATTTTTTTTTCTCAAATAAAAAATATTTATTAAATATAAATTACTAACATTTATAACGTGAATATGTAAAAAATATAACAAAAAGTATAATTAAAAAAAAATTGTAAAAACAATTTGTATTCTTGAAAAATTACAAAGCAAACTACCAACATTTTCTAAAAACAAGTTACTAAAACGGAAAATAATTACCCTACTTTCCCCCCTTAGGCGCGACACTGGACGTGACATTTTTATTGTATTGGTAGTCCCTAAAATTTACGAAACGATACCAAACAAAAAAATTCTACCTCAAAAAACAACCGATTTTTAACCAAAAACCCTAGAGATATGAAGAGTCCACTTTGTCTGCTGGTTCCGTCCGAAATTTACAAATCTGTGAAAATTCAAAATAATAATAATAAGTTTATTTATTTAAGTTTTACATGTACATTGTTTTATAAATTTAATAAATTTAAAAATTTCGTTTGGACTTTTAAAGTTTGACACCTAGGTTTTGGAAAACCTGTGTTGTGTCCTAGAATAACATTACTTTATTGCTTAAGAACTAAAATTATAGATATACTTAGAGTAGAGCAGAAAGAAGAGCAGAGAATTCAAATGTAGCGGGCGGGTGAAAAGAACTGAAGGGAATCGAATTTAAAATGTGTTAAAGAAAAAATTTAAAAATAAAAAATAAAAAAAGGGTAAATTTAAAATACAGTCAAGAAAAAATTAAATTAATTTGAAAAAAAATCTAAAAATCTTTTATTATATTTGATATTAGTTTTTACGTTTGTTTTATATTTTTTGTAATTTTTTAAATTTTTTATATCAGTGGGGAGAATATTAAATAAGTTGGATATTTTTCACAGAACCAATATTGTAATTTTCAGTACATTTTTATCAGTGTATGCAAATGGTCGTTGGGCGAGTGCTGGCATGCCTATCGTATTCTTTTATAGCTCGTGCGACAATTGCCCGATCGGCAGCTTTATCGCGGGCCGACTTGCGGCCGCAAACTGGCCAGAAGACAATTGCTTGCTGGGAAATTAAAGTTTGCGAAAAAAATGCGTTTTCGCTGGTCCTTCCCTGCAAAAAAAATACAAACAATAAAATTTAAAAATTAATGCGATAATTCATCGAAAGACTTTAAATCTTATTAAAAAACTTTTTAACAAAATTAAGAACAATTTTATAGCATTTTAAATTTTTAATAAAACAAAAAACACTGCGGCCAACAAAAAATAATTTTCCCTGTAGGCCTATGTTTAAACAAAAAAAAATTTTAACATTTTTCTTTTTCTAATAAATAAAAATATTAAAAAAAAAAAGAAATGAAGAAAAATGTAGGCACCTATATTTTAAAAAAAATTTAATTTTTTTTTTTTTCGAATAGAAATTGAAAAAATTTGTTTGTATCCCATTTTACTCCACAACTATTTTTACCAAATATATTCACAAATTGAATAAGGAACCTATGGTCCTTTGAAGCCTTCAGGTCAAAGTATTCTCGAGTTATCGTGCCCACAAATTTTCCCGGACAGACAGATTTTTGAAAAGTCACCCCACTACATGGCAATATAGATCTACAATAAACTTCCTACGCATCTAAAAAGTCTTACATTAAATAAATTTAAAAATGAGACAAAAAAATATTTCATGAGCAATCCATTTTTTAGTTTGCAGGAGTATTTTAGAGCGTAAGGATGGTCAACTTTATTACTGTTGTTTAATAACAATATATTGTTTATTTTACTTTGTTCTAATTAAAACTTTTAATCTGTTTGTATATGTACTTTATACTTTATATTTATATACTATTGTCTTGACATTATCCAACAAATTGTAAAATTTTCTATGGAAATAAATACTTTTATTTTATTTATTTATTTATTTATTTGCGTAAATATTTTTTTTTTTTAATTTTACTTATGTACGTAAAAATTTCCTTGGCGAAGGGAAATATATCTCGATTTAAATAGATTTTATTCAACACTTGTTTTTACCACTATTTTAATTATAAAAAGTTAAGTTTTTCCCACCAGTGACTAAAAAATGTTTTGCTCACTCTTTTGTGTATTTAAAAACTTAATCTTTTTGTTATAATTTTTTGCTAAATTATAGATTTTTTTTTCTATTTTGCGACTCTTATAAGCAAGCTCATAATCATACGCATTTCGCGTGTTCTTATAGGCCTATAACAGGTTTGTACTTCTTTTTCTTTTGGGTTTGCAACACGACAAAACACTATCGCTTGACGTCTTCCGTGGAACATCTCTTTTATATTTAGTTTAGTTTTCTACGAAATTGTGTTTTGAAGTTACGTGCTAAAATTGTGACTTGGTTACTTGCAGTGAAAAAGAGAAGAGCTGACTATAAAAGATATCAAAATATCGTTTGTTCGTTGAATTTTAAACATTACGAAAATTGTAATGCCAACCCAAAACAAAAATCCCTAAATCGGTCGTCAATTAAAATTTAAGATTTTTTATATTTTAGAGCAAAATAGAAAAAATAGTATAAAGCACTCGTTTCATAACACCCGTTTTTGGCGCACGAGTACAAGTTTAGAAAACGAGCCGCCTGCGGCGAGCTAAAGTACTAAAAGTCCAAACTAGTACTTTAATATACTATTATTGTATAAAGTTTAAGTCTGAGGTTTACAATCTCAACTCTTGTATTAAGTGATTTTATCAACTTAATACACTAGTTAGGTAAGAAAAGAATATAACTATTGAATTGAATCACATGAAGTTTTTATTCTAATTTACAAAAATAATATGAGTCATCTTTGTATTCAACTGTTTACACTCTTTACAAAAACTGTTTGAGATTTTGATAAGATTTCAACTTCAGTGTTCAACTTTTCGTCGCGTGGTTGGTTCTGCTCAAAAATACGTCGATCGGCTTCGCGTAAAACTTTTAAAAAATGGATTAAAACTTATAAACAATTAAAATTTAATATAAGAGAAGTTATTTGTGACGTGTGTAGTTTATGTTTAAAAGAATTGGGACACTTTTTAGTGCTTAACCATGTTTACATACGTACGTAATTTGTGCCAAAATAACTTAAAACTAACTTTTTTATTGTGGATATATCCATATACGGAGTCCGAGTAATAGTTCTTTAATGGAAAAAGTACAATGGAGAAGAATATGTGAGTACCTGAATTAATTTTACTTTCCCCGAGGAAAACCCTGCGCTAGTAAAAATATGTGGAAAAAAGAGATGCTTTTTTACGTTTCTCGGCGTTTCACATGCAAAAAAATATTTCCCCTCGATATATTATCGATATCTTAACCCTTTGGGACCCAGTGGGACATATATTCCTGTTTTAGGTCATCACTTGTGCACTGCATGTCTCATTAGGTTCGTTTTGGTTCTCGAAAATCGTGGTTCTGAACTGGTTCGAAACGGGCGCAGTTGCGACTGAGCATTGCCCAGTTGCAACTACGCCGGTTCCGAATCAGTTCAGAACTGTGATTTTTGAGAACCAAAACAAACCTATTTTACCTTATAAAATTATTTAAGGTTTTTTTAGTTACTTGAAGCGTATTTCTACCAAATTTTATTAACAGTTGCAAAGCTACAGCTTGTCAAACTTAGGATGAGACTTGAGTTTTTAAAAGTGGAGACGCCCGCCTAGTGCGCATTGGACAGCGGCTAAATTTACCAGTTGTTAGAGGTGCGCGTATCGCCTATCTTTCTTCCTCCGAATACCTTTCCTTACATTTCCACGTCGCATCCTAAGTTTGACGAGCTGTACTTTAGTATTTTTTGTCCTAATAAAAATTTAAATTCAAAATAACAATTGTTATACCGACGGGTAAACCGCAGAGGAATTCAGGTGTAAAAATTGAAGGTAATCTGGAGAAAATCTTTGAATGTAATTAGGTAATCTGAAGGAAATCTTTAAAGATTTATGAAGCTGAAGTTTGCAACACGTTTTTTTGCATCGAAAATTCAAATAGTATATTAAAGCACTTGTTCCATATATGAAGCTGAAGTTTGCAACGTTTTTTTGCAACGAAAAATCAAATAGTATATTAAAGCACTTATTCCATAACACGTTTTTAGCGCACGAGTACAAGTTTAGAAAACAAGCCGCTTGCGACGAGTTTTCTAAAGTACTAAAAACTCATGTTATGAAACTAGTACTTTAATATACTATTTGAGTTTTCTAAAGTACTAAAAACTTATAAATCTAGTGCTTTAATATACTATTTGAATTTTTGATGCAAAAAAACGTTGCAAATTTCAGCTTCATAAAGATTTCCTCCTTTTTGGGGGAAATTTTAGAAACTCGAGGTAATATTTGGAGGTAATCCAGAGGAAATCTTTGAAGATTTCCACCTAAATATGAAGCTGAAGTTTGCAACGTTTTTTTGCATCGAAAATTTAAATAGTATTAAAGCACTTATTTCATAGCACGTTTTTAGCCCACTAGTACTTTAGAAAAATCGCTGCAAGAGGCTTGTTTTCTAAACTTGTACTCGTGGGCTAAAAACTTGTTATGAAACTAGTACTTTAATATACTATTTGAATTTTCGTTGCAAGAAAACGTTGCAAACGTTCAGCTTCATTCCTAAAGGTGTACAAAATGTTGTCAGCGGTTTACCCCTCATGTTATACTGTACTCAGTGGGAGGACATACAGGGTGATCAGTAACTAGCATGTCAAAATTTAAGAGGTGATTCTATATCCAAAAATATAAAAAAAGTTCAAATAAAGTAAAAGTACTAAAAAAAGGTTTTTAATTAATAACTCTAGTACCCTTTAAGCTAGAGCGATGAGGTTTTGCATGTATACTAGTATTAACTTGGGCAATTAGTTTATGCTAATTTATTTTTTTGAATTTATACAGAGGGATGGCTAGACGTACAAAATGTGTGACACACAGTGTGAGGCTTAACACATTTTTGCTCCAAACTTTTTTATGTGTATTTTTTTTAATTTTTTGTAAAAATATAGATTCCTTAAGTAAAAATACATGAAAATGTCATATAGTAAAACACTGTAGGAGCAACCGAAAAATGCAATTAAGAGGAAGAACTCCTATTGCTCCTAATATTAAATTTAGGTTTAGTTTAGTTTAGAATACTTTTTTGCTTAGTTTTAAATGAAGAATTAAAATTTTATTGGTGCTTTTTTTGTTCCGCATTCAATATTTCCATCTTCGAAGGGCCGTAGCACCCTTAGGGCTCCTGAACTTTTTTTCATATTTTTTGAGAAAGAATTACCTTTTAAATTTTGATGTGCTAGTAATTGATCACCCTGTTTATAATTCGACTAAGATGCCCACTGCAGTACTGGGTCATATATGTTCCACTTTTTTTGTCTATGTAAAATACTTATTTTATACAAAATGATCGCCAATGATTATTTATAACTCAAAAAAGTTTTTAAAAAAATAAAATTTGGGTCTCAAAGGGTTAAGAAAGTTCCTAGCTAAAGAACCTTATCCAAAGTTCTTGGTTTTGTTAAAGGCCGAGGTAGGGTAAGGAGTTCAAGGGAGGCAAAATACTACTTTTTTGGTCACAATATTTCTTCTAAGTATTGTAAAATTACAGTACTTAAATATCAATTCCAACATTTTTTTTATTTCAAACTCGATTTAAAATTTCACAATTTTGTGATTTTTTTTTTGTAAATACTATTCGATCCCAAAATAGGATTTTTTAGTTAAAATCACACCGAACCCACCGTGGCTAAGATGCCGAAACTTGAACCATCGATAGGCAGTGGCAGTGTATTTTCATTGAAAATACACTGCCACTGCCTGAAAATTTTTCAAATATTTTATGAAGCTGAAGTTTTTAACGTTTTTTTGCAACGAAAAATCAAATAGTATATTAAAGTACTAGTTTCATAACATACGTTTTTAGTATTTAGTATTTAGTATTTTATTTATACTCGTTTAGGGACCTTTTCTAAAGTATTTTACACCACAGGGGTAAAAATTGGAGGTAATCTGGAGGAAATCTTTGAATGTTAGTAGGTAATCTGAAGGAAATCTTTAAAGATATATGAAGCTGAAGTTTATAACGTTTTTTTTTTTGCATCGAAAATTCAAATAGTATATTAAAGCACTTGTTCCATATCACGTTTTTAGCGCACGAGTACAAGTTTAGAAAAGAAGCCGCTTACGCCGAGTTTTCTAAAGTACTACTGCGCTAAAAACGTGTTATGGAATAAGCGCTTTAATATACTATATACAGAGCGGTCCAAAAGTCACCCCCCCTCTTAACTTTTGAACGAGTTTAGATATCGACTTCAAATTTAGAACTCTTAAATAAGACAACTTAAACTATCTTTAAGCATATATTTGATGAAGCTGAAGTTTGCAACGTTTTTTTGCAACGAAAATTCAATGTTATGAAACTAGTACTTCAATATACTATTTGAATTTTCGTTGCAAAAAAACGTTTCAAACTTCAGCTTCATTATATTTGATACTTTTAGCTCTTAAAATGTGGGCAGGGGGGCATGGGGCGACATTTTTTTAAATGGAAAGGTGGGTCGTGTGATACATCATTTTAAAGCTTATAAAATTCTCCATTTAACTGTATATTTTTTATTTTTTTTAAACATTTTTTTTTTTGGGTTTAAAATAGGGTTAAAAATGGGTATTTTTGTCAAAATTTCTCTAAAAAATCCAAACAATTTTTTAAAAATGCCTAATTTCATAATGAAAAAAAGTAAATTATACTTTTCAACTAATTTTAGTTGACATAAATAAAAATTAACAAAAAAAAAACTTAAAAATTTATTTTTTTAGCACAAAAAACTGAAAAATTAAAACCTTAAAAAACATGTTTAAAAAATTTAAATATGTATGGTTATATAGAGAATTTTAAAGGCTTTAAAATGATGTATCACACGACCCCCTTTCCATTTAAAAAAATTTCCCCCCATGCCCCCTGCCCACATTTTAAGAGATAATAGTATCAAATATATGCTTAAAGATAGTTTAAGTTGTCTTATTTAAAAGTTCTAAATTTGAAATCGTTATCTCAACTCGTTCAAAAGTTAAGAGGGGTGGGGGGTGACTTTTGGACCGCACTGTATATAAAAACGTTGCAAACTTCAGCTTCATAATATTTTTTATTTTATTTTTTTGTGGGATATTTACTAATTAAAATGTGCGATATTTACTTACTAAAATTAGTCATGACCAACAAAAAATTTCAACTTTTTTGGTTTGAACCACCCTAATGGACACTTGTCTATCTCTAATAAAAATTTAGTTGGTGCAGGTTTTTTTGATACCGAAATTCGTGAGTGCGTGTTTTGGACGTCGCGACGCTTAACAGAAAAGAGCGTCGGTTAGCCATTCAGTCTACGGCGCCGTTTTCTGTTGCGCGGTTCTCCTTCTTTGACTCACGTATATCAAACTGAACATACACGCGTTTTCAAAAAAACTATTTTTCTAGCTCTTAGAAACAAAAAAAAAATAGTGTTCAATGAAAGAACTTTTTTCCATTGTACCTATAGAAGAAAAAAAAATGATGATTGGTTAGAAAAAAGATTTGGATTTTAAGGTATGTAAAGTATACATACACGTGACACCAAAATACGTAAAATATTGTAAATACATACAAATAAACCAACAAACCAGGCACAGTGGGTACAAGGTTGCCGGGCCCGGTCCTTCGAAGACCACCAAAAAAATTGCCATTCTCGAAAAAAAAATATATATATATATCAAAAACTACATACAGTTCCCCCTTAAATTTTGAACTGTTTAAGATAATAACTTGATATATGGACTACTTCAATATCATAACCCAATTTATTTTTTGGTATATATTTTATATTTTTAGGGGGCAAAATGGTGACACGGGGTCGTGTCACATATTATTTTAAAGCTCATTATGTTTTCTAGATGACCATGTATATTTTATTCATTTAATGATTATCAGAGTTGATACTTTAATTACAATAACAGGGTCGGACAACAGGAATTTTAAATTATTTATGTCTGTATACATATAATCGTATTCAGCATAGTTATGTATTAAAGAAACTCACCAAAAATTAGAATTAATTTAAAATTCCTGTTGTCCGACCCTGTTATTGTAATGAAAATATCAACTCTGATGATTCTATTAATTTATATTAATTTCATGACAGAAAAACTTAAATTACCTATTTTTTTTCTTCGACCTAGTTAGTAGTAAGTGCTTATTTTCCACCCGTTGTCATGACAGCGGTCAGAAATTGTCAGCTGATTTTACATATCTGCTGTCAGAAAACAAGTAAACTACAAATACAAAACGTCAAATTAATAAAATAAATTTTAAGGCAATTTTTGCGTTTTTTTTTATGTTTAGGTGTTAGGTTGTAGGAAAAATAGTATACGCACCTCGACGCGAACCTATTTTAGTGCACTTTCAGTGCTTTTTTTACTCGGCTCCGCCTTGTTAAAAAATATGCACTCTCGTGCACTGAAAACTAGGTTCGCGTACTCTGGGTAATTTCGGAGATACCCCCTCCGCCCCTTCTATTAAAAAAATCTGTTGTTACCCTACTGTTGGCGCATTTTTTATTTCTTTTTATTTAAAAATATAAGTACCTACTTAAAAAGCATAATGCTTATAATGCTCTTTGTACTGCACCCCCACCCCTGCAGGGCCGTAACCAGAAAAAAATCTAGGGGGGGCTTAGGCCCCAGAAAAAAAAAGCTTTGTCCCTGACGGTTTCAAGCAAAACTTGGCGCCCCTACAAAAAAATACAAAAAAAAACAAAAAAAATTGGCGCCACAAAAATAAAAAAAAATAATTGCCTTCTGGAACAAAAAGCTTTGTCCCTGACGGTTTCTACCGACATTGACGCCCCTTCCAAAATAAAGAAATTGGCGCCCCAACAATTACCTTTAAGAACAAAAGCTTTGTTGTCCCTGACGGTTTCTACCGAACTTGGCGCCCCTGCAAAAAAATGGCGGTTGGTGACTTTTTCAAAAATACCAGGGGGGCTCAAACCATGCCCAGGGGGGGCTTAGCCCCCCTGCCCCGCCCCTAGTTACGGCCCTGCACCCCTGCATATATTTTTTAAGTTAATAGCGTTTGTCATTAACCTCTAGTAGGGCCATTATATATTTTTTATTCAAGCGGGAGTAAAATAACAGTTTACACCTGATTTGACAGGCGTAAAGTCACTTTTTGGCCCTGAGGGGTAAAGAAAAATATTGTGTCTATAAAATGACCATTCTTTAAGAAACATTCTTGACTAAATTAAATATTTCATCTTTCATTTTATAAAACATTTTTTTGAATAGTTTACGTTTACGTTTCCTTGACATAATTGTATTTATTCATTGATTATAAATTTATTTAACTATAAATCCATAGTTATGCGATTTTTTTAGCCATGGATAATTCGAAGTTAAAAATAATTCTAAAAATGTATGCGTTCAAAAAAATTAAAATCGTATTTTTATATTTTAGATCCGCTTGGACAGAAAATATTGTTTCCGTAGGCCTTGGGCCTAATAGGTGTTTTTGCCCACCATATGCCTTTATTAATTTTTAAAAATATATTGCCACTAATCGATTTAGAACACCGTTTTTTTATAGCAGGTACAAAGGCATTTAGTTTAGTTGTGGGCAAACAGACAAACAGAGAGACAGACACACGGAAAGACGTAGCAAGAACTGTAGTTCTACGGAACCCTAAAAAGAAGACCGTGAGTAATTTATTTAGGAAGGTTTGTTTTTTCATTGATCCCCTATTAGTAAAACATATTTTGTCTATCACCCTCATCGGTTATTATTTACATAATTCGTAACAATAATGTTGAATATGTATAAATAGTATTTATTAAATACAATTTCTATTTATTTTTTTCTCAAGGTAGCTATTTTGTATTATTTTTATTAGGTGATTTAAAAATAGACATAAATAGGTACCTATAATAAATATAAATATGTAAATTCCGAATCGAAAAATATGACTACCGTTTAATAAAACTATTTTTCTTCAAGCATACTAAAATATTTATATTTTATAACTAAACACACTAGTTAGAAGTGATCTATTTTTTTACATTAAAAAAATGAGTTCATTGTTGTACGCCGTAAAAAAAGGTTAGTAAAACCACTGGCGGCAGCACTCTTTGACTTTGATGACAGCCATACTTCAAACTTGTTTGTTTATTATGTAAACAGGTGGTTGACTCGAGATTCTGTGCAAAAACCTTGTGTGAAATTGATTAAAAATGATTGAAGAAAAATATATGGTTTATACACCTACAAATATCTCCGAAATTGCAAATGCTACATTAGACAAGTTACCATCGAAATTGCGAAAAGTGTACGATTTAGCCTACGAAAAAAATTTAAAATGAGCTAAGGAAGGTTTAAGTTTATTTCGAAAGGGTTTTATTGGCCTATTTTAATAAAAAAACATACTTTATTACTTACTGAATAAATTAAATTCAAAAATTAATATTTAAAAAATATATATAGGATGCTTGAAGAAAAAATAGTATATTTCACTCAGAGGAAAAGTGCCTTTTTTTACTCGTCTGTAGTTTGGACTTTTCGTCCGTAAATTCTACAGACTAGCAAAAAAAGCTTCACTTTTTCTCTTAGTAAAACAAAATACTATTATTTGCTATAGTATAATTATATCTCCTAGCTAGTGTTCCCCGAATTCTGACTTCTTTTGAATTTGAAAGGTCTTACCCCAAATTTGTTTATTAGGGTGAGTAGATTACTACCCTATTTTTTCAGAATTTTAAAAAAATTCCATAGGTGGCGCACAGCCATTTTTTATGATGCTGAAGTTTACAACGTTTTTTTGCAACGAAAATTCAAATATAATATTAAAGCACTTATTCCATAACACGTTTTTAGCGTACTAGTACTTTAGAAAACTCGCCTCAAGCGGCTTGTTTTCTAAACTTGTACTCGTGCGCTAAAAACGTATGTTAAGAAACTAGTACTTTAATATACTATTTGAATTTTCGTTGCAAAAAAACGTTGCGAACTTCAGCTTCATCATTTTTTGTAGAAAGAATCGGTTTTCCAGGTTTCCAGGCTTAATTTCCTTTATTTAGAAATAAATAAAAAGGGTTTTGCGCAGGATTATGATCTAGAATAAATAGGGAAGAACCCCATTTTTTTTCAGAAATTTTCATCAACAAAAGGTCTTGTTGTGACCTTGAAAAGTCAAAATTTTGATGTCATACTAAGTTTAGGTTACCAAAATTAGGACTTTTTTCACCTGGGTCAATTTTTTTTGGTAACACTTTACAAACATTTAAAATAAATCGGCCAGTTTAAAATGTTATTTAATTTTTTAATTTTAAGTGCTATAAACGGCCCTTAAGATATTTTTTCTTGGCTATTTTTTACATATCTTTGTATATCTTGACCCGAAGAAAAGTTGTAACATTCATTTTTTTATTCTGTGTCTGTGTCACTATATCTGTTGTGTGACGTCGAAAGGTCCCATTCGGTGATATGGGATTGCCTCCGTAACATCGCCTTTATGATATTAATTAAGTGGACTGCGAATAGGTATTAATGATTGAAAAGAATATTAAAGACAAAACGACAGTTCCAATAATATATATGGTAATCTTACCTTAGCTACAGCATTCAGCACGACAGGTCATGACCGCCATTTCTTCACAGGAGACACCACATAATTGGAAACTGATGTACGCGAATTAAAGTTTGTTTGACCAGTGTAGGTATACACTACTAATTATTTAAATACATATGTGTATATGGAACTTATTTCTATAGTTTGCAGCCGTAAATATGGTAAATTCTAACGAATGCCCGCGGCGTGGTATATTCGTCAGCTGATTTGAGTATATTTTTATTGACACGCATCGATCGTTCTCGAGCGTCAAATTGCGACTGTCGTCCGGAAGGCAACCTACCCGAACTCGCGCAGAAAAGCTAGGAGGTTTTCAGCGCGTTACTTACAAAAATACAATTAATTTAAAACAAAATATTATTTTTGAATTATAACTAAGTAAAGAAATTAAATGAAATTATGTATAATAAAACCCAAATTAAAAATAAATACAAACACAGAAATGTGGTTGTAACATTACCGCCCACCAAAACACACAAAATTAGAGTGTTTTAACAACACATAGGTAATATACATAATTTTACTAAGGGCCTCTTTAGGACACCTTGAGCTGTACGGACATTTACTACTCGGATCACACCATCAGCACCTGGAAATAACTCTATTACACGACCTATCGACCAACGAAGAGGGGGCTGTAAATCGTTCTTTATCAGCACCATAGAACCAAGTTCTATCGGTTTAGAGGGTTCATTCCATTTAACTCTTTGCTGTAAAGTACATAAATATTCGGAATGATACCTGGCCCAGTAGTCCTGATGCATACGTTGAATGAGCTGCCACCTATTTAGACGATTAAGAGGCAAGTCTTGTAGATCAGGCTCTGGCGGGGCAGAGAGTGAGTTCAGGGTAAGAAAATGTCCGGGAGTTAAGACCGATAAATCATTTGGGTCAGAGCTAACTGGACAAAGAGGTCTCGAGTTCAATAAGGCTTCTATTTGAACTAAGAAGGTTGAGAATTCCTCATATGTCAGTCGTTGTAAACCAACTACTCTATAAAAATGAGTTTTTACCGACTTAACACCAGATTCAAACAGACCACCAAAATGTGGGGCTGAAGGGGGATTAAATGACCACTTTATCGATTCAGTTTCAGTGGCATGCTGCATCAACTCATCTAATTGGCGCGCGGCACCAACAAAATTTGTACCTTGATCAGAGAAAATGTGATTACAGCGTCCACGTCTAGAAATGAAACGACAAAGAGCAGCCAAAAAGGACTCAGAAGAAAGTGAGGACACCAACTCTAAGTGTATAGCTTTTGTGGTCGAGCACACGAACACACAAATCCAAGCTTTGTAAGTTTTTGCACCACGTACTCGTCCCATGCTTATATTGAATGGACCACAATAGTCCACGCCACAGCTTTGGAAAGCTTTTAACTGACTTATCCTAAAGCTCGGTAGGTCACCCATCCTAGGTTGGATAGTGTTTGGCTTAACCCTAAAGCACTTGTGACACTTTGAAACAACAGATTTTATGGCCCGCTTGGCGGATAATATCCAAAACTGTTGATTCAATAAAAACTGTAAGGTTTGAATCCCAGGATGCATATGCCTAACATCCATATCCTCGATAATGAGGTAAGTCAATCGATGAGTACGAGGTAATAATGCGGGATGTTTACTTTCAAACGGCAGATGTGCATTTTTTAGCCTACCGCCTACTCGTAAAACTCCTTGTGGGTCTATGAAAGGATTTAATTTACGTAAAGTTTTATTAACCGGCTTTTGTTGCTCGATACGTACAATATCTTCCTTAAAATATTGGTGTTGAAAAATTTTAACCAAAGTCATTAAGGACACTTGTAAATCATTTGCAACTAAAGCAGTAGTAACCTTTTGATTAGGATTACGTAAATTGAAACCAAAACGAAAAATATATGAGACAACACGTATTAGACGTGATAATCTAGAATATTTGTTTAATAGGGTATCAATAAATTGATCAGTCTCTATTAAAACTAGGGATATAATCTTGGCCTCATCTGGAGACGTAACGGGTGTAAAACTATCCGTATCAAGATCCAGGGAGGTAGACAAGAATTCTGGTCCCGCCCACCATTGGGTACACTGCATAAGCTCGCTGGGAAAAAGCCCACGTGAACCATGGTCAGCCACGTTGTCCGCAGACTTAACATGATACCAACAATCTGGTGGTACCAAATCTTGGATGTGGCTAACGCGATTTGCGACGAATGTTTTCCAACGATGGGGCGGAGCCTTAATCCATGATAAGGCTACCATGGAATCTGACCAAGCATATGTTTTATGAAAAGTAATGCTGTTTTTATAAGTGTTGCGAACAAACTTTATTAAATTACTTAATAAAACAGCAGCGCACAATTCCAAGCGGAGTATTGATAATTTCTTTAAAGTAGCAACTTTTGACTTTGCACAGATTAAGGAAACTTCAAACTTTCCATCTGGCAGAGGTTTTCGAAAGAAAATTATAGCACAATAGCCCTTCTCAGAACTGTCACAAAAGCCATGCAATTCTAAACCACTGGCGTTTTTTATATCAAGAAAACGGGAAATTTTTAAATCTGCTAACATGTGCAATTCAGATTTAAATTGTAACCACTTTGTTACCACTTCATTGGGAAGTGGCTGGTCCCAATCACAACCTAGTGACCATAAATGCTGTATTAAATGCTTGGCTACAAAGGTTATTGGACTGAGATATCCAAGTGGATCCCAAATACGCGCAATATCCGATAGGATAGAACGCTTAGTTGGTGTAGACTCTAAAGCCTTCACCCGAAAAGAGAAAAAATCTGTATGTGGAGTCCATTGAAGTCCCAAAATTTTAAGATATGAATCTTCTTCAGAATCAAATCATATATGCTGTCGATGATCGACAGGGATATCTTTCAATAAATTTGGAGAATTGCTCGCCCACTTCCTCAATTCAAACTTTCCTTTTTGTAAAAGTTCAGTTAGCTGAAGACAAAGCACCTGTGCTAGCTCTAGGTTGTCAGCCCCTGAGATAATGTCATCAACAAAGGTATCTTCTTCTAGAGCTTTTGATGCCATAGGAAAATCTTTACCCTCATCTGTTACTAACTGTTTAATAGTGCGTAATGCTAGAAAGGGAGAGGAAGTATTACCAAAAGCTACCGTTGTAAGTCGGTATTCTTTTACTGGTTGTTGGGGATGAAATCTTCAAAGCAATCGTTGATAATTTCGGTGCTTCGGATCCATAAGAATTTGCCTAAACATTTGTTTTATGTCTGCCATTATAACAATAGTATGAAGGCGAAATCTTAATAAAAGGGAAATTATATCAGTTTGTAATTTAGGTCCTGGACATAATAAATCATTAAGGGAGTAGCCCTCTGATGTTTTAGCACTGCAATCAAAAACTATGCGTACCTGGGTAGTACTACTATCCGGCCTTAGTACCGCAAAGTGCGGAACCGTATAATGCGGTGCAGTGGCCTCACATGGAGGTGCTTCTTCCATGTGCCCAGAATCTAAATATTCCTGAATAATTTTTGAATATGATATTTTTACGGATTCATCTTGCAAGCATCGTTTTTCTAAAGAGAAAAAACGCTTAAGTGCGTTTGTGCGAGAATCACCCATAAACGTAGGTTCCATTTTTTTGAATGGTAGGGCAACCATGTAACGTCCATCGTTTGTTCGTGTACATGATTCAGTATATTGTTGTTCACACCATTTTTCCTCAGGAGTTAATTTTTCCTGTTGAGGTACCTGCTCTAATTCCCAAAAGGACTTTAGATCAAAGGTTTCCATGGATGTGACAAGTGCAAAATTTGTCGGGGAGGGATAGGATATTTTCCCCATTAGTATATATCCGAAAACTGTCTCAATGGCTACCGGTTGACTCAGATCCCCTGCTACTTTATTGCTGAGCAAAATCTGAGCAAACACCTCCGCCCCCAGTAAAAGCTCCACGGCTTTTACTTTATTAAATTCGGGATCTGCTAAATTTAGCTGGCGTATGTGATGCCATTGGGTAGTATCGAGTGCGCATGCCGGCAACCGTTCAGGAAGATTCGGCAGCACAACTGCATCAATATTAAGAATAGGATTCTTAGCTTGAGTGGGCTTTATTACGCATTGAGTAATGCCCTTGGATGTTACCAGAGAATTAGGATTAATGCCCGTTATGGTCTTATGAAAAGACGAACGGTGTAATCCTAGCCGATTCAAACATCTTTCTGTTATAAATGAACAAGTAGAGCCATTATCAATTAAAGCACGTATTAATTGATAGTGCCCACGACCATCCTTTACGTGTACCATAGCAGTAGCCAATAAAATTGGCGCTGGTACTGTCGTTATGGATGTAAAAACGTTAGGATCATTAGACTCGACGCTAGAGTCATTTATTCCTACGTAGTTTTGTCCCGATGTACCGGCCGTTTGGACCGATAAGGGAGGGGTTACGTTATTTTCACCAGAATGTGATAAATTTACTTTAACTGCCTTGTTATTTGGCTTGTCAAAATGTAAAGTGGAATGATGTCGCTTTTTACATATTTTGCATAAATGAGTAGAATTGCAAAACTTAAAGTTGTGTGAATGGCTAAGACAATTGACACATAACCTATGCTGTTTAGCAATTTCATATCTCTTTTTTGGAGCTTCTGATAAAAACGACCTACACTGAGACACATGATGATTTGACTTGCAAACAGGGCAAGATAAAATATCAGTATTTGTCACAAAAGAAGAATTATTATATGAATCTAACTTAACATGTTTTGATACTGGCTTTTAAACATTGTTGATTGGTGCTTTTTTAGAAGATAAAGCCTCAACAGTTTCTAAAGCCTTAGCATGTGCTGTCAAAAACAGTTTTAATTCGTCAAATGTGGGAAAACCATTCTTTTTATTTTGTTCCTCAAACTTTGCACAAAGATTTTTTGGAATACGTTTGTACACCATATCTACAAGAATAAAGCTCCACTCGTTTGTTGGAAGACCCAAGGCCCCGAGTGCCGCTAAATTTTCGACAAGAGTATTCAGGAAAATAATCAAGGCTGATGATGTGTCAGAGATGTTTGGCAGTTGACATATTGCCTGCCAGTGCGTATTAGCCAATAATCGTTTATTGTCATACCTCTGACGCAGCTGATTATAAGCTACAGAGTAGTTACTTCCCGATAATTGAACACACTTAATAATGCTAAGTGGTTCCGAAGTTAATAATAAATGTAAATGAGAAAATTTTTCAATGTCTGAGAGTTGGGGATTTGTATGTATAGCAGAATCATACAAATCTATAAAAGTTTGCCAGTCTGGAAATTTTCCGCTAAAAGGTTTTAAATTCAACTTTTGAAGCTTGACATTTGAAGTCGTAGCATTTGAAGAACTTCCAAATAATTGTACATAAATACCTTGGATCTGCCAAAACATTTCATCAATCACCGTAGCAGCTTCCTTTTCTTTAGCTATATCCGTTTTTCGGATAGCATCCGTACGTCCAGGATCTGATATGACGAAAGCGAGTATGTCATCAGCCAGCTTATGCCATTGCTTATAAGTCACATCCAGCTGTTGATAACAAATTTTAAAATGTTGCTGTTTTGTGATATCTTTTTGAGCGGCCACTGCTGCCTTTTGAACTCGCTTTAGCCTATCATATTGCAACTGCCTACGGTTGTCCATAATACAATATTCGTTTAGATCCATGGCTTATAAAATTTATTTATTGAAAGGTAAAAGAAAAAAAAGAAAAATTATAAAAAAAAATATAAACTGAATAATTTTAGGAAAATTACACAATTTTTTTCTCAAATTTTATTTCTTAAATTGAATTTATTGTAGAAGAAAACCTCCAGATATAATGGCTAAAATATAACTTATACCTCAGTAATGAATCACCCTGTATATATTCTGACAGAATATAAAAAAAAACAAAAACAAAAACTCAAAAGTACAATTTAAGACCCTGTATATATGGACTGGATACTCAAAAAGGCAAAATTCAAAATTACAATTAAGCTTTAGGTTACCCTGTATGCATATATTTGACAGAATATTAAAAAAATTCAGATTATAATCTAAGTTCAATTCTCCTGTATGAAAACATTTTGAAATGGGCTAAATTTATTTTTAACCTATTCTTTGAAAATTACAATTTTTTATGTACCGATAGTATTTCCAAAAAATAAAAAAGAAAATAAAATAAATATTAAAATTATATTTTTAAGTGTTTTCTACTATTTTTCAACCTGGTATACACTAAAGATACAGCTCAAGATTTCCCACTTGCATAACCCTGTATACATTCGAAAAGTACAAGAAAAAATACCTAGATATCCAATATAAAAAAATAAGTTTTACAAAAGTTCCTTATTTTAAGAACTCCCTGTATAATGTTAAAACTAGTATTTGGACAAGGTATCTTATTTTTGCGCGCAAAAAATATATCAAATTAGAAGGAAAAAAAAATCAAAATATAAAAGTAACTTTGTTTCCACCCTAATGTAACTTTACTAGCAATAGGTAAATTTTAAATCTATTACTACTAGATAGGTATTTAATTATAATATCTTGCTCGCAAATAAGTTCTATCGAATGTAATTAATTATATGGATAAATTTTTAATTTATTTTTTCAAAGCACAGAAATATTTTTAAGAATCTTTCTACGCCCAAATAAATCACCAGTTTTAAATAATAATTTTCAAAAGGCAAAGTTAAATAATATTTTTATTTTAACAATAAACTGTATTTTTGCAAAATAAAATAATAATTGCGGTTTTGACTGTGTCCAAAGAAAAAGGAAAAAAACGCTTGGATACAGCTGATAATTTTTTGCCTTTTTTATAGAGCACAAAGTTTACGATTTTATCGGTTTTTAATTTTTCAACCGAAAAATCCAAAATATATTTTTAAAGCGAATTACCCTATTTGAAAATAATTTTTATTCAAAATAAGATTTTACGCGAGATTTTTTTGTTAATAAATAAGCTATCTCCGAATGCAACACTCAAATATGATATTGTTATTTATAACAAATAATTTTAATGCTAATAAATAAGCTATCTTCGAATGCTAAATCCAAATATGATATTGTTATTTATAACAAATATGTAATTTTACAACTGCAAAAGAAAGTTACCACACACACACTGTAAAATTAGCAAAATCTAGTTAAATGAATTTAAAAGCTATGAAGCTATGTTAAATAGTTATACTAGTGCCAAAATTCCGGTTCAAAACGGACCATGTTATAATGGTTCTGCTAGCTTAAATCCGGTTCGAAAGGGCCATGTTGTGTGACGTCGAAAGGTCCCATTCGGTGATATGGGATTGCCTCCGTAACATCGCCTTTATGATATTAATTAAGTGGACTGCGAATAGGTATTAATGATTGAAAAGAATATTAAAGACAAAACGACAGTTCCAATAATATATATGGTAATCTTACCTTAGCTACAGCATTCAGCACGACAGGTCATGACCGCCATTTCTTCACAGGAGACACCACATAATTGGAAACTGATGTACGCGAATTAAAGTTTGTTTGACCAGTGTAGGTATACACTACTAATTATTTAAATACATATGTGTATATGGAACTTATTTCTATAGTTTGCAGCCGTAAATATGGTAAATTCTAACGAATGCCCGCGGCGTGGTATATTCGTCAGCTGATTTGAGTATATTTTTATTGACACGCATCGATCGTTCTCGAGCGTCAAATTGCGACTGTCGTCCGGAAGGCAACCTACCCGAACTCGCGCAGAAAAGCTAGGAGGTTTTCAGCGCGTTACTTACAAAAATACAATTAATTTAAAACAAAATATTATTTTTGAATTATAACTAAGTAAAGAAATTAAATGAAATTATGTATAATAAAACCCAAATTAAAAATAAATACAAACACAGAAATGTGGTTGTAACAATATCCTTATTATGATTTATACCGTCGAAGTATTTTTTTTCATATTTATAAAATCTAAAAAAGCCAATGCCAGTGCTTGTGAGATAAATGTAGACTTTAAGCGACAAGGGCCGATGTGTGTTTTCAATAAACATTTCTCTTAAACTGCTAAAACTGCCAATGTTTGACTAGTGTATCCGTTCAACATTTTTGACATTGGCCCTTTTAGAACTAATCCACAGAATTGTATTAAAAAAATTAAACTCACTTTTTTGTTATTTTTTACAATTTTATTTATTTATTTATTTATTTATTTATTTGTTTATTTATTTATTTATTTATTTATTTATTTATTTATTTATTTATTTATTTATTTATTTATTTATTTATTTATTTATTTATTTATTTATTTTAATCCACAGAATTGTATTAAAAAAATTAAACTCACTTTTTTGTCTTTTTTTACAATTTTATTTATTTATTTATTTATTTATTTATTTATTTATTTATTTATTTATTTATTTATTTATTTATTTATTTATTTATTTATTTATTTATTTATTTATTTATTTATTTATTTATTAATTTATTTATTTATTTATTTATTTATTTATTTATTTATTTATTTATTTATTTATTTATTTATTTATTTATTTTATTTAAATGTTTAGAGTCGTTTTGGGACTTAGCAAGAAAGTTTTTTATACCATACTAGACTGTCGATAAATAATATTAATTTTAATTAAATACTTGTTAACTAAAAGATAAAATAAACGAAAATAATAATAATTAATTAAAAGTCAAGCAAACTGATCTATTTTTTTAAACAACCTGCAGGGCCCAGTATACATATAAAAGTTAAAAAAAATGTAACAACTCTCATTTAAATCAGAATATATGTAAAAATTACCAAGAAAAAGTATAAATCTCGAAAAAATATTTTAAGGGCACTTAAAATTCTGAAAATACCTTAAAATGTTAAATTCTTAAGGTCATAACATAGTTGATTCTATTTGACCATTTTTTAAAAATATAAAGGTTATTCCTTTACTACTGTAAAACTTTTTTTTGCACAAAAACATATTTTTTTGCACGACCAAGACTAAAACCTAATTTTACGCTTTCATTTTCGAGACTAAACTTGCCGTTTTTCTCCCTAGGGAATAAAAATCACGGCAACCTTGATAATATTAAAATATTATACTTACTATGTGCTTTGCTGGTTCAAAAATTAGGTTTGGTCGTGTTTTGTAATAAATTAGCGATTCAAACCAATTTATTTGATTTTAACAAAGAAAAACCTTTAAAAATAACATTGTTATAACAATTTATACATAACTTAAAATTTATTATCTTCGTCCATTTTTTTGACGTTTGTATTAAAAAACAATTGAAATCGCGATAGCCATGAAACTGACTTTTCGCAATTTACAGGCATCTTGATTAAATTACGAAAATAAAACAACCGATTTTAGACGCGTGGTTTTTAATTTTAATTTTATCTACCTACCTAAATTATGTTTGGTCCTGCAAAAAATAGTGTATATACCTCAGGACTAAACTTGGCTGTTTTAGTCCCTTGCATTTTTGTTTCGCTACGCTCGCTCAGGAAACACTAATGCAGCGGGACTAAAACAGCCAGTTTAGCCCCTTGGTATATAAATAACTATTTTTTATTAATAGTGGCTCCTAAAGAAATAAAAGGTGTAAAAAAATGCAGAATATATTCTACATATTTCTATATATTTAAAAAAAAAAACATCATTATTATTTTTTAACCTTTGGAAGTTGATTTGGATCTGAGCTGATTTTGGGTAATTTAGTTATGTTGATTTCGTATATAACTTCCGTTTTTGCTCATCACGTAAGGGTTTTGAACAACCGCACAGTGAGCCAGGAAAAAAACACATGAAATATATACTAGGATGCCATGACAGACACCGGTGACTGCTTCACTTTTAATATTGGCCCTAGGGACTAAATGCTAAATTTGCTTGACGCTTAACGTGTTAATATGCTAAAATAAATGAAGCTGAAGTTTGCAACGAAAATTCAAATAGTATATTAAAACTGGTTTCATAACAAACGTTTTTAGCGCACGAGTACAAGTTTAGAAAACAAGCCGCTTGAGGCGAGTTTTCTAAAGTACTAGTGCGCTAAAAACATGTTATGGAATAAGTGCTATTTGAATTTTCGATACAAAAAAACGTTGCAAACTTCAGCTTCATTAAAATAATAATTTTCTTAACAAGTGCGGCAAGTTTCACTTTTTCGCACGCGACTCCAGTTAACTAAACGACGCGAAGTATTAGGAACATTTTTTTTATTCGATTAATTCTAAAAGATACACTTTTTGTTCATGTTTTACGGGCGAAAAGTTGAACTTTGTGGCCCTAGGACCAAAAAGTTTTTTTCGCCCGCTAACTAAAACTTGTTATTTTTAAGCTTTTTAAAAGATGTTTTACCTTTAATGTAATATTTATAAAGAAATATGACCTACAGGTCACTTTTGGTCTTGAATTAACTGTTCTTTTTGACCAGATACAGTTATTATAATCATTTCATACAAGATAAAAATTTCTTCTATAACATAACCTCAAAATATATGTTAACTGATTAATCTGTATTCATCCACTAAAATAAATTAAAAACACAAAATTTCATTTGTAAAATCAATGTCAATATTTATAATATTTATAGAACTATTAGTATTTTCATAACAGACACATTTTAACAGAAATTAATTACCAAGCTATATCTTTTTTAATTTGAAAATGAAACCGCACGCAAAAGAAACGATTTAATTGTTTTTTTAGCGGTTTGATTGGATATCAATTTGTCATGGATAACTAGATAAGTAATAAGACACTAAAAAGAAATACTTTTTGCTACTTAAAATTAAGTATATTTTAATAATTTATTATAATTAGTAACAATCGAATAAAAAATATTGTATAATACACGGGCAAAAAGTTAAATTTCGATTTCGTCGGTTTATTACCCTCGGGCCGGCCCGATCGGCCGGCCCTCGGCTTTTTGCCCTTGTATTATAAATAACTATTTTTCTTCAAGCTTGCAAAAAGTAAAATATTAAAAACTTAAAATTTATTTGTAACAACCTTTAACACTAGTTATTATATACTATTTACAGCGCGTAAGCACCAGACCTTGATCAAAAACAAGTGAAATCCACTATTTTAATGAAAAAAAAAAAAAACGTCTAAATTAATTAATCCTAAAATACGTTTTACGTACAAGCAAATAAAAAAGGACTTTGAGGTATAATTAAACATTAAGACAGTTTTCTAATTGTATGTTTGGTATACTCAAAACGCAATTTTTAAAAATCGAAGCATGAATTTATAGGGTAATGTGTTTTAACCGTGTTACAAATATTTAAATTTATCTAGGTTACCTAGTAGGTTATTTATCATTTATAAATTTATAACAAAGACGTTTACTTAAACAATATGTATATATCGATATTTATTCAATTCTATCTTTAATAAGGAAGTAAATCATTTGGAATATTAATTAATAAATATAATTAAACGTAGGGGTAAGTGGGGAAATGGCACCACCCTAACTGAAAATCGCTAAAACTCTTTTATTATTATTCTGAAATAAACTTAGGTTTAAAGTTAAGTTCTGGGCTTTGCTATAATATTTTAATAAAGAAAATACAAAATAATAAATATTTGTCTTATCAAAAAATGAAACTCTGCAAGTGGCGGCAACTCCCCAGCTAGTTGCGGCTGCCGGCATTCCCCCACTTACCTCTACTTATAGATGAAGCTGAAGTTTGCAACGTTTTTTTGCATCGAAAATTATAATAGCACTTATTCCATAACATGTTTTTAGCGCACTAGTACTTTAGAAAACTCGCCTCAAGCGGCTTGTTTTCTAAACTTGTACTCGTGCGCTAAAAACGTTTGTTATGAAACCAGATTTAATATACTATTTGAATTTTCGTTGCAAAAAAAACGTTGCAAACTTCAGCTTCATACTTATAGTTACCTAAGGTAACTTACCTTATACAACGTCTCTCACTATAGTAAGAGACTATAGTCGCGTACTTATATGGCTCATAATCCGTTTATGGTGATTCCTGAACTCGAGCGGTCATATAGAAAGAACCTGAAAAACTATCTATGTATTTTTAATTAGGTTAATTAGGGGAGGGGGCGATGGGCGCAAAAATGTAACTGTTGGGTTTTTTTTTTTATTAATGTGAAAGTTGCCAAGATATTATGGGAGATTTAGCTCAGCGGTCAATGGCATCGATATAGCCTGACACTGATCTAATGATCGTGAGTTCAAACCTCACTGGCGCCGATTGCCTTTTTCAGTTAATTAATAATTGAAATTTGGCGAAGGCGTACTCCCTAGATATATTGGTTCGAAAGTCAATTAAAGCCGGTGGTTCCCTCTACTACTAGCCCACACAAGTCCTGGACTTAGGGGATGCTTAATTAAGTAGAATAGTACGAGGTTAAAAACAAACAAACATTTTATAAAAAAATTGATGAGGTGTCTCTCTGTCTGCCTGGCTGTCATCTGTCCTTCTAGAAGATTGTTTCATACTTCCCCACGGTTCACCTGGGCGATTTTAAATAAAAATTTCGTGGACCCCTACATTTTTTGGACTAAAACATAACTGATGACATCAGAAATCAATTCCCATTTGAAAGAAAATCCTAAAAGATACACTTTTTTAGACAGATAAAAAAACGTTTTTTTGAGTAATAAGGTGTGTCAAAAAATCGCGATTTTCAAAATAAAAAATGCTCTCTGGCTTAAAAGTTGCTCCTTAGTAAAAAACAGTGGCCACTCAAAAATGAGCCAAATCGATAAATGTTTAGAGGTAGCTTAAAGCACTCAAACTTAAAAAAAAAATCGGTATCTGTTTTTCAGATAAAAACTGATACCGATAAAAATTGAGGAAATTTTGGAGGGTTTCTTTGGTAATATTTAGAAACAATACTAAATATAAGAACTAAAACAATTATATCCCCCCTTCCCTGAAGAACCTGAAAAAACCAATTATTTGAAGATTTCGCGAAAATTTAATTTTTGCAAGTTTTTAAAAGTGCATAAAAAATAGTTTTAATAAATAAACTGCAAAATTATATATTAGTATATATATAGTATATATACATGTTAACCTACATTACTATACAGAAAACATAATTTTTTTCCTCAAGTTGAGTAAAAAAAATTTATTTCGATTAGAAACCGGGTGGATTTTCTGTTTTTTGCCTAAAACTTTTTTCGGTGTTTTTTTTTTTATTTTTTGGTCCAAATACTTTTTTACATATAAAAATACACAAAAAAGTTTTTCTGGTTTAACATCGCAGGTTTAACCGTTTTAAAGATAAATGCATTTAAAAGTAAATTTTTACGCCTGAAGAACCAAAAATTAAAAAATTAAAAAATATAAAGCAAAAAACAAATATTTTAGTAATAAGAGGTTATTTAACATTAAAAACATAGAAAAAGTTTATATGTACCTTGGTCAAAAAATCATTCCTAAGGAAGTTATGTCCTTTTAAATATGCCCATTTTCAATAAATTTTCGCAAAATCTTCAAATAATTGGCAATTTTTTTATGTTCTAACTTAAGGGAAGGGGAAATATAATTTTTTTTAGTTTTCTCACAATTAGTATTGTTTCTAAATATTGCCAAAGAAACCCTTCAAAATTTCCTTAATTTTATATACAATCCGAAAAACAGGTACCGATATTTTTCAAAGTTTGAGTGCTTTGAGCTACCTCTAAACATTAATCGATTTGGCTCATTTTTGAGTGGCCACTGTTTTTTACTAAGGAGCAACTCTTGAGCCAGAGAGCGTTTTCGATTTCGCAAATTGGAATTTTTTGACACACCCTATTACTCAGAAAAACGTTTTTTTATCTTTCTAAAAAAGTGTATCTTTTACGATTTTCTTTCAAATGGAAATTGATTTCTTATGTCATCAGGTATGTTTTAGTCCAAAAAATTTAGAGGTCCACGAAATTTTTATTTAAAATCGCCCAGGTGAACCGTGTCCCAAATAGGTAGAAACCTGAAACTTCATGCACATCTGGAACCTGGGTCTGCTGATGCAAAAATTCTGAAACCCAACATTTTTTTAGGGGGTCTCTGGGAAAAAACAAAAATATTTTTAAAAAATGGCGAATGTGTCATCATTGAAAACTTTACAGGTTAAAATATGAGCTTTTCTGTTAAAAAAACATTCTAGTTAACATACATCAACGATAGCTTTTTCGAGCTAATATTGAATTTAACTGACACTTTTTGACCTATAAATGATAACCTGTGCCTTTTTCTTTAGGACGTGAACTATATTTTAATAAAAATCATTTTATCGAACAAGATAAATCTATTAAAGATCTCATCTTTAAATGCCTTTCTTCGATTTAAATTATTCAACACATCATTTATTTCGAGACTAAAAACTGCTGAAAATTAAATCGGATTTTATTCTCAATGGTAATAATTCGGTTTTCTGCTTTTATAGAATTTAAATCTTGAACACAAAATCTAGATGGAATATTTTATCCAACACCTCATTATCAGTACCCGGCGTATTTCCAGTTGTAGTCCAGTCTTCAGGTCAATAAAAGAGGCTTTACCTGGGAATAATTCAGGGAGTTTTGATTTTCGGTTTATTGAGTAGGGTTAATGCCCGCAAATAAAAAAGTAAATTTGCGACGTTGAACTCGATTTGGAACTCTTATTTTTTTAACGTGTTTTTCACAATAAACGGATTTTTAAAATATCTTAAACGTTACATTATACGTTTTTAGATTTTTAATTTGTTAACCAAGTCTTAAAGAAAAATCTAAAACCCTACAGTGTAACGTTTAAGGCGGTGCCGTGAATTAGCTATAAGTCGTACAAAAAAATACATGATACAAAAAATTTTGGAGATTTGGTCCTCTTTATTTTCATATTAAACGTTTTTTGTCCTAGAATGCACCGATCTTGAGATATTTTAAAAAGCCCGTTTATGTGAAAAATACGTTAAAAAATGACAGTTCCAAATCGAGTTCAATGTTGCAAAATTGTTTATTTGCGGCCTTAAACCCTACCCAATAAACCAAAAATCTAAACTCCCTGAATTATTTCCAGGTAAAGCCTCTTTTATTAACTTGTACCGGGTACTGCTCATTATAAATTCCCATTTACTACGACCATAACTGTTATATTATATATTATATTTTGTTATAACTTTACGTAAAGTAGGGTACCCTACATGTATAAAGTAGGGTACCCTACATGTATAAAGTGGGGTAAACATTTTTAACACTCATTTAGACAAAATATTGTACGGTATACGTAAACGAAATAAGTGGGTTTACCCACTCAAAAAATAACCCACAAGGCCATGGTGGGCCTCGCTAGTCATTTTTTCCCATAGATAACATCTCACTTGTACCGTAATAACTATTTTTACGTCTCTACCCCGTTATTTTTTATTTAAAATTTATAAATAAAGAATTATTTATAAATTATTTTCCTAACACCTCAGAATTTTATAAGCAAACTACAATTAAATTTTATCATTTTGGGCTTGGGTTAACCCTTAAACTGTTTTTGTATCCTGGAAAAAGTCCAAGCATACTTAACATTTGGAAATTTCAGGACTTGTGTTTGTGTATACTGAGATATACATACGCCTAATACCTTGTGATATTAGCGCGCCCTTTTTGTTTGTGCCCTTATTGATCACAGCACTGTGCTTAGTACTAGTCATGGCGAAGTGTGCGAAAAAAAAATGTTTGATAATATTATTTTTTGTATTTTGTATGTTGTCCTAAGTAAAAAAACTGCTTCCAACAAAATAATACTTTCCCCTATAGTCCTAGGTTCATTAAAATCAAAATCAAAAAAAAAATAAAACCAAAATATTTTTAAAAAAGGTTCCTTTTTTCGCAAAACGAAAAATAAATTTAAAAAAAAATCAATAAAAAAATTACGATTTTTACGAAAAACAATCCCAGCCGAGATCCCAGCCTAGAACATTGGATAATCAACCTGTGGTCCAAATTTGAAGTCTTTAGCCCGAAGCGTTCTTGAGTTATAGTTGTCATAAATTTCCCGGACTCACAGACGGACAGACAGATTTTTTTTTTTGGCGGAAATCATATTTTTTGTATATAAAACGTCCAGAAATGTAAAAAAAAAACAACAAAAAAATTTCGTTTTTTTTACTAACGCAAGACTCCTTGGGGAAAAATAAAAAAACACTAAAATTGTGTTTTTTTTTATAAGCGAGTGCCCGTTTAAGGGTTAAAGATAACTTAACTTACAGCTTCAGAAATAAATGAAACTTTCTTTACAATATTTTATTATATTATTATTTTTACTATCCCCAAGGAATGTCTTGCGTGAGTAAAAAAATTCGAAATTTTTTTATTGATTATAATTCGTAAAAATAATAATTTTTACGTTTCTGGACATTTTATGTCCAAAAAATATGATATCCGTCAAAAAAAAATTTTTGTCCGTCGGTCGGTCTGTGTGTCTGGGAAATTTGTGACCACTATAACTCCAGAACGGTTAGGGCTAAAGACTTCAAATTTGGACCATTGGTTGATTATCTAAAGTTCTAGGCTGGGATTGTTTTTGGTAAAAATCGGTTTGGGGTACGGGGGTTAATTTTTTTTTCAATTTATTTTTCGTTTTACGAAAAAAGAAACTTTTTTCGAAACAATTTTTTTTTTTGAAAAACGAATTTGATTATTTTTTATTTTTTTCCTTTTTGATTTGAATTAACCTAGGCCTACAGGGGAAAGTATTATTTTGTTGGCAGCAGTATTTTAGCATATAATTAACAAGTAATCTTAATTAATAATGTAATATTATCTATCCACATGACCTTGGCCAGTTTAAGGAATTTTTATATTGGCAACGTCGCGCTATGTCGCCTATGGGATCGTGTTATGCTAGGAGAGGTCACACAACATCCAATGAGAGGCAACGGATTTCTTTCCGCTCACCGATGCCCCTCTAGCCAAGATCATGTAGACAGATAATAATAGTATATTAAAGTACTAGTTTTATAACATACGTTTTTAGCGCACGAGTACAAGAAAACGAGCCGCTTGCGGCGAGTTTTATAAAGTACTAGTGCGCTAAAAAAGTGTTATGAAACGAGTGCTTTATACAATTTTTTCTATTTTGCTCTAAAATAAAAAAAACATTTAAATTGATGACTGATTTAGGGATTTTTGTTTTGGATTGGCATTACAGTTTACACCATGTTTAAAATTCTAAGAACAAATGATATTTTGATATATTTACTTTATTTTTTTCTGAAACTCCGGCGCTTGACCTATCTTCTGGGATGTTGAAACTTACTCTTAAATAAGCATTTCGCGCACATTCTATTTCCGTAGAAATTACCGATAGAATTCCTAATTTTCCACTTCAATTTCATCACGTAACTGGAAAGTGCAAACAGATTGGTATTGCAAAGACACATTATTCGCTCACAGAAGCTAGTTATTTCTAAGTAATTCACTTAATACAAATCTACCACGGACTAAGAATATACCCTTACTGAATTCATGAATATACCCAAAGTTCATTTTTCAGTTGCTGCAGTTGCTGTTTTAAAATATACCGGGTGTCAAAAGAAGTATTGCCTACGAGTTAACTTCGTAACTATAAAAGATAACTTTTTAAAATGTACACAGCTTGTATGAAACGTAAATACCCCCATTTTGAAATGATCATTATAAAAAATATCACTTCCGTTTTAAGCGGATACCAACTTTTTGGTTTTTAAATAGAACCCTTTGTTTACATTTTTAGATTTGCCTTTAAATTCTCTTTTCATTGATATATCACAAGTCGATATTTGCATTACAGATGGCGCTACAGGAGTCATTTTCATAAAAACAACATGGCTGTCCTATAACGTCCATATTGGAATATTTCTGAAACTTGACATTTCATATCTTTTAGTAGTAGGCTAACAATTTACTTTTTATGTGAAACTGATTTTCTTTTGATTTTTAAATAGAACCCTATATGTAGGTTTACATTTTTAGATTTGCCTTTAAATTCTCTTTTCATTGATATATCACAAGTCGATATTTGCGCTAAAGATTGCGCTACAGGAGCTATTTTTTATACCAAAAAGAAAATAATGCAGCGTTGCAGAGCGATTCTTCATTTAAAACTAAGCAAAAAAGTATTCTTCACGGAAAAACCTAAATTTAATATTAAAAGAGTAATACTAGAGTATTACAATTACTTATTACTCCTTTACAAAGGAGTAATCAGTAATAAGTAATAGCATTTTAAAAAGTAACACTTTTGGTAGCACAAAATGTTACTTCCTCTTAATTATTTTTTTTTTTTGAAAACTGTTGCTCCTACAGTGTAACACTATATAACATTTTTTATGTAATTTTCTCGGTACTTTTAGTTAACAAACCAATATTTTTACAAAAAATTAAAAAAAAAAATACACATAAAAAGTTTGGTGCAACAACGTGTGTCACACATTCTGCCTTCCTAAGCTGAAAGGTCCTAAAGAACTTTCACTTTCGGGTTTAGACCGTGTTAATGGATTTTCACTTTCCGACGTTTCGTCTCTTACTACTAGAGACATCTTCAGGGATTAATCTGAAACCAGTTTCTGGTTTAGACCGTGTTAATGGATTTTCACTTTCCAGTTTCTGGTTTCAGATTAATCCCTGAAGATGTCTCTAGTAGTAAGAGACGAAACGTCGGAAAGTGAAAATCCATTAACACGGTCTAAACCCGAAAGTGAAAGTTCTTTATATCTTAATGGCCGTGAAAGCTTAAAATCTAAAACTGAAAGGTCCTATCTGTATATGTTAAACCTATGTAGATAGGACCTTTCAACTTAGCACGGCAGCATTATGTCCGTCTAGGCATGCCTCTGGTTAGATTAAAAAAAATAATAAACTAACAAACTATTTGTCCTTGTTAATACTAGTATGCATGCAAAACCTCATCACTCTAGCTCAAAGGGTACCATAGTTATTAATTAAAAACATTATGTTTAGTACAATTTTAAAGGGTCGTAACTCCTTTGTGGAACGTTCAAGTATTACGTAACGCAAATTTTGATCATTTTGGACCCCCACTCATCAAACTTAAACATATATTTAATCCCCTATTTTCATGTAAATCTTTATTTTAAGATCTTGAGCCATCTGTAAAATAAACTAAATTTTTTAATCATAGAATATATACTTAATTATCCTCAGGTATGTCTAAAAATATATTATATGATTAATAGTGGCTGTATCCTAATTAACTAAAAAAGTAGTTTATTTTACAGATGGCTTAAGGTCTTGAAATAAAGATTTTCACGAAAATAATAAAATATATTTTTAAATTTGATTATATCTGTATCATATTAAATACCTTAATTTTAAGTATTTCTCTGATGAATTTGCAAAAAAAAATAAACCTAATTTCGGGCAAATACAGTTAAGGTACAAAAACCGACGCGCTATATTGACTCCGCCATTTTGAATTTTTAAGTTATGGACATTGGTCTACATAAACATAACATTTTTGGACCACCCTAATGGCGCGGTTTTTTTTTTTATTTTTTCGTTATTTTATTCTAAATCAGTGGTATCAGATATAGCCGTATGCAAAAATTCAGAATTTTGTCCACTTTATTCTTCCCTGACCCACCTTCGCCAAAGGACTGCAAACAATGCATTACATCAAGGGCGTAGATGAGGGGGGTAATGGGGGTAATTACCCCCCCATAGGCGCCAATTTTGTTTGCAGGGTGCCAAGTTTGGTAGAAACCGTCAGGGACACAGTTTTTTTTCTTGTTGGTATTTTTTTGGGCGCCAAGTTTGGTAGAAACCATCAGGGACAAAGCTTTTGTTTAAGGTATTTTTTTTGGGCGCCTTCATTTTTTTTGTAGGGGCGCCACGTTTGGTAGAAACCGTCAGGTATAAAGCTTTTTTTCTTGATGGCATTTTTTGGGGGGCATTTTTTTTTTTTTTGGAGGCGCACAAAGCTTTATTTTAAGTTGTTTTTTCTTTTGCTAAGGGCGCCAAATTTGAGACTTGAAAGGCCGGCCCTGGGTATTACCCCCCCCCCCATAGAAGAAAAAGATCTACGCCCTTGCATTACATTGTAATATACAAATACAATAATAATATATTTACACAGGAAATGTCCTTAATCGTAGCCATTACAATGTAGAACACGCATCAAACTAAATTTTGATATTCTACTAGAATAATTCTAATTTAGTAGGATTATTTATTACCTCCTTGTGGGTATATTCTTGAGATTTAATGACAATAATATTCTAAATTGTTATAGACAATACAAATAATAAAACATGCCGGTAGGAGTACATTGTATAGAGCGTCCGATATGTCGGACTGGGCAGCCCAAGGCTGGTGAAATTTATAACGCCACACACAGGTGGAATTTTCTAAATTCATGGCCAAAACCCCTAACAACCTCTAATTTATACAAAAATTGGTATTCAGGGGTTTATGTGGCTGCTGAATACAAATTTAACATTCAAATTAATTTTTACAAAATAGGGGATCCAATATGGCTGTCAAATTTTTCAGATTTTTTACTAAAAACCATTGTATAGAGGTTTTTGTGATCGCTGATTACGAATATAATATTTAGTTTAATTTTTACAAAACGGCGGATCAAATATGGATGACGCATGTGTCAAAATTTGCAGATGTTTATCTAAAAACTATTGCATAAGAGTTTTTGGAGGTCGCTGATTATGAATCTAGTATTTAATTTAATTTTACAAAATGGCAGATCCAACATGGCTGACACTTATGTCGAAATTTGGGGGCCTGCCCCCCCCCCCCCCCCCCCGAAATCCTAAAATTTTATACGAAAATCTAAAAAAATTTAAAGCTCCTCCGGGACCCGAGTTTAAGGCCCGGCGTTGATAGTTTCTTTTGGTTTATAATAAATAGTTTATACTTTATTTTTACTCCCCCAGAACGAAAAGGACACAAAGCGAAGCAAATATGCAGGCTCTTTATATACATGTACACACCTTCAAATTAATAAAAATTCATAAAAATTTTCGCCTGCGGCGCTACAGTTTTCTTGCATTTAAACTTTAAATACACTTTTAAAATTAAAATAGACTATAACATTTCTAAAAAAATTCGCCTACCGCGCTATTGGTTTTTATTCTCCCTCTGAACGATAAGGGCACAAAGCGATCAAATATGCAGGCTCTTTTCCAAGTGGACCATACAGATTCAAATTCGTAAAAATTTTCGCCTGCGGCGCTAGACTTTTCTTGCATTTAAACTTTAAATAGTAATACATCTAAAATTCAAATAGGCTATAAAATTTATAAAAAAAATCGCCTGCGGCGGTATAGCTTTTATACGTCCTTTTTTATTGGAGTTTATAAAACCTAAGATTTAAATTTGTCAATATTTTTTCCTACTGTGCTAGAAGTTATACCACTGTTTTCAAATTTAAATAGACCAGCAGAGTTGTAAAATTTTTTACCTGCGGTGCTAGGGCTTTCTTATTTTATTTATTTGAATTTTTAAAACTTGAGTTTTACTACATTGAATTAAAAAAAGGCCGGAAATTTACAGAAGTAAAAAAAAACATGAAAAATTTTTCTCCTGCGGCGCAATTTTAATTTTTTTCGAGATTTAGGGAAAAAATGTTTTGCCCCCCCCCCCCCCCGAAAAAAAATCCTGGATACGCCCTTGGCGTAGTAAACCAATTAATAAAAGTATAATAATCTTTTAAGTTAAAATTTTGAAAGGACTCAAAAACCCTATTATAATAGAATGTTAATTTGTAAACCGGACTATATTCGCAACAAATTCGTGTTTTAATATTTAGCTTCTATCTTCTCAAACAAGTGTTTAATTCTGATTAATCTGAATTTTTTTGTCAAGTCGTAATACAAATTTTAAAAAAAGCAAGCTTTACGGACTAATATTTATGACTTCCCTTTTTAAGCTCAATAAACGAAATCAATACTTTTTTTGTGAGAAAATCATAGGTGCATACATACAAAATTAAAATGTATTTTAAAAAACTCCTTAAAAAAAACAAACATTTGATATTTACATTAAAACGGTGATGACTTTTTTGTCGTATTAAAAAAAATACATCACTTCCTTTGGTCATACCCCACGCAAAAAATGAGGACTCAAAAAATGCCCTCACCTGATTTACCTTGCGGTGAAATGGGGTCCCCGAAAAATATATATTTAATTTACCGAGTCAAACAAATTACATTTATTACATTTAGTCCATTTTCACAGTTTACGCAATTATTCACTAGGCTAAGAGTTAAAAAAAGACTTTTTAATCAAAATTTCATTTGATAAATTCTCATTTCTTTTAAAAATTAGGTATCACATATTTTAAATGCACTTTTTAAAGACTGTTCTCATCCCTTGGTCCCAGAATTATTATGTATAACTATGAAAATAGCTTAACCTGAATGTATTAAATGAAATGTATATGACTCAGCAAGTTAAAAATAGATTTTTTGGTGGCTCATTGTCATAGCTTTTGGAGCTTTTTGGTTTGGACTTTTTAGAACCCAAAGGAACCGGATTCGGAGTCTAGCAATTTGAAAATAGCTTAATCTGAATGTACTTTAAGACATGTATAAAATACAGCTGGGAGCAAATAATGAAATAAAAATGGTCACCAGCTCTTAGACTACTATCTCACCTGTCCAGTCCGACACTGATTGTGTATATCTTAGTGTACTACATGTAGTACATGTATTCACCTGATATGCTATTTGCTAATTGCAAATACAATCTGAGGATTTATAACTTGTCGTATTACTCCGTCGAACGTTTGACGTACTATAGTATTTCCAAATATGCTATATATATTTTTTAATTTGGCGCTATATATGTCACGCAGTCTGATATACACTGAAACATTTGGCTCTTTTGAATGTCAACATACCCAAGTAAAACTTTAATTTTTTATACCTTATATCAATGATTTTAAATGAACCAAACCAATAAATACTTTCTCGTAAGTAATTTTTACAACTTTTCATGAGAATTGTGTTAATTCGTAGGTTTTTATAATAAAAAGCACGTAGTATTTTATAATAAAAAGCATGAAAATACAGTTGCTTTTCATCCGTGAAACGAGTAATATGTACTTTCGGCAGGAATTAGTAATAGGTTAAGCGCGTTTAATTTTCTAGCATCAAGTCTTTTAGTATTAGTTATTTATTTACTTATTTGCTATCTTAGATATGCCCCAGAATCGATTTTATATATTTTATAGTGATTGTATGGAAGATGTACAGTAAAATGACGAACATGTGATTATATTGGAGTAAGAATGGAATTTTATGTTTTTTAATCATTTATAATGCTGATAAATTTTGATTTGGAAGCAACTAACACGTAAAGAAGTTTTTATACGTACAAAATTTTTTATATACAAGCGCATGCGCAAATATAATTACAAATTAGAAAAAACTGCCTTGGCAACAGCTAACACAACCAACAGTAAACACGAAAAGGAAAGAAGGAAAAGAAAAAGAAAAGGTCTTACAGAAGACTGGAAATTTTATATAATTAAAACAGGAGTGGGCATGGTAAAAAGCCAGACAAGAACCACTCTTGGTGAATTGAGTAACTAAGAGGGATCTGGTTAATTATCTCACTGAGAAAAGGCCAAAATAAAGGAAGAAGAAGAAGAAGCATGAAAATAGTTAATTAGAAAATAATTTATGTATCCTAATAATCCTTGTTTTTATAGCATTTGAATGCCTAAATTCAATTTTAAATATATCTTCGTTCTTAGGGTTGTATAAAAAAAAGAGTATGTGCGATAGGCCTAAGGAAGCTGCTGGGTAAAGTTTGGTGAAAAACTGGCAAAATGTGACGATTTAAGCATTTTGACATAACTATTTTATAGAATTAATTGCTTTGTGTACCTTTTCATTCTGTTTTTACAAAGAAAAGTACATAAATATTATGAAAGTCCCCCTAACGTTTTTATTTAAGTAAAGGAAAAAAAAAACATAACAGATCCAAAAATTATGATTTAGTTGGACTTTTAAATAATCCAAATTTTATTCAATAGTATTGTAACATTGTGGCTGGGTTTAACTTTTATAAAGTTAAAAAAAATCTGCCTGGCCAAACCTTTTCTATTCGAAATAACAGCTCACGTGACGTTTATAACTTTTGAAAAATGTTTTTAAAAATTTCTTCGAAATTATTATTTTTACTCAAAACTTTTGTTTTTCATTTTATACACAAAAAAAGGATATTTTGAATCAAAGCAAAACGATCTTGAACCAAGGCCGCCATGACTTTCGATATGTTCAACGCCATGACTGTCTTGGATCAAGTCCGCCGTGATCTTGGCATTTGAGGTCCTAGATTTAAGGACATTTTCTTAAATCAAAGCCACTTAAACCATTTATTTAAGATCATATTATCTTAAACCAAGTATGTAATTATCTTGATTTAAGATCATATTATCTTTATCCAAGATAATATTATCTTACACCAAGTCTTGGTTTAAGATAATATAATCTTAAATGAAGAGAATTATAATCTTGATTTAAGATTATGATTCTCTTGATTCAAGATCATATTGACCCCACGTCAGGTTCCAGGGTTAATAGAATGGTAAATATTTTGAAATATTTTGGCTTACGACGCAAAGGCATTTTGCGTTACCATAGTAACTTAAAAAATGTTTAGAAGCTGAAAGGGTTTAAAAGTATATACCTTTTTTGGTAATAGATACTATAGTGTAAGCGCAAATGCTTTTAAAATTTAGTTAGGGCCATCATTAGATTCTATATTTTCGCAAAAATTAAATCTCTATTACCTAGGGTCACTCGATCGGTTGTTGCTTTGTCTAGTTTACCATTACTTTTCTAATGAAAGAAAATATTAGTGGCGTATCGGACAAAGGAGAAAATTAGAAAAAAAGTCAGGTCTCAGTCTGGATTCGAACCCCACGGTTTTCGGCCTGGTGCTCTACCAACTGAGCTACAGAGACGCCCGTTCGAAAACTAAATAATTGGACATGCCTTCTTTTCTATTACTCTCAAATTTGTTAGTTGTTAATTAAAGGAAAGATGGTTAATTAACAACTAACAAATTTAAGAGGAATAGAAAAGAAGGCAAAAGACAAAATTAACCATCTTTCCTTTAACATAACCCAAATAGATTTTTGCTGCCTGCCTGCCTCCATTGTGTCCCCTAGACATATCTGATAATCAAATCAAAATTTAAAGGGAGGACTTTAGATATGCACTGTATAGGGGTGAGCGGGCCTAGTTGTCGAAGTGCTTGTATCTCAAAAAGTAAAATAGATTTCTGCGCCAAACCGAGATTAACCTCTGCGTTATAAAAGTGGCATTTATCTTTTGTAAACTGAAAAGCAAAAAGTTAAAAGAGTAGCAAGATAATTCAAAAAATGTAAAAATTGAAGCGTCCAGTAACTTTTTTGTGGTAAATATTTTTTCTTATTGTGAGTGATTTAAAATATTAAGATAAGAAAATTATATGTATATTATTAGTTTAAGGTGTATACTTTGACGCACGGATCTGTGGCTACGAGAAATATGTTTGGAATATGTGTGCAAGTGGGAGGCCCGTTGTAGGCACGCACGCCTTATAACGCTTTTGACGAAAAGAAGAGAGCGCGAATGATTCCTCCCCCTTTCGTCGGAGACCTTCTTTCATGCGGAGAACTATATATTATTTGTTGATATTGTCATTTAGTAGTGTTTATTCGTTAATTAGAAAGTACTTGATACATAACGTAAAGTTAACCGCTGGGGCTAGTTGTCGCATTTGGTTTGGGGCTAGTTGTCGCATATCTTATTAGTTATTTATAATTTTTATAAAAGCCTTTATATTTATTCAAAAAAATATACTTTAAGTGCCGCGACACCGTGCCCCGTGGGGAAATTCTAAGTGTGGATAATGTGGTACGGAAATGCTAGACGCGGTTAATGTTGGCCCGGTAAATTTTGGCGTGACCGTCGACCCTACCAGAATAGTATATTCTCTAACTAGTATGGAATAGACAATATTCTACGCGAGAGGAAAGTTTGTTATCCGAGCCGGCAGGCGAGTATGACTGTCCCGCGAGCACGGAATGACTATTCCATACGTGTTGTAGACTATACTTTTTCTTCCACTGCAAATATGAAACACTGTATGGCTTTAAACTGCGGACAAGGTTAAAAACAATGTTTTTTGTGACTCAACATTGTAAATGCAACAAAACACATATTTTTAAATAAAGCAATTAATGTTGTTTAATAATTTTATCAAATCAGTACTTAAAAAAGATTTTTATTTAATTTTAGCACATATTTACAAATTATAATGCAAAAATTGAAGGTTATGTTAAATTGTTGTGACAGATATCAGGTTTAAATACTTAACAATAGATGGAGCAGTTTTAATTTTTTGAACTAAATTGATAAAAAACTGGTCAAATATTAAGAAAAACTAATAAACTTTATGTAATTTTATGGCAAAACTTTAAATTGCATTAAATTATTCAATTCCATGGTAAAATAAATATATTTTTGCTAATTTTATTACAGTTTTTTTTTACTTTTATAAACAAGAGATCGCACTACATGTGCTCATTCTAACACTTGATACGGAATATTCAAACCGTATCTAGAGCTAGAATGGATTCATTCTGTGTTTAAAAAGTGTGTGTATTTGCTTACATTCTAAAGCAGTTGTAGAAAAAAACTTATTTTGGATCCGCGCTGGCATGCTTTGCAGTAATGTCAATGTTATTAATATTATTAGTAACAATTTTTAAATCCCTTGATGATGCCAGTTCAATAAATGACAAAATGTTGGGAAATTTTGTCATTTTATTCTATTTTAAACGCAGTTCTAGAGACCGAGATTTATTTTTAATTATTGTTTAGGACAAGAGAAAATACATAATAAAAGATATTCAAATTGAATTTACTTATTTTGTTGTTGTAGGTAATAGCGGCAGGCATCTCATAAAAATTCATAGCTATACTTACATGTACGACGTACATTGTACGTGTTCCAACACATACTGAAACAATTGAATTTAATCCTGTTTCTCTCTGAATATCGAACTGCAATTTAAAACTCTCCTAACTATTGTATACTTTTTTTTCAGAAGAATTTAGGCTTTCCTGTTTATACAGGGTTATTCAGAAATAAGTTTGAGAAATTTAAGAGGTGATTCTACGTTAAAAAAATACGAAAAAAAGATCCTATAAAGGGTGGTCCGGAAATAAGTCCTAAGGGAGCAACGGTTTTTTAAAATTGCAATAAAAAAAAAGGTTTTTAATTAATAACTTTTGTATCCTTTAAGCTGGAGCGACGACCCTGATAGCACAAAAGCCTTCTAAGAAGATTCTTAAAATAAATAGCCGGAAGGACAGCATGCTTCTTAGAAGCATATCTATTTTGCTCAGGATATTCTAAGAACGATTAAAAAAATGCAAAGGATACCGTTTTAATCGTGCTGGGAGTTCCTAAGAAGCTTCTTCTAAGCCTCTGTATCAAATAAGAATGTTTTAAGAAACATGTTAAGAATGTTCTTAGAAGTAGGTACCTGTACTTTTAAGAATATTCTTGGCAAGCTTCTTAAAATATTCTTATTTGATGCATTTAAGTAATAATATTTAATATTGCGCATGTGCAAACAAAGTAGGTAGGAGTTTCAGATTTCTACATGTAGTTTTTCTCTTTCTTTAAAATATATTTTATGATACTCGATCCTTTTTATGGAGTGATATCATAAATTTGGACATGGCGAAAATTTTTACGTCTTTGTGATTAACCTTATAATTAAAGTATATAAAAATCTTTAGATATAGCATCCATCAGGTAAGATTCATATGCGATATGCAGTTTTACTGTGAAAGCAAACTTTCTACCAGACATAAAAATCATGCGCCACACAAAAATCCAATGTTTAGAGAAAAAAAAAGCAAATAATTATCATTTCAAAAAATAATAATTTTAATTTTCTGTCTAAAACTATATAAAATCACTTTATGTCTAAAAATACATCCATTTCTACTACTTAAGGGTAAAACTTATGTTATTAACAGTAATTTTAAGAATATTTGTAATTCGAACCTAATAAAATTAAAATAATATAGACGCCATATTACTGTTCTAAAAACATTCCCATTAAAATATTTTAAGAATATGTATTTGGGAATATGCTTATCAAAATTCTCTAATCATGCTTAGCATGTGCACTATAGCATTATTCTAAAAATATTCCCATTAGAATATTTTAAGAATATGTATTGGGAATATACTTAGCAAAATACTCTAATCATGCTAAGAATGTTTAGAGTATAAGCACATGCTACTACAGCAGTGCACCTTTTAAGAACATGCTTAGCATGTTTACAGCATTATGCTAAGAACCTTTTTAAGAGAACGATTAAAAAACCTTCTTAGGATGAAGTGTGTTATCAGGGGAGCTTTTGCATGTGTACTAGTATTAATAAGGGTAATAAGTTTGTTAATTTATTTTTTTTAATTTATCCAGAGGCATGCCTAGACGGACAAAATATGTAAGGCTTAACACATTTTTGCCCCAAACTTTTTTATTTATATTTTTTTTGGATTTTTGGTAAAAAAAGATTTCTTGAGTAAAAATACATCAAAAATGTCATATAGTGTAACACTGGAGGCGCAACCGTTTTCAAAAAAATGCAATTAAGAGGAGGTAACATTTTGTGCGAGTAAAAATGTTACTTTTTAAAAGGCTATTACTGATTTAATATTATATTTAGGTGTTTTGGTGAAGAATACTTAATTGCTTAGTTTTAAATGAAGAATCGCCCTGCAGCATTAAAATTTTATTGGTGGTGTTTTTGATCCCCATTCAATATGTCTATATTCGAAGGGCCGCAGCTCTCTTAGGGCTCATTTCCGGACCAACCTTTATAGGAACTTTTTTTCATATTTTTTAGAATCACCTCTTAAATTTCTCGTACTTATTTCTGAATAACCCTGTATACGGTGTTTTTGAAATAGCCTCGAGAAATTTAAGGGATTTAAGAATGTTACTGCTAACGGTTACTAAATAAAATTCTATGTAGATTTTTTATAATTTATTTTTAAATAAATATCACATTTCTTACTCCTTAATTACAATACTAAACTAAGTTTACAAGATTAAAATCTTATCAAATACAGAACCAACTGTAAAATCAAAAAGTATAGTCAATCTTTTAAGGATTTTCCTTCCATTTAAAAGTAAAATTTAAAACGCCAACCAAAATTAATATAAGCTTGGGTTGGTAACCCAACAATAATATTAGACAGTAGATGGCTGGATTAGGGTTATTTATATTAAAAAATGTTTTTCTACTAAAACTGCCGACATTTCGTTGGCTTTATTCTAACTTCTTCAAAAGGCACAAGTAAGTTACGTTTTCTTCGTTAAAATATAACAATTAAGGATTGACATAATAAATATATAATACATAATGGGTATTCGAAATACAAGAAAATAAACAAACATATGTAGATAAAAAATTTCAAGTCGTGTACCAGTGCTATACAAACGTATACTGTATACGTATAGCACTGGTACACGACTTGAAATTTCTTATCTACATATGTTTGTTTATTTTCTTGTATTTCGAATACCCATTATGTATTATATATTTATTATTTCAATCCTTAATTGTTATATTTTAACGAAGAAAACGTAACTTACTACTATCCAAAATTAATATATTTTGCGAATTAGGCACAACCTAAATTATACATGCATAATATGCATTGCATGTTCTGAAATATTAACAGTTCAATAAATTTTTAACACCGATAAAATCCTGCCAGAGTGGTAATATTTTTTTTTAATTTAAAACAATCTGTGGCTTTCATTTCATTTTAACAGTCCCGTTAAAATTTTATCGGATTACTGAAGTTTAAATTGTAATTGGACTGTGTCTGCAATAACATGTTAAACCACATTGTAAAATAATAGTAAGTTGTTAAAATGTTATCTACTATCTTTTAAACGAGTTAAATTAAAGACTATACATTTTGTACATGTTATGATACGTGAACAATTGAAGCAACTGCTAAGATCTAAGTGTTTTAGTCAAAACACAATTGGCCTTGCAAAATTTCTAATAATTTTTAATCTCGTATGTATCCCGTATACGGGACCTGTATTACATGTACTGCAAAAACATTCCTACATAGTTACAATAAAAAAATCTCCCAAATTAAGCTTATATCGCATCGTGTTCTCATTTGAAAACATAACTTTTAAGGGCCAAATGGGAGCATGATGCGAGTCAGCTTTAAGAAATTTCAATACTCAAAAATCGTTAAAAATATATAACGCGGTTAGGGTATTAGGTATTTGATCTAAGTACGGAAATACTTAGGGGCTGTCCATATATTACGTAATGTAAATTGTACCAAAATTCATACACTTCATACCCCATTTCTCGCGTTATTTAAGGCTCTAGAGATTTCATATTTTGGCTACCCCCAAAATAGGGGGCGTGGTAGGGGGCAGCCAAAATATAATATCTACAGCCTTTAAGAACGCGAGAAGCGGGGTATGAAGTGTATGAATTTTGGTACAATTTGCGTTACGTAATATATGGACAGCCCATTAAACAAAAAAAAAAACATTCTTAAAAAGCGATATGAAATGAAAATGAATATGAAATAAATACAAATATGTTATATCCCGAGACCTAACGATTTAACCGGCTAAACTCCAAGTAGCTGTGTTTTTATTAATTTTACTTAGAAAAATGTTTAAAACTTAATAATTCATTATAAAAGCTCGAGATCGCTGGTCGAGAGCTTTTTTACGAATATAACTTGTATTTACTCTGACTTACCTAATATACAAATTGTACCAACATAGGTCAATAAATTGAATTGAATTGAACTGAATTAAAATTGAATTGAATTATTAAGTTAAAAACATTTGCTTAAAATCAAAATTACCAAAAATACAGAGCTCTGCTTGTATTTTAGGTGGTTTAAATCATTTGGGAGGGGTATATTTCAAGAATATTTTATAAGTGCAATTTATAATAATTCATAAAAAAAATAAACTAGGTGATTATTGCACTAGTGCAAGATGATAATTGATTATTGCACTAAAGCAATATTCACTTATGGGTCATTCCATTTTCAAAACTGTTGTGGTAAAGTACTAAGTCTAAATATACTTGTAAAATGTCCAAAATTGAAAGTTTATGGCCCCGAAACAATCCCTAAATGAATTACGATCAACTGCAAAAAAAATCTGGAGGATATTTTCCTAGGGAAGAATATTTTAACGTATAGTTAGTTTCCCAAAAGTTTGAAATTTGGTGAAAACCCTCAGGTAACATACGAAACATTTTTTTGTAACATACGAAACAACTATAATAATTTCTGAAAATCTTATTTATTTATTTTTTTATTATCCCATATGCCTATTAGCAAGTAAATCTTTCACAAATTAAGCAAACTTATTTAAAAGAAAAGAAATCAAATTAGATTAGCAGATTTGCATTATGATTTACCTAGTTGCATAAGTGAACTTCCAAATTTTGTAGCGTACGTAACGCGCACATAAGCTGCATTATTTTTATTGCCTAATTGATTTTTAAATTTATAAGTAAACTAAAAGATGCAAGAAAGTGCCTGTAAGGGTTATAGCCTAAAATACAAGTAAATAAACTATCGGATATATTTCTGAGACCTAAATTAAGGTGTACGAAGGCAACGTACATAAAGATGGAATGACCCTTATATAATTTGCACATGTGAAAAGTCTGTATTATTTTTCTCTGCCAGTAATTAGTACTTAGATAATTTTTTAAAATAAAGAACTGCTTGTAGGCTTAAGTTTATGACTGCATGAAAAAGTTGAAAAAGCTTGGTGAGGTAAGTGAGCCAAATATTTCCACGTTAAGACATTTTATTGCTTTCCCATTTTAAAAATTTTCAAAATTTCGAAAAGCAAAAATTTTCAATTTTTTTTTGCGTGTTTTTGCGTTTTATGACGTTTTATGTCGATATAAATCCATTTCAAGCAAAAAGAAATCGTCGGTCGATTGGTCGATTGTTTGTTCTGTCCGGGAAATCTTGTATCCACGATAACTTAAAAACGCTTTAAGCTAAAGACTTGTATGTTACCAAAAGTTCTCGCTCGGGATTGTTTTTGGTAAACATGGGGTGGGGCAAGGGGGTAAATGGGGTAAGTACCATAATTTTTCACAAAAATTTGAAAATTTTTTTGTGGTTGCTGAAATTGAATATGATAATAAAAAATTTCTAACTCCAATATTTTCGTCAAAATTGGTATATAGGGGTTTTTGGGGACGACGAAACTAAATTTGATATTAAAATTTTTCCAATTCCACCCCCTAAGGGTTGGAGGTAGTTTTTTTAAAAGTTGGTATATAAAAAAATCCTTTTCGCTTCCTTATTGAGTGAAACACAATATGGGCCAAAAAAGTGCATGTTTGTGTCTGTCTTATTACGTTATTGCCCTACAATGATGCTACCCAGCTTCTCAGTTTCAGCACGAAACACGAACTACGTGGTTATGTACACCGTTACTAACTATATAGAGTTGCATCATATTTACAGGAAACTTTTCGAGCTTGCGACTTTCAGCACGAAACACGAACTGCTTGGTTATGTACACCATTACCAACTGGATAGAGATACATCATATTTACATGTAGAGGAAAGTCGCCTAATTTCGGATACCATTTACAATGTATTCAATATTTAATACTCGGTATTACTTTTTGATATTTTTTTTATATAACCAGATACAACTTATTATAGCGAACCATGATTTATTATAAAAGTAATTTTATTACAGTTTATTTTTTCCAAAAAACACGGTTAAAAAAAATCAGCGCATTTTTGTGCATTTGAAAAAGGGCTCCTAATTTCGGACATATCCGAAAAAATTTTTTCAAGAGTAGATCCGGATCCCATTGCTTATGTTTCTTGTTATTCCTTCACATTTAAGACGTAATTTAATCATTAAGCGATTTTCTACGAAATACTATAGGAACTATAATTTTAGATACCCAATTTCGAATATCTTAGTATCTTAGGTAATTTTCGTTTTTTCAAAATTGTTTATCTTAGTTTGTTGTATCATTATAAAAATAATAATTAATGGTTGGTTATCCTGAATAATAATTACCTTGCGGATATCTGAAATTGGGAATCAAATGCACAAAAATGGTCTATCCGAAATTAGGCAACTTTCTGCTTTTTAGATTAGAAATTTGTAGAATGTTTACGTTTTCAAATTGCTTAATTATGAATAGTGGATCAACTTAACTAACATCATAACTTACCCAAGACAGAATCACGAACTTTTATAACGATTATTTATAAAATAAACAAGCATAATAATGCAACTGAGCACAAAACTGCCATTTGCAATATAAACGATTTGTGCTGCCATTTAAAGGGGAGAAGCTCTACCGTTATCATATTACAGGACGGATTTAGTTTGACTTTTGGCTTCACATAAAAGTAGGTTTCTGTTTACCTTTGCAGACAGTATCTTAAATACACTACTATCCGAAATTTGGAAACCATCCGAAATTAGGCGCATTTCCTCTATCTTTTCGATATGACAGATATACTGAAAGTGGCCCAACTTTCGTTTGCAGTAAATCTGATATCGTTACAAATTACTTACCATCTAATTAAATTAACCCTCCTGAGTTCAAAAATGACAATCATTTTCTGCGGAAATGCACCATTTTTTTTTCTATGGCGACTTTTTATATATTTTTTTTTTTTGGCAAAAAAACGTTATGGAAATCCGTTATCGTTAAAAACGAAGTATATTCTCGTTATTTTGGCTCCCCTGAATACGAAAATGATAACCTTTCTTTGCGGAAATGCCCCATTTTTTTCAATAGTCATGAGTTTTTTTTAAGTAGATTGATTATAATATTTCTTGTTCTTTTTTATATAAAATAATGAAAAAATCTTGCTATTAAGAACACTTTAATAAATAAAATAAATATATATGAACAGTTCCAACGTTTCGAAGGTAATATGTCCCTTCTTCTTCAGGGTAAAAATTAAAAATAGAAACAAAAAATTATACAAATTTAAAATCTAATTGTCAAAAAACTGATAGATGAAAATTAAAAAAAAAAATTTTAATTTGTCAAAAAACTGATAGATGAAAATTAAAAAAAAAATTTTTGACAATTAGATTTTAAATTTGTATAATTTTTTATTTCTATTTTTAATTTTTACCCTGAAGAAGAAGGGACATATTACCTTCGAAACGTTGGAACTGTTCATATATATTTATTTTATTTATTAAAGTGTTCTTAATAGCAAGATTTTTTCATTATTTTAAGTAGATTGATATTACCAGGGTAATCTGTTATTAAAAAAAAAAAACAGTTTTTTTTTTCGGATGGTGTTTTTGGTTTACGTTAACGTTGATTTTGTTTGTTTTTTTGCTGGTTTGGTGTTTTTTTTAATGGGGGACGTTGGTTTATGTTAACGTTGGTTTAAGTTGGTTTTGCGTCTGTTTGATGTTTTTTTATTTAAAATAAATAATTAATAATAATTTTTCCAAATAAATATTAAAATAGCGTGCAAAGAAACAAAATTGTGCATTTCCGCAAAGAACGATTACCATTTTTGGATTCAGGGGGGCCAAAATAACTGAAATATACTTCATTCCAAACGATAACAGATTTCCATAACGTTTTTTTGCCAAAACAAAAAATATTTAAAAAATCTTTATAGAAAAAAATGCTGCATTTCCGCAAAGAACGATTACCATTTTCGGATACAGCAGGGCCAAAATAACTATAATATTTTAGTTATTTTGGCCCTGCTGTATATTCATTTCTAACGATAACAGATTTTCATAACTTTTTTTTTATCAAAACAAAAAATATATAAAAAATAGCTACAGAAAAAAAATGGTGCATTTCCGCAAAGAACGATTACCATTTTCGGATTCAGGGGGGTCCACAAAGCAACAATTTTTTTTTTTGAAAATGTAGCTGACACAGAGTACGAACTACAGATTTAAGAGGGGGTGGCAATATTAGGAGCATGGCAATAATTCGCTCACCTACCTTGCTTTAAAAATTAAAATGTTTACAACGTAAAACGGAAGAATACGTACAAAATTTTCTTATTGGGGGAAAACCTCTTTCAGGGGCACCCTGTTGAAAAAAGCTTTCGCGTATTGGCTGAAAATAGCGGCATAAGCTTTTTCATATCCAGAAATAACATCTTCAAAAACGATTTTCCAATTATCATTAATAACTTTATGAAGGGCATCACTAAGTTCTTTGTTTCCATCGAACAGATTTTCAAATTTAAAGGTTACCTGATTTGCGGAGATTTTGATATCGTAGGTTTTCAAAGTAAGGTATTTGTTAGATTTTCGCTGAGTTTCTGTGAATTTCAGAAGGTGGTCCACTGTGACATCATCTGTAAAAGAAAATAAAGTATAAAATACTACAGTCCTACAAAGAAATTTCCTCTAAAAAAAGCTTTACACTGTAAAAAATAAATATGTAATTACACATGATTCTGCACGTAAATGTGATTCAATGCAAATACATGTAAAATTTACTAGATTTTACATGTAATTTTACAATTTTATATTCAAATTGCATGATAAATCTAGTAAATTTTAAAGAGTTCACTGTAAAAAATAAATATGTAAATTTACATGCAGAATTATAGGTAAGGGAACGTTCAAGTATTACGTAACGCAAATTTTGATCATTTTGGACTTTTTCCAAACGCTATTTTCCGATACCAATGACATGGGCGTAACACTCCAAAATGATGCGTAAAAAGTTCTAGGCTGGGATTGTTTTTGGTAAAAATTGGATTGGGTTTGGACTTTTTAATAAATAAATAATAATAATAATAATTATAATAATAATATTTATTGGAAATCTAACAGGCTAACGACGGAGGTCTTTCTGCCTTTTATTTATTTTTTTTTTCGTTTTTGATTTTAATGGACCTATGCCTAGAGGGGAAAGTATTATTTTTTTGTATTGCAGTATCATGGACGGAATAACAAATGCTAAAAAAGTATATCCCTTTTATATATATATATATATATATATATATCGCCTGCAACGCATTGTAGCCGGACTGAACTATCGAGACGATTACCAGGATGATTTTACAAGGCTACAAATTTTAACATTTCCGTGCCTATATATCTTACACTGCTTAATCTATATAAAAAATAACATGAACAATTTCTCGATCCAAAATTCTGTACGTAGGGGAGAAGTTGTAAGACAGGAGAATCTGGTCAGGACCTCGGTTGGTACAAACTACTATTGTATAAAATTTTATAATGTATTACCTATTTCTAGGCAACTTAATCCTAGAGTATTTATAACTAGAGTAAAACGTTACTTACTGCAGAGGCTTTCTTTAGTACAGATGAGTTTCTTGCAAACAACTTCGGCGATCTAGTTTAATTTAAATTATTTTATTTTTTTAATGTGTTTATTTATATATAAATTCATTTTAAATGTATATGTTAAATTACTTTATATTTATTTATTATTTTTCTGTTTATATGACGTATGCACTTGTGCTTAGCTGGCATTAATAAAGTATTCTATTCTATTCTATTCTATAAAAATGCTTCTATATTTTAATAAAAAAAGAAACGTGTGTTTCGGCAAATACCATATTAATATTGTTTTAGGTTGTTCAACGCTGCTATTGCAATTGGTGTAGTGTTTTTTTTAAGATTTTTTTATTACTATATTAGTTTACAAAATTAGTATATAGTTAGTTAACTATTTTGTTAAAATTTAACAAAAAATATATAATACCTATATTTTATATTATAATGGTAATTAACTACTTACTTTAAAAGTAATTTAGCAATGCTTACAAAATCAAATACAAGTTTTGGTTATTAGTAGAAAAAAAATAATATATATATATATATAATGCTTCGAATTCTATAGTAAACTCTTTAAAGTAGATAATATATTGCGTTTTCTCTCGATATGCTTTCTAAAGTATTATTTCTTTAAGCTCCTATGCTTGTGGTACCCCTATAACTTTTTTGTTTACGAATGCATTTTTTGCAAAATTGGTATAAATATAATCAAAGTAATGTTTTTTAACCACTTAAAGCACTCACCCGAGTAAGTAGTAGTAAATGTTTGGGTTGGCCAAAGCCGGACAACTAGGACATTTCTGGCCCTTTTTGTCACCCCAGGCAATCTCAGCCATTTACTAATTTGAATCCTCCTTGAACCTGCCCGTCCTTTCAATAAAGGTCAGGATATTGGCCCAGGGGAGATCTCTTGGTTGAGTCTTGCAACCTGATTGTGTCGTATCTGACACACTCGGCTAAGTAATGAGAGGATGTTTCATCCTCTCCGCACTCTGGGCATAGCGGACTCTCTAGAATTCGCATTGTTGACAGGTGCTTCCTTAGCTTGCAGTGGCCCGTGAGGACCCCTACAAGTTGTCTGAGTGCAGTTCTTTCTTTTTCCAGTAACCAGTCGGTCTTTGATTTGCTTGGGCCAGCCAGGAAGTCCCTAGCTTGCCGGAAACCGTTGACCACCCTCCATTGCCCCTTTTGCTTGGTATAAGCCCACTCATCGGAAGCGGCCTTTACCTGCTTCCTTGTATAGGTTCCGGCCCCGTGCAGGCCATCTCTGATCCGAGTCTTGCAAGTTCATCTGCCTTCTCGTTTCCACTATGACCCGGTACTCATACCAGTTACTCACCCATGAAACTCGTTGACAGTAGGTTGGTTTTTTTACGCTTACCCGAGTTAATTCCGGCGGACTTATATTTTGTATTGCCGGTCAGATTTCAACCGAATATACTCATTAAACCCGTTAACTCGGGTGGGCTTTCAATTTGGTGAAAATAAACCACTTAAGTGCACTTGTTTGGAAAAAACTGGTGCGCTTAGTGCTTAAAGATTATAAGTTTATGGGACTTTTCCTTATATAAGGTATATTGTATATTTTTCTGAAGTGACGCCCTTTTTGGTTTGTTTTGTTTACGATTTTTTTTTGAAAATTGGTATATTTATATCAGTCAAAGTAATGGTTTCTAAAAATCTGGTTTATAGGACTTTTTTTTCTATTTTTAATATTTTTCTAAAAAGTGGCGCTATAACTTTTTTTTTATAGTATGACTATTTCTATCAAAGGAATGTTTTCTAAAAATTTCGAGCTTATAGAATGTTCCTTTTACTCATAAGACTGCGAAGAGTATTACAAATACTAGAAAATAATTATGTAGTCTAGATAAAGCTATGATAGTAGACTATATAATTACATTTTTACTATTCAGTAATAAAAAATATAATTCTATTTTTTTAAGACATTTAGAGATGGGTCAAATATAGTCAGTACTTAAAACTATTTTTTCTCACTACCAACTAGTTAAGTTGACATTACTTAATCAAGAAGTCGACAGTAATGAAAAGTACTATATCGAGCACACTTAGTGATAGATGAAATCAATACAAACAAAACCGTAACTAGACAGAAAAAACAATTTACCGTTGAAGGACCTCGGTCGTGTTTATGTACCTCAGCTCCGCTTCGGTCCCCAAAATACAATCTTACACAGAAAAATTCACTTACCTCTACGCAATAGTTATTTGCGCTCCTAATAGAGGTATAAAATTAAGAATAGTAGTTTTTTGTCTAGGTGTCCCCCTTAGGTAAGTGTCGGACACTTCGTGTCCTTTAGCAGTAAATCGATTTTTCTGTCTAGTTACGGTTTTGTTTGTATTGATTTCATCTATCGATAGATGTGATCACTAAGTGTGCTCTATATAGTACTTTCCATTACAGTCGGCTTTTAGATTAAGTAATGTCAACTTACCTAGTTGATAGTGAGAAAATAACTATTTACATAACATTTTAATACATTTACGTTTTTGACATATCTTAAGTGAAGTAAAGTTAGTCACAAGACAGTTCCCGACCAAGGGATGGAAATCTGGTATTTCAAACTTTTTAGGTAGTAGAAGTTAACAGTAATTGATTTTCCAACTTTTACGTATATATGTAATTAGCTTATTTCTAAATGACTGTGAATAAAATTATATTTTTTTCCTCATAACTTTTCACTCTACCGATTGTAGTCGATACAATTTTAGGTACAATATCGATTACTTACGGGTATGTGGTACAACCAGTATTGAAAGTGAAAGAAAAATTAACTAACTGAAATATGAGACAGCCGCCATTACTCTACTGGCCGCCATTTGCCCATATTCCCCTAGTAAATTATTGGATTGCTGCATAATTTCTTCAAGAAATTATCTTGGTAGAAAGTGGATTTGAATATTAGCCTAGACATTAAACTTTATAGGCAATAATTATAGACGATTAGTGCTCTGATTTAATTAGTTATGAATATTATATAATATTAAGTGACATAATAATTAATAAAAATGGTTAAAACTTTCTCAAGATGATTGAATGAAATTCAAATTAGGTTCCTGTTAAAATGTAGCAATTTGTATATTAAAAATACTGCCGCCAATACACTATATATTTATATTTATTTATATTTTAATATATTTTAATATAAAGCAATTACGGAAACCTACCACCCTTCTCTCTGGAAAAAGGAATGGTTCTTTTAAATAAATAGGGTTTTGTTTATAAAATTTTAAAAACATTTTGACTACTACATTTTTGACTGCAGCATAGCCCATAAAGTATGTCACGCCTATGGGGTAGTAGGGAGTCCAGGAGTTTGTGGGGGGGTCTAGAGCAATGTAATCTGATTAAAAACATTAAGGTGCTAATAATTTTTTTCTCATCCTTGATATCAAGTCAAATTAATTTTATGTGCTTTTTTATGTTTAAGATACCATTAGAATAAAAGTACAAAATTGGTTTTCTTCTATATAAGAATACAAAGTTATGTGACACGGACAAGGCAATCGCGAGGGGGCTAAAACTAGCAAAAAAAGCATGAAATACATACTATATGGACGTCCCCATTCCAAAAACAGAAAACTGTAATAATTAATTTTTAGATTCCATGTTTACTAATTTTTGAAATACTGAAAACAAGATTTGGTTGGGGAAATCATAATATGATATTATCATCCCATGAAATGTGAATCGCTACCCTGAAGTAAAGTCGGTTATACGACTTTACTTATTTTTTAACATTTTCAAAAACAAAATTGTAAAAATACATGAAAAATATGTTTTGTGTGCGTATGCATATATTCTATAAATCTGATCATAAATCCAATAAGTTCACAAAGGACATAAATATCCTACAGCGAAACTTTAGGGAATGATTTAAAGTTGTAGATTTATTGATATTAAAATCACATTTGTTTTATGTAAGAAAAAAATTGTTCTTTTCCTAAAATATCCTCGAAACTATAAGTGTTATATTTTTTATTTTAGCCTTTTAGCACGGTAAAAAACGATCAGCTCTTTTTACTAATTTACACTACAAAAAAAAATACAAAAATTGCCTACATTAACGTTTGCACGGAAAACGTCAAGCGATAGGCCAGGTCTGTTGCCAACCCAAAATAACAAAAAGTACAGACCTCTTATGGGCCTATAAGAACACGCAAAATGCGTGTGATTATGAGCTTATAAAAGTCGCAAAATAGAAAAAATAATATTATTGCTGTTATTTAAAATTGCCAGCGAGAGGCCCGTAGTAAACTTCGGATAGGGCCCGGGCCGCTTTTGCGGCCCAGCGGGCTGGACCAGTCCGCCGCTGGCATGCCACTTATCTTTTCTGAAATTCTGATTTTACCTGTATTGGTCCAACTGGAATTTTACCTGTAATGATGCCAGGATTTTACTATAATTATTAAAATTTGAGTCAGAATGATTGGCAATTTTGTCTTTATTTTTCACATGTAATAATCGTTTTTGCTACCACACCATTTTATTTTGTTGTTCAATTTATTATTGTATATTTTACAGCTACGGAGTCGATACATATCAGAAGTCAGAATTAATTTTTTTAAATTAATTAAAGAACTGTGCCATTGGTCATTTTATAAAAGGAATCACTCTTTTTCTTCTAGTTTTTTCGATTTTTTTTTTAAAGTTAGGCCCCATACGAGGCCTTATATAACTATTTCTTTTTTAATTTTATTAATATTTTTAATAAAATTATTTTTTCCTAAAAAAAGTTTTTCTTACAACATTTTCAATTTTTTTGTATATGTTTAGCCACCTATATTTTGTTCTTTTTAATTTTAATAGGCTCCGTGTCCTTACTAGATTTCTTTTTTTTTTCTGAAAATTTAAAGTCGATTGGATTTTTCTTTCTTGAGTTATCGCGCGGACGATAAAACCTGACATACTGGTAAACTAGGTACAGGAAACAAGGATATATTAGAAAGTTATCTATTTGTCGTTAAAATCAAATGGACAGAAAACAGTAAATAGTAACATTTCACCCTTTTTGGGAGTCATTAGCACTGTGTATCCTGTATGTTGTTAATATTTAAATAAAACGTGAGATAGATATAAAAGTATGGTGACATCTATTGATGTGGTTATCTGTTCACTTGTTCCCAAAAGACAAATCGCCACAATTAAGGGTTTACAGTAACGTACATTCAAAATGCCACGGACCTAATCCATTATAATAACCTATAGCCGGTTACGCAGAGTTAAATAAGTTAAGAATTAACAATCGAACGCCAATTTTTTTCTTACTGTCGATTTTTCTTTGGTTTCCAACCGCCATTTTGAAATTTTCCAAAACGCCACACTAGCCCACTAGGGGGATCAATAAGGAACATTTTGAGCCCAAGGTCACTAAAATCCATCAATATGAATTTTAGGCGGAGCTTTGTTACGTTTGACAAAGAACGTCCCATATATATTTTTATAGACTGTTAATTCTTAACTTATTTAACTCTGCGTAACCGGCTAAAGGTTTATATAATGGTTTAGGTCCGTGGTATTTTGAACACACGTTACTGTACACCCTAAATTGTGGCCATTTTACTTTTGGGAATAAGTGAACAGATAACAGTGACCACATCAATAGATGACACCATACTTTTATATGTATCTAACGTTTTATTTAAATATTAAAAACAGTGGATACACAGTGCTGATGATTCCCAAAAAGGGTGAAATGTTACTATTTACTGTTTCCTGTCCATTTGATTTTAACGACAAATAGATAACTTTCTACTATATCCTTGTTTCCTGTACCATTCCCTGTTTCCTGTCCATTTGATTTTAACGACTTTCTAATATATATTTTTGGTTATTAACCGACACACGTGCAGTATTTATTTTTACAGACTGTAAATTCTTAACATATTTAAACAAGGATATTGTAAGCACAACAATTGGTCTTGTTGCCATAACCGGACTTTTGATTGCAGCAACCAAAAAAACAATTATTCCGCATATAACTATTGATTTGCTTATTTCAACCAGATTTTTTTTTTCAGTGTACATGTATTTTACAAAATAAAATAGGCGTGCTTTAGTAATTTGGGTTAAAATGCAATCCCATCGGTCTAAAATAATATAGATTTGGTTTTATGTAATTGCTTGCAGAAACATACCTGTTCTATTTTAATGTTTAAACATAATTAACATTTACCGTTTAATTACTATTTTGTATTTAAGTAAATACACAATGTATTTATTTATTTATTTTACTGGAAATTATGCGTATATGGGCTTTGAAATATTTATAGATATTTATTACTCTTCACAGCAGGCGGTATTAAATAGTTATTTATGGTACTAGTGGGTAAAGTAAGATACTGCCCATGAGAAAATTAACATGCGAGGCGTCAGCCAAGCAGGTTAATTTTCGAGAGGGCAATGTCGGTTTACCCATGAGTGCCATACAAGGTTTTATCCAATAAATAGCTTAGGAATTCATATTTTTATTAAAAATTTTAATGACATTTACAAGAAAATAATTTGACAAGTGACAGTTGAGTGGGTAAAATAAATAATTATCCACTCAATAAAGTAAAATCCACGCGGGGGTTATTATTGAGTTTATCTATTTAAAATAAAGCTGGTAATTGTCTAATTATCTGTATGTATTGGATAAAGAGTATTATCGTGGATTTACAAGCGAAATAGTAATTGATAGACATCGGATTTTAGCGAGTCAAAATGCATAGCCGGGTACAATAAGTTAACAAATTCATATTAATTTTATAAAAAGGTCTAATATGTTGCCAAGCTACTACATTATCAAAGAAAATTATATAAATATGAAAATCCTGTAACGTTTTATTTAAGTAAAAGTAAAAAAATAACATTTCTGAAAATTACGATTTATTTGGGCTCTTTAATAATCCAAATTTAATTTTACAGTAAGTTTGATTCAACTTAATTGACTTTTTGTGACTTTTGCTTGTAAGCCCACGTAATACTATGCATCTAGGGTCACTTCATTTGGACTTATTTTGTTCTTCTGAACTTGCTCGTTTTTGCTCTGGTTTTGGTTTTTTCGCATTTTTCTAAAAGAGAAAGGCTGTCCAAAAAAGGACCAAAAACGAAAATACAAACTAAGACTAAATGAAGTGACCTTATATCGATTACGATGTCTTTAAAATTTCCAAATTACCCTAGATCAAAAATTTTCATACAGTAATGTGTTTTATCGAATTCTGTACATTTTTCATTTTACGCCATACATCTGTCCGTCCGTCCATCTGTCCCTACGTCTGTCCGTTTGTCTGCATGTCACGTTTTTTGTGGACACGATAAATCAATAACGGAATGTCCGTTTGATATGAAATTTTTAGGAAAAAATCAAGTTTTATGAGGGACAGAACCATATTATTAAAAAATCTCTTCAATAACAAAGTTATAGGGACACAATTTTAGATAAAAAAAAAAAATAAAATAGAAAAAAGAAAAAGTCCAATAAACTTCAAATTTTTGAAAAAATTACAATACAAAAATATCTACAAATTAAAAAAAAATTGTTCATAAACAAAAGGTTATAGGGAGTACCGCTTTTAAAAAATACATATAAATTAAATGTTTATTTTAATTTAAAAAAAAATATATATATATATATATATATATAAACAAAAAAGTCATTTAAAAGTGGGACTTTTTTAATACAGTAGGTAGTGCGCGCTGAAGCTCAAAGAGATCATATTTTGGGAAGCATGCCGAGAGAAAAGGCAATAAATATACTGTCCACAGTCTGCAAAGAGTATATTATGGAATGCGAAGCATTACATATCTTCACGGATTGTTTGTTTATTTTGGCAATTAATTTCTGGGCCTAAATAATGACCATAAATTTACCATAAAATATCATTAAATTACACTAGCTTACAAATTTTAGGTTTTTTGTGTCCACGAAGTTTTTTATATTTTATTTTTATTTTCTTGTCTAAAACAATATTTAGTGTTCAGTTGAGAGAAAGGGTTTTTTATTTAATAACTACAATTCTGAAGCAAAGTACACGCAGAAAAATAATTACTAAAAACAAGTACATAACATTCATATCAAGCGGCTTAAAAGTTTGTATATTGGCAAGCATGTTAAATACTTAAGGGGACTTTTCGTTTCATAATAACTTTTTATTTTTTTTTGTTGTGAAAAGAATATTGTATTTATTAAACTGATTTCTTTTGGACATATTTATAAAACATATTAAGAATTTTTTTTTTGCATTTTTAGTACATCAGAGGGCGTATTTAAACGGCTCCACAGTTTTTGGGATACCTGTAACTTATAGAGTAAAAATTCCAACGGAATTCTATTCATAAGACTAAATTCTAGTAACTAAACCTAAGAAATATTCTATTTTTAATTTTTTTATCATTTTATAAACATTTTTCTGAAAAATTAAATGGCGTTTTTTTTTCATTACAGGAAGCCCAAAAACTGTGGAGATGTTTAAAAAGTGTATTTTGGAAGACGCCCTCTGAAGTGGTCAAGATGTACTAAAAATGCAAAAAAAAATTATATAATATGTTTTATAAATAAGTCCAAAAGAAATCAGTTCAATAAATACAATATTCTTAGACAAAAAAAAAATTAAAAAGTTTATTTTTTTCCAATTATGAAATGAAAAGACCCCTAAATGTTTTGCTTGAATGAAGTTAAATACGTATCTTACTTAGACCAAGTGGTTAAAAGTTGATTCAAGTAAAAATGCCTGAAAAGAATGATAAAATTTCTTATATGTAAATTATATTTTTCAGCAATAAAGCTTTTTCTAAAGGGGTTATTTTAAAGTCGTGAGAATTAGAGTGAAATGCATATATAAAAAAAAGTTAAAATTAATTTTGACATAAAAAATTATCTGTCAAAGAAGGGTATCGTTTTAAATAGGAGTTTTGGACTAGATAAGAAAAATATGTTTTTGTTTAAAAAATTGCTAAATGATAAAAAGAAATGATAAAAAACTGTGTTATTTTTTAATAAAGAACAAAATGAAACAAAAATTAAAAACTCAGGAATTATTTGTTATCGAAAACCCGACAACATCGCATTATTCTTGCGCTAAATGTGACTATCATATTGAAAAAAAGCAATATTTTTTGTTATTTAAAAACCACCATAAATACATTTAGGTAGAATGTATAATAAAAACACTGTACAATATTAATTACATTTATTTATTTTTAAATAAATATATTTAATTAATATTAAAAGTTAAAAATATATGTGTAACTTTTTCATAATCTAGTTAAATGGAAATAAACTAATTTGACATTTTGAAAGCCATATTAAATTACTTGTCTTGGGTAACACTGTCCTATGGAACTACATGCTTTGGTTTATCGTTGAAACTGCTGGTTTGCTTACAATGTTATTATAGTACAAATACCTCAAAAATAACTCCATAATCGTACTGAAACCTAAGAAACTAGTCACATAAGTCTAATTACACATTGAGTTATAGTATATTAAATCCGTAAAACTAATAAAACCAACAAAATATTTTAATATTATAGTCAAGAGCAGTGAACACAACACACGCTCTTTCTTTTGGCCCCACTGTAGTAGTTAATGTGCAAAGTTATCTTTATTTTGACATTTGAAACTTGAAGTTTCGTGAAATGTTGCCAAATCGTACATTGGCATATGTCAAAATTCTTAATTAAAATAATTAATTAAAGTACGTTCCGGGATGTAAAAAGGCCTGAAATTTTGGGTAACTATTTATTTTTTATGTATCTATAGGCATGTAAAGTCTTATCGTTGCAGGCGATTTAGTCCAAAATGCGATACCCTCCTTTAAAATTATTAAAAATCACGAATTAACATTAAAAACTGCATTGTAAATATATATTTTAAAGAAGATGAGCAATAAATAAAAAAAGAATTTAATTAAATTAAAAAAATTGTAGATAAACAAAAAATAAGTGTAGTTTTGGTCAAAACGAGAAAAAAATGCTAGTTTTAAAATTTTTAACTTAAAGGATGATGTGAATTCTTCTAAACCAATATATCAGAATATGGAATTATTACTGCAAATAACCAACCAAGGTCCTGTACCATAAATATATGATTTTATATTGTTTAATTGAAATTAAAACAGTGCTTAAAATAATTTAATTTATTTGTAATGAAAATATTATCCTTTTTATTTTTTTTTCGTCCAAATATACATCTACAATTCAGCTTTTACATTTTTCTCTCATTTTTTGATATAATTCGATATTTTCACAGATTTTTGGTCATTTTATTTAGTGTTTAAATTGACAGATTATTTTAAGAGATACCTACTTAATCCCTTTTTTTTTATCGCAAAATTCAATTTATTGCAATCAGCAGCCTTTCAGAAAAATGGGATTAAAAAATAAACTATGATATAATTTCAAATTAAAATTTAAACATACCCACCTACTGAAGAAAGACCACTTAACACAATAAAGACAAAAAAATTCAAATTGTACATTTAGCTCTAATCCCCACGGCTTTAAAATAACTCCTTTAGAAAACGCTTTATTGCTGAAAAATATAATAATATTTTAAATAATTAAAATTATCTACCAAATCTTACATATTTTGAGCATATTCATTCCAAATTTTTTATAGATCGGTCAAAAGCAAACAAGTTATAAGGGTTTAAAAAGTGACCGGTTTTTTTTTGGCCCACCCTGTATGATAAGTTGGGTTCGGCTGCCTCTCACTTGCATAGATGAAACTTGCTTTGTGCATGACGGATTTTAAATTAAAAATAATTAACTATAACCGAGACGTTAACTCTATTGAACAAGGTCATAAAAATCAGTTTTCTTACCCAATTTCAAGCTGAATTTTCCTTTACCACGAACAGGCAAGACCAAAACTCTGCCTGCCATTTCGTAGTCTCCTTCCATTACGAAATTCGGTATTTTTGCACTAAACTTTAGCGTTTTGGATGGCATATCAAAACTGAAAATAAATCAAAACAATCCGTGAAGATATGTAATGCTACCCATTCCATTATATACTATTCACTAAATGGTATATTGCATTTTTCCCAAATACTTAAAAAAGTCAAAAAAATTAAAATAATTTTATTTTTTCGGAAAACTAAAAATTAAATATATTTTTTCAAAAAAACCATATATAAATAAAACTATTTTTAAAAAAACGATTTTTTTTTGAAAAATAAACTTAATTTTTCTTCAAGCGTACTAAACTGTTCATATTTTATAACTGAACACACTAGTTAGTAGTGATCTATTTTTTTACAGTAAGAAAATGAGTTCATTGTTGTACAACGTAAAAAAAAGTTAGTTAGGAAAACCACCACTGGCGGCAGCCCTCTTTGACTTTGATGACAGCCATACTTTAAACTTGTTTGTTTATTATGTAAACAGGTGGTTGACTCGAGATTCTATGCAAAAACCTTGTGTGAAATTGATTAAAAATGATTGAAGAAGAATATAGGGTTTATACACCTAAAAATCTCTCCGAAATTGCAAATGCTACATTAGACAAGTTACCATCGAAATTGCCAAAAGTGTAAGATTTAGCCTACGAAAAAAGATTAAAATGAGCTAAGGAAGGTTTAAGTTTATTTCGAAAAGGTTTTATTGTCCTATTTTAATAAAAAAACATACTTTATTACTGAATAAATTAAATTTAAAAATTAATATTTAAAAAATATATATGCTTGAAGAAAAAATAGTATGTTTCACTCAGATGAAAAATGTTTTTTTTACTCGTCTGTAGTTTCTACAGACTAGTAAAAAAAGCTTCACTTTTCCTCTTAGTAAAACAATATTCAATTTTTTTTATTTTTTTTTTTTTGCGAAAAACGAAGTTTTTCAAAAAGTTTTTTTAAAAATTAGAAAAAAGGTTTAACCTCATAACTTTTTTGTTTTTGGGAGGATTACTTTCAAAATTAGTAGAATTGATCCTTATAATAAAAGTAATTTTTTATAAAAAAGTTACGTATTTTCTTTCAGTTTTTTCATAAAACAAACTTTTATCCAAGAATTTTTTGTCTATGACGATTTTTGAAAATTTTGGAAAATTCTAAACTACCGTATCTTAGCGCAGGATCTGTAAATCCTATAATAACCTCGATAATAACTATACAAACCGTCCCCTATCTCCGGAAACGATTTAACTGACAAAATTTACAATTTTTTTTGTTGCATTTCGAATTTAGAATGTTATAAAATGTCCAGAAAATGTGATAAAAAATTTGAAATTTTGTCAGTTACATCGTGGCGCGTCCCGACGCTTCGTGAGATAGGCGACGAAAGATGAAAACTAATAAATAATTTGTAAAACATGTTTTAAAAGCATATTTATATTACACGGCATGTATTATTTTAAAAATAAAATATATATAAAATATTTTCATGTGAAAGTTATATTCTTTATCCGAAAAAAATCAACAAATTAAATGGCACCCTTGTAGCTTCTAATTGGATAAAAAATTGTAAAAATTACCTGGCACTCTTCACAACAGCATTTTTGTATCCAATTAATTTAACATTCATATATTTCTGTTCCAAATTTACAGCATTTGATCCTGCTCCTATACTTAATTCAGGAATGAGAACGGGATCTATACTTGGTATTCCAAATTTGGGCAATCCTGAAATAAAATAGATAGATTTAATGTACTATTTAAAGCGGTGATGAAAGTGTTATGTTACATAACTTACATAACTTATGTAATACTTTTTAAAATTTTTTGAAATTTTCAATGAATGAAGGACGTATGAGACCCTTTTATAAATCTATGATATATCAATAATAATTACAAAACTTTAAAAAATGTTGCATAACACCTTAAACATTTCTGAAAACATTTAGAAAAATGCTTTGTAGCTATTTTTGCTTTCCCATTTCAAAATTTTAAACATTGGGAAAGCCTTGTATTCGTGCAAAAAAAACATAAATAACTTTTTAACCATCAACAATTGGATAACAACATATATTATTTTGATTGTAAATTACCTCTTCCACCGCTCTCCAAAGAAAACATAAATAACTTTTAAACCAACAACAATTGGAGAACAACATAATAATAACCATATATTATATGGTTATTTTGATTAGAAATGACCTCCTCCACCACCCCCTTTCGTTTCATCCTCGACTTTTGGGACACCCTGTATAGTTTATATACGTAATAGCATAATGAACATAATGTACATAACGACGTTATGATTACGTACATAATGTATGAAATGTACATAATTTATAATTTACATAATTTTTAATTTACATAATGTATATAATGTCGGTAATGTACTAATGCATGTAATCTACTTAGTGTACAAAATATACGTAATGTTCGTAATGTACATAATGTACGTAATGTACATAATATATGTAATGTTCGTAATTTAAGTAATTTACGTAATGTGCGTAATGTACGTAATTTACGTAATATACATAATTTACGTAATGTACATAATGTACATAATGTATGTAATGTGCGTAATGTAAGTTATTTACATAATATATACTATTTACATTTGATCATAAGGTGCATAATATAAATAATGTAGGTACAATGTACATTGTACATAATGTAATACTTTTGCTTTCGCAGCCATTAATACATTTTCTGTCGCTAGGTTAAAAGTTAAAGTTAAAAAATATATTGTTTTTTTAAAGTTGATGAGATACTTTGTGAATATTAGTTTATACTGGCATGAAACAAGGGCGTATGCACATTTCAGTATGTGGGTATAAGATTTTAAATTTAAATTTGGTTTTATTTTAAAGAGGTCGCCTTACTCAGGAAGACATGAAAAAATGTGTCCCTAAAAATATTGTTTTTTCTTAAAAAGTCCTCCAGAGACCACTGTGCAGGCATTAGCATAAATCATTAGGAACTCCCTACATAGAACTTTGACCTTTTCTCTTGTAGATTACATACCTGTTGCTAAAACTCTAACTGCTGATGTTATAGCATTTGATAAGCACGTTTCAAAATCACTCTTGCTTTGATTGCATCTAGAAAATTCTTTAGCTGTAACAAGAGGACAAAATTGTTTTAATTTGTATAATTACCACAAAATATTCATTTACCGGGGGCACGCAATAATAAATTTTTTAAAAAACATTATTTTAAGTTAATAAACATTTAAACCGTATTTTACAGTTATTGCAAGGTGAGACCCTTGGATCCAAATGGAACATGATGAAAAATTAAGAAAAAAAATTAAGAAAAAAATAATATTTCATTTTTTTTTTTCAAAAAAAAAATTGAAAAGAATAACAGCGGCTACATGAAATTTCAGTCAGTAAAATATACACAAAAAAAAAGGATTCCTAAAATCAATGACACGTGTCTTTCGATATGTTCAAAGTCATTTTCTCTTATTTCAAAGCTAGCGTTTCTTTGAACCAAAGTTACTGTCCTTAAATGAAGAGCGGGGATCTTCGTTCAAAACCCGTGCTTTTTATTCAAAGCCATTGGCTTTAATTTAAAGAAATTCTAGCCTTGAAACAAGAGAATATTACTTTGAACATATTGAAACACACCTGTCCTCGGTTTAAGGACTCATTTTTTCTGTGTAGTTGTATTTTAAAAATTAGTTTTTAAAACTCCATTTTTCGCAAGCCTCCGGTATAATTGCAGTTTATTAACTGTCAAAAAAATTAAAATAATAGTAATAATAATAATAATTAAAATAATTTAATTTAGAAGGGTTACTCAAAATATACAGGGTTATTCAGAAATAAGTTCGAGAAATTTAAGAGGTGATTCTACGTTTAAAAATATGAAAAAAAGTTCATATGAAAGGTGGTCCGGATATGAACCTAAGGGAGCTACGACGGCTATAATTTGATTTAATTTTTATTTAGTAATTTAAAAAAGAGACGTGCAAAATGGGGGGGTGATGTCACTTCTTTGCCCCAAACTATTTATCCTTAGATTTTGACATTTTCTTAATAAAATATTAATCTTTAATTAAAAATACATAAAAAAGGTACTCTTTATGTAGTGTTCTGTGTGTAACACCGTAGAGCCAGCCGTTTCCGAGAAAATTGCAATTAAAGAGCATAAAAAAAACTAAAAAATGCACCAATTTTAATACTGCAGGGTGATTTTACATTAAAAACTGTGAAAAAAAGCTCATTAGGTTCGAAAATCAGTTTTAAGAGTACTACGGCCTCTAAAAGAGTAACACTTTTTAAGGGACCGTGGGTACCTTAAAAGCGATTTGTGGATATTTGTGTATGCAAAGTTTTTTTTCGTAGTTTTTAATGTAGAATCTCTCTGTAGTATTAAAATTTTTATTGGTGCATTTTTCAGTTCCTATTTTTGATGCTCAGAACGTAAATTGCCTCTTTAATTGCAATTTTCTCGAAAACTGTTGGCCCCACAGTGTTACATAAAGAGTATCTTTTTTATGTATTTTTTTTAAAGATTAATATTTTATTGAGAAAATGGCAAAAAATTTACGGATAAAAAAGTTTGGGCAAAAAAGTGGCATCGCCCCCCCCCCCCCCATTTCGCACGTTCCTGGTTAAAATTATCAAATAAAACTTACATGAAATGGTAGCCTTTATTAATGTGCAAAAATTAGTTACTGTGATTCCAGAAATAATTAATAAAAACTACTTTTTATATGTACCCTTAGGAGGGTCGAGCTCCCGCAGGGTTTATTTCCGGACCAACCTTTATAGGAACTTTTTTTTCATATTTTTTAATGTAGAATCACCTCTTAAATATCTCGAGCTTATTTCTGAATAACCCTGTATACGGTGAATTGTTTTCGTCTCAACTCTCGTTTTTTTTGCGTTAACCAAATTTAGGACATAACTTAAACTGCAAATGTAAAAATTTTAAATTTATTTGATTTCCCTTTTCGTAGTTTATTTTATTTTAATAGATTTCATCCGTCAAGGTTCGGTTTTTGGAGTAAAAAAATGGATAAAGATAACAAAAACGGGCAAATAATATAATAATAATTCCTTATTGCTTTTTAAGTAAGATTTTTACTGTAAGAAAAACATAAACATTTTGTTTTAATTGCATTTTTTTAGAACAAAAATAAGAAAAAGTAAAATTCTCGGTAAACCTAAAAAAGCTTACTATTTTTTACTAAATATTTAATAAAACACTGTATTATATAGCATTTTGTGAGCTGAATCCATATCTCAAAGTTTTTCTGGATTAAGGTTTTTTAGTAAATTGGGGTAAAATTTTAGCCTATCTCGCGCTTGAATTATAAGAAACTAGATTTATTATATATTATAATTTTCTCAAAGAAAAAAAAAATATTAAAAAAAAACGAAAAAAAAAATAAAGTGAACAAAATATGAAATAAAAAAATAGGTATCAGAATGCCGAAAAAAACATTCAGGGCACCGTGTGCGTTGTTCAAAACTGTAAGAGTTTTTTTCACCCACCAAAAATTTTGCAATACCTACTTTAATTAATATCTTTAATTAAAAAAAAAAAAAACATTTTGATATTATTTTTCTTTTTTTTTTTTATTAAAATTTTTGTAAAAGATTAAACTTTTATTTTGGAAAACTCACGAAATTTTGCTGCTAAACTTGTTGAAACACATAACACTGCACTCACAAAAACAATTTTCTTTAAGACACAATACATTTTAAAAATGCGTATATTTTATTTGTTGACGTTTTTAATTTTTAATTGCTGCAGTTTTAATGTTATGTATAAAAATATAAACAAGAACTGATATTGGTAAGCAAAGTGTGAGAGATTTTATAGCCTAAAGATTTTCAATCAAGGTTCCCACCAGGTAGATGGATTTATGCAACAAAGAATTATATATTGTGAAAAAGACTAAATTGGCAGTCATTTTAATCCATTTAATCAGAATTTCACTAAGTTTACTAAAATCTCTGTATCGACAGGTAAAATTTTAGTACCAATATAGAAAAATCAGAATTCAGAGAGTTGGTAATTTAGTGTAATTGTGGAGTAAACATGCAAAAACCGATAAATCCATGTTATCAAATTTTGAGATATTAGCAGACTTGTACAGCGTAATTCCAAAAAAATATATAATGCCTAACTTTCGATATTATAACTTTTTTTTCACTTTTTTATTTTTAATTTTTTTTTTAATTTATCGGTTTTTGCATGAAATCAAAAATTTATCGGCTCGTTTATCGGTTTTTGCCTGAATTTGTGCTTCTAAGTAAAGTCAAGTAGCAGATTATGCTTATTATATTATTCACAGCGTCTGCGCTAGAATAATATTATACGGTAGTTTAGAATTTCCCAAAATCGCCAAAAAAAGTCCTAGACAAAAAATTCTTGTGTTTCATGAAAAAATAAGAAACTTTGAAAATGTCCATTCGTCTGTCCGTCTGGTATCACGTTTTTTGTGGACACGATAACTCAAGAACCAATTATCCGATCGACTCGAAATTTTCAGGAAAAAGTTCTATGAGGGGAAGATGTCTATTGCTTTTTAAATTAATCCCCCCAAAATAACAAAAAAGTTATGGGAGTTTAAACTTTTTAAAAAAATCATTTTCAAAAAATTTTAATATTAAATTTCTAGGCACCATATTTGACAGTAACCTATCATGGACTGGTCACATAAATCAGGTTTGTAAAAAAATAAATAATGCATTTTTTGCTATTTTGGAGCTGGTATTTTAAGTATTTATTACTCTCTAGCATATTCCCACTTAACTTATAACATAATTTGTTGGGGATGTGTAAGTGGTATCGATAGAGTCTTTGTTGCCCAACAAAGGCTTATTCGACTCATTTTTAATTAAGAATATAGAGCCAGCTGTCAGGAAACTTTTAGAAATAAAAATATTTTAACTGTCCCATGTATTATTATTATTATTTATTATTTTTGTCAGAAAAAATCCACAGTATTTTAATTTAAGTTAAGATATACATCATTATCCTTCAAGTTATGGCAAAATAATGTTCCTTCCAAAACATAAAATCAGCTTATATGAAAATTCCCCATACTATAGTTGTATATCTCTCTATAATAAGCTACCAAGAGAAATACGGTGTATTTCTAATTTTAACAGTTTTAAAAATTCAGTTAAAATATATTTGATTGGTCAGGGATACTATTCTGCTAATGAATATTTAAAGCCCATTACCAATTCAAATAATTGATACATATTTTAACTTTTATACTGACAAAACATTATATTATTAGTTTTTTAGTCTGTTATATGTTATATGGCTTTGTTCATAATGTTATGATGCTATTGTATAATTTTTTTTGTAATATTTAGTTAACTAATGTTTTGTAATTATTTGTGACTTACCAATATGTACTCTGTGTATCTACATTGGCCAATAAATATTATTATTATTATTATTATTATTATTATTATTATTATTATTATTATTATTATTATTATTATTATTATTATTATTAACCCACTCTTTTAGGTTGCGTTTTGTTGACAAACATGTTCAAAAGCATGTTACCCAACATGCTCCCTAGTGAGTGGCCTGCTTTAAACATTAGCAATCGCGCTGGTACACCGCGGTGTGGAGCTGGAATAATATCTCATGAACATTCAACCTTGAATGAGCAGAAACATAAGCCGCCCACCCTACTCTATCTTAAAAACATCTGGCTATGCAAGACGCTTTATATGTGGAGCCAAATCTCCACACACAGTCAATGTCTTCAACTTTCACTTAAAACGCTAGTTATGCCTTTATAATTTGTGTGTAACTCAAAAATGTATTCTTATTAAAATCGTTTAAAACTACTAGTTCCATTATTTGAAACAAACAGTTATAATCTAATATTTAATTTGAGTACGCCTATGAGTTTTAAAAATGTTATTAAGTTCTTTCTCCCGGTCATAGATTTTATGGATTTTAAGAATTTGGTTGCATATTGTATTTGTTAGTCCAAATTCAATAAATGCTATTAAAATATCATTATGACAGGTAAATTACGATCCAGGATGATTGTATTATATTAAGATATTAGTACCTACTTAATAAGGTTTAACTCTTAAGTCATAAGCTCTAAATTGGAGTATGTAAAAAAACACGTTTGGCGCCGCTGCGCGCCGCAGGCAATGTTTTTAACCTCTTGTCTACCAGTGTATGAAATTTGTAACAAACCCAATTAAATAAGAAAATATATAATATATTTAAAAAGCATAATTTTTTGCCATTGTATTATGTTTGTAAACTAATATGTTACAGGATTTTAAGGCACAACCAACCCCATCAATTATAATTTTTAGGAAACACGCGTAAACTAAGAAACACTGTGGAGTGCGTCCACGTGGGAACTTAAAAAAAAAAATTATTTCCTTTTTTTTGTATTATACTAGTTTAAAAAGAAATCTTACAATAAATTGCATTATTATGCCCTATTATTACAAATATGATATGTGCCCTTTTTTGTATAAAATAAAAATTTAAACAAAATATACATTAGTATTGACTTCCCATTTTTAGCTTATTTTTACGAAAAAATATTTTTTCTTATCAGCATTTAATAATTCAGTACACAAGAGGTTCAAAATTTCAAGCTCATGCATTTTCACCTCAGAATTTGAAAAACGATTTATTTTATAAATTTAAGTAATAAAGTACATTTTAACAGTTTTTGACGAAAAGTAATTTTTATGAATTCAAAAATACAACTTGATTTTTTTATTTCACATTTCGAAATTTGATAGGTCATATTATTTTATAAAATCTAATAAAAATTATTATTTAGCATCACAGGAAAACATTTTTTAACTTTAAAGGATACGCATTTTCGAAAAACCTCAGAATTTTAAAAGCAAATTCTTTTATAAAACTTTTAAACACTATAGCATTACAGTGCCAAAAGCGAAAACTTTTTTTTTCTAAACATACTAAACTATTTTATTCACAATTATTTAGAAATAAGCTAATAACGTTCATACGTAAAAGTTGGAAAATCAATTATTGTTAACTTCTGCTACCTAAAAAGTTTGAAACAATCCATTTCCATCCCTTGGGCGGGAGGGTAGCTAACTTCATGTATTTCACTTGTCAAAAATTTTAATTTATTGACTTGAATTTTATGACAAAACAGTTTAAAATACTTATTTTTATAAAATGAAATTACCTACACATTTAAATTACAATATTTTCGTATTTCCAAAAATTAATAAATTTACAACCAGCTAGTCATTTCTGAAAGATCACAGACACTGTCACCACCGGTAATTTAACGAAATAAATACATAACGTTATTGGGTTTGTGTTCTTAGCTGATTTGCATGGATTTCACAATAAAACACCCTTTGTATTTTTCCTCCGGAAATTAGCTGACCGCGGGGCTAACGCCCCTTGTTAACCTTCCCTCAGGAAATGAAACATTTTCCACACGGTATGTAATATACTATTTCCTACGAACTAGTTAGTAGCAAGTGCCTATTTTCCACCCGTTATCTATGACAACGGTTGGGAAGTGACGATCAGCTGATTTTACATAACTGCTTTCAGAAAACTAGTAAACGTCAAACACATAACCTCAAATTGATAAACTAATTTAAAGATAATTTTTACGTTCGTTTGAGGCTCAGGTGTTAGGTCGTCGAAAAAATAGTATGCGCACCTTGACGCAAACTATTTCAGTGCACATCGAGTGCTTTTTTTTACGAGTCGCAGCAGAACTAGGTTCGCTTACTCGGTGCGTAATATACTATTATAAAGGTCGTTTTCAGTTAAAGGGAAGCAAAAGTGTCTTAAGACAGTTTTCTTCAAAAAAAAATAAAAAAAGAAAAATAAGTGATTAGGAATGAGAGTTAAATGTACTAAATGCTGTAGAGGGCCGCGTTATCATATTACTGACAGCGCGTAGCTCTAGAATAGTATTATACGGTAGTTTCTAATTTCCTAAAATCGCCAAAAAACTTCCTAATCAAAAAATTCTTTTATATAAATGTGTTTCATGAAAAAATAAGAAATTTTAAAAATATTTGTCTGTCCGTCCGTCTGATGTCACGTTTTCTGTTAACACGATAACTCAGGAACGAATAATCCCATCGATTTCCATCCGAAATTTTCAGAAAAAATCATGTTCTATGAGGGGAAGGTCTCTATTGTTTTTGAAAGTAATCCCTCCGAAAACAAAAACTTTATGGGGGGTTAAACTTTTTAAAAAAATAAAAAAACTTTTATTAAAAAATTTTTTTTTTTCGTTTTTTTGATTTTTTTTTGAAACCTATTTTATCCAAGACATACAGATAATGAGACAATTACCAGCTTTATTTTAAATAGATAAACTCAATAATAACCCCCGCGTGGCTTTTACTTTATCGAGTGGATAATTATTTATTTTACCCACTCAACTGTCACTTATCAAATTATTTTCTTGTAAATGTCATTAAAATTTTTAATAAAAATATGAATTCCCAAGCTATTTATTGGATAAAACCTTGTATGGCACTCATGGGTAAACCGATATTGCCCTCTCTTACTTTACCCACTAATACCATATATAACTATTTTTTAACGTTATTTATTTTTTTTTTGAATTTTCGTATTCAAAAAAAAAAAAGTTTGAAACAATCCATTTCCATCCCTTGGGCGGGAGGGTAGCTAACTTCATGTATTTCACTTGTCAAAAATTTTAATTTATTGACTTGAATTTTATGACAAAACAGTTTAAAATACTTATTTTTATAAAATGAAATTACCTACACATTTAAATTACAATATTTTCGTATTTCCAAAAATTAATAAATTTACAACCAGCTAGTCATTTCTGAAAGATCACAGACACTGTCACCACCGGTAATTTAACGAAATAAATACATAACGTTATTGGGTTTGTGTTCTTAGCTGATTTGCATGGATTTCACAATAAAACACCCTTTGTATTTTTCCTCCGGAAATTAGCTGACCGCGGGGCTAACGCCCCTTGTTAACCTTCCCTCAGGAAATGAAACATTTTCCACACGGTATGTAATATACTATTTCCTACGAACTAGTTAGTAGCAAGTGCCTATTTTACACCCGTTATCTATGACAACGGTTGGGAAGTGACGATCAGCTGATTTTACATAACTGCTTTCAGAAAACTAGTAAACGTCAAACACATAACCTCAAATTGATAAACTAATTTAAAGATAATTTTTACGTTCGTTTGAGGCTCAGGTGTTAGGTCGTCGAAAAAATAGTATGCGCACCTTGACGCAAACTATTTCAGTGCACATCGAGTGCTTTTTTTTACGAGTCGCAGCAGAACTAGGTTCGCTTACTCGGTGCGTAATATACTATTATAAAGGTCGTTTTCAGTTAAAGGGAAGCAAAAGTGTCTTAAGACAGTTTTCTTCAAAAAAAAATAAAAAAAGAAAAATAAGTGATTAGGAATGAGAGTTAAATGTACTAAATGCTGTAGAGGGCCGCGTTATCATATTACTGACAGCGCGTAGCTCTAGAATAGTATTATACGGTAGTTTCTAATTTCCTAAAATCGCCAAAAAACTTCCTAAACAAAAAATTCTTTTATATAAATGTGTTTCATGAAGAAATTTTAAAAATATTTGTCTGTCCGTCCGTCTGATGTCACGTTTTCTGTTAACACGATAACTCAGGAACGAATAATCCCATCGATTTCCATCCGAAATTTTCAGAAAAAATCATGTTCTATGAGGGGAAGGTCTCTATTATTTTTGAAAGTAATCCCCCCGAAAACAAAAACTTTATGGGGGGTTAAACTTTTTAAAAAAATAAAAAAACTTTTATTAAAAAATTTTTTTTTTTTCGTTTTTTTTTGAAACCTATTTTATCCAAGACATACAGATAATGAGACAATTACCAGCTTTATTTTAAATAGATAAACTCAATAATAACCCCCGCGTGGCTTTTACTTTATCGAGTGGATAATTATTTATTTTACCCACTCAACTGTCACTTATCAAATTATTTTCTTGTAAATGTCATTAAAATTTTTAATAAAAATATGAATTCCTAAGCTATTTATTGGATAAAACCTTGTATGGCACTCATGGGTAAACCGATATTGCCCTCTCTTACTTTACCCACTAATACCATATATAACTATTTTTTAACGTTATTTATTTTTTTTTGAATTTTCGTATTCAAAAAAAAAAAAAGTTCTCGGTTTTGCAAAAAAAAAATAAATTTTTATCTGCATATAGCGGTTTTTTTTTGACATATTTATCTATTCTCCAGGGTTCTCACCAGTCAGGGAAAACAGGGTAGTCAGGGAAAGGTCAGGGAAACTAAAAATGAAACCTGGAAGTAGGGAAATTTAACCATTATTCGAAAAAATTAGGGAAAATAGCAATGTTAGTTAGGACGTTTTAACTAAGGAGGGAAGTAATGTAACATAGGCCCTGTAACAGGGGCCTACAGTATTCTTTTGTTGGCAACAATATTTGTGTTTTAAATAGTTTTAACTTGCGTTATTTAGAAAAGTGCTATATTATATCCACTGTGAATAGTGCATAATGGAATGCGTAGCATTACATATCTTCACGGATTGTTTTATCTTTAATTTATATTATATTAAAAAAATTGTGATAAATAGTAAAAATTCTTTCCATTTCATTCTTGGTGCTTGTTGCTTGTTGTCTTGGATTCAAGTTTTTTATAAGTTGTCTTTGTTCCCTTTCTTTTTCTGTTAATACTTTCTTGTTTTTTTTTTCCTTTCTTACCATGTTTTCAAGTCAGTTTTAATGCACTGATCTCTTAACCGCTCAGTATTTCTTCTTCTTTTTTGTAAGATTTTTTTTATTGTATTTTATTTCTAGGTGGCGAGGCTGTTATTTAAGTAACTAAAAAAAAAGTATTTTTCAGTCCCCTGGTAGTATGAGACGCCAGGGGACTGAGAAATTGTGCAAAACATGGAAATATTACATATGTTAATAACTTATCACAAAATTACATAACACAACAATAATATCCAAATAAAAATAAATTTAATATAAAAATAAAAACATTAGTTTTCTTGCCAGGGGACTGTAGTGCCACCTAGCCAAATCATGTTTTTCGTATAGAAACGCTAAATTTTTACTACACATAGGAGTGACAAACTGGTGAACTTTGAACGGAGTGAGTTTCGCTAATCCAAACCCCAAATTTAGTACTAATATGTAAATGAAAATAAAATTTCTACACTCAGAGAAAAATCGTTGTAAAATCAAACAAAAGTGATATGATTTAAAAGAAAACCAATATGTTTTTGCTCCGACAGTGTTTTTTGTTAATTCAAAAAGATATTTTTTAATTTTATAAGCAACTGTAAAAATAAAAATATTCATTGTAATTTGAAAAATTTTCCTTTTAAATCATTGGTAACTTGTAAACGATTTGAATATAAAAACTGGTTATTTTAAAAAGAATTCTTTTAATATATTGATATTTTTTAACAATATAAAGGGAAATATTATAATTTTATCAAGAAAACATTAAAATAAGAACGTAAGGGACAATACCTTTACTTTAAAGTGAAAAACGTTTTGGTGTAAAATTTATTTTTTTAAATTAATATTATTCAGAATTAAAACGTTAAGTTTTTACTTTTAATATTTTAAAATGCAATTTTTTTAAATTAAAATAATTTCTTATTGATTTTACAAGATTACACGTATATCATAAACCTCTATGACACGGTGGGCTTTAAGCTTACGGAGATGAAAAATCGAACACCCCATAACTGACAACGAGATATTGTTTCTAATGCTTTCAGAATTACATGTTCGTTGAGAACAAAATCGTAGGTGTAGCCGTTTTTTATTCCATCAAAAATTAGTATATATGTGACCCAAAAAAAACTCAAATTAAAAAGTTTGGAGGTCTCACCCCTTAAATTTGTTTATTGGGGTAAGATTTTCATCCCTAATTTTTTTTTAAATTTTTAAAAAATTCTAGAGGTCACTCACAGCCATTTTTCAAAAAATATGTTTGCTTAGCTTTTTTATTTTTTAGGATATTTTATTTAAATTTTTTTAACATGAAATTGTCTAAAGGGATAGTAAACTGCTAACCTCAAAAAAAATCTGAATTTTTCTTTCAAAATGGCGGAGCTGTGCCCTTTAAAGTTTGAAAATTCACTACATTGCTTGATATTAGGTCTAATTACAGGCACAAAAAAATGTTTTTCATTGTCTTCAAACATTGTGCGTGTAGCCCAATATGTCCTCACATAAAAACAACTATATTTTTTTTTATCGGTGGGCTTTAAGCTTACGGGGATGAAAAAATCGAACACCCCATAACTGACAACGCGATTTTTTTTTGAGGTTAGCAATTTACTATCCCTTTATACTGTTTCTTGTTAAAAAGATTTATATAAAAAATCCTTGGGCCTTAAAAAAAATAAAAAAAGCTAAGCAAACATATTTTTTGAAAAATGGCTGTGAGCGACCTCTAAATTTTTTCAAAAATTTTGAAAAAAGGGATGAAACTCTTACCCCAATAAACAAATTTAAGGGGTGAGACCTCCAAACTTTTGAATTTGAAATTTTTTTGGGTCACATATATACTAATTTTTGATGGAATAAAAAACGGCTACACCTACGATTTTGTTCTCAACGAACATGTAATTCTGAAAGCATTAGAAACAATATCCCATTGTCAGTTATGGGGTGTTCGATTTTTTCATCTCCGTAAGCTTAAAGCCCACCGTGATGACTAGAGAATATAAAAAAATTATGTTTTAATTAAACGTTTTAATTGCCTGTATTTTATTTCTAGGTGGCGAGGCTGTTATTTAAGTAACTAAAAAAAAGTATTTTTTCAGTCCCCTGGTAGTATTGACACGCCAGGGGACTGAGAAATTGTGCAAAACATGGAAATATTACATATGTTAATAACTTATCACAAAATTACATAACACAACAATAATATCCAAATAAAAATAAATATAATATAAAAATAAAAACATTAGTTTTCTTGCCAGGGGACTGTAGTGCCACCTAGCCAAATCATGTTTTTCGTATAGAAACGCTAAATTTTTACTACACAGAGGAGTGACAAATTGGTGAACTTTGAACGGAGTGAGTTTCGCTAATCCAAACCCCAAATTTAGTACTAATATGTAAATGAAAATAAAATTTCTACACTCAGAGAAAAATCGTTGTAAAATCAAACAAAAGTGATATGATTTAAAAGAAAACCAATATGTTTTTGCTCTTTTTTGTTAATTCAAAAAGATATTTTTTAATTTTATAAGCCATTGTAAAAATAAAAATATTCATTGTAATTTGAAAAATTTTCCTTTTAAATCATTGGTAACTTGTTAATGATTTGAATATAAAAACTGGTTATTTTAAAAAGAATTCTTTTAATATATTGATATTTTTTAACAATATAAAGGGAAATATTATAATTTGATCAAGAAAACATTAAAATAAGAACGTAAGGGACAATACCTTTACTTTAAAGTGAAAAACGTTTTGGTGTAAAATTTATTTTTTTAAGTTAATATTATTCAGAATTAAAACGTTAAGTTTTTACTTTTAATATTTTAAAAGGCAATTTTTTTAAATTAAAATAATTTCTTATTGATTTTACAAGATGAGATTTTTCTGAGTGTAGGAAGTATTTACAAATAGAGAAAAATAAATTTCCACGTAAATCATAAACCTCTATAACACGGTGGGCTTTAAGCTTACGGAGATGAAAAAATCGAACACCCCATAACTGACAACGAGATATTGTTTCTAATGCTTTCAGAATTACATGTTCGTTGAGAACAAAATCGTAAGTGTAGCCGTTTTTTATTCCATCAAAAATTAGTATATATGTGACCCAAAAAAAATTCAAATTAAAAAGTTTGGAGGTCTCACCCCTTAAATTTGTTTATTGGGGTAAGAGTTTCATCCCTAATTTTTTTTTAAATTTTTAAAAAATTCTAAGGTCACAGCCATTTTTCAAAAAATATGTTTGCTTAGCTTTTTTTATTTTTTAGGATATTTTATTTAAATCTTTTTAACATGAAACGGTATAAAGGGATAGTAAACTGCAACCTCAAAAAAAAACTGAATTTTTCTTTCAAAATGGCGGAGCTGTGCCCTTTAAAGTTTGAAAATTCACTACATATTAGGTCTAATTACAGGCACAAAAAAATGTTTTTCATTGTCTTTAAACATTGTGCGTGTAGCCCAATATGTCCTCACATAAAAACAACTATATTTTTTTATCGGTGGGCTTTAAGCTTACGGGGATGAAAAAATCAAACACCCCATAACTGACAACGCGATTTTTTTTGAGGTTAGCAATTTACTATCCCTTTATACTGTTTCTTGTTAAAAAGATTTAAATAAAAAATCCTTGGGCCTTAAAAAAAATAAAAAAAGCTAAGCAAACATATTTTTTGAAAAATGGCTGTGAGCGACCTCTAGATTTTTTCAAAAATTTTGAAAAATATTAGGGATGAAACTCTTACCCCAATAAACAAATTTAAGGGGTGAGACCTCCACACTTTTGAATTTGAAATTTATTTGGGTCACATATATACTAATTTTTGATGGAATAAAAAACGGCTACACCTACGATTTTGTTCTCAACGAACATGTAATTCTGAAAGCATTAGAAACAATATCCTATTGTCAGTTATGGGGTGTTCGATTTTTTCATCTCCGTAAGCTTAAGGCCCACCGTGATGACTAGAGAATATAAAAAATTATATTTTAATTAAACGTTTTAATTGCCTATTTATGAAAATTATATATTTAGCCATGGTTACGGATTGGTGACTATAATTTAGCGTATTTAACCCTCCGGTACTCGCGCCTTTCAAGATTAGAGGTATAATCGCGTTGCCGCTTTCACACCGCATTTAATAATTACTATTTAACAGCTCTAATTTAATTAAGGGGTTGTTCTGATTTTTGAGGCAAAAAATTGATGACTTTTGGACGACCTGTATTATTTTTTTATACAAAACTTTTTACAAAGTATTAGACAACTCTCAAAGTTCACAAAAAACAAATTGTTTTTTTTTTTGCCGTCATAAATAAATGTGTTAGACACCTCAAAAATAACATGGCAAACGGTTCCAGCGATAGCTCGGCCCCCAATGGTCCGAAACACAAAAATCAAAAACAGTCTTGGTAAAAATTACATCCTTTAGTTCGCTAGTGTAGACATACGTCAAAATTCCAAAAAACAGAAATTCCACGCGTATTTTAGTGAAAAAAAAAACAAAAAAAATGCAATTTTCCGACCAAAAACGGGTAAAAAAGGAGGAATAAAAAATAAATTACAAGCCTTAAAAAAAATACACTAGCGAACTCGCCAACATTATTTTCGACAAAATACCGAAAGGTTTAAATCAATATGTTAAATAGTTTTTTTTTAATCGCTGGAACCGTTTTGAAAAATAGAATTTTGAGAAAAACGCGTTTAAAGTTTTTTTATATTTTAAAGTATACAAAACAAGCACCAATAAAATTTTAATTCTGCAGGTCGATTCTACAATAAAAACTAAAACTAAATTTAATAAACATATGTATAAAGGAGTAATAGCCTTTTAAAAAATAATATTTTTGGTGGCACAGAATGTAACTTCCTCTTAATTCCATTTTTTTTTTTGAAAACCGTTACACTATCTGACATTTTTTATGTATTTTTACTCAAGGAATCTATATTTTAAAAAATTCAATTTTTTGAAATTAAAAATCAGAACAACCCCTTAAGAAAATATATGCGGTAGGTAGGTGGGGATGCGTGTTCCAATAAACAAATACACCAATGCACTATGGGCCAGGTGGTCAGGTATTTTGGCAAAAAGTCTTTTAAGCAATTTCGATAAAACAAATATGCCACTATAGTCAAGGATAGTTGAAGTATGTATCATACATATATTGACCCTTTTAAATAACGTTTGAGATCAGGGCAATAGCGCGAAATATAAATATGTTTTAAGAACTTCGCTGGGTCAGGCTGTTTTACAATAATTATCATATAATTTTGTATTAGTACTGAATTTTAAAAGTGTTTTATAATTTATTTTATTCATATAGATGCATAAGGTAAATCAAATATAATTAGCTGAAAATAGTTTTTGTATGTTCAAATACTAAATACTTTTTTTATTTTAGAAATACCTCGCAACGCAACGCAACGCAATCAGTATACAAATTATATATCAACTTATTCCTTATGGTGTGCTCTTCAAAATAAGTTGGCACAATTTAGCACATTTTTTTTTAGAAATGTGTAATTTCTTATAAATAAATAATAATAATTTTACAGTAAAAATGAAGAAAAGTGGGGAAAATTAAGGGGAAAATGGGTTTCTTTAAACAGTTCAGTTAAGGTTATGTATTTTTATTGTTATTGATTTCTCATTTTATTTTATTTTTGGAGAGCTTTGTATTTGGGCAAAAATATTCAATTTGTTATGCGTATTTTTGCGTTTTATGCCGATTAAAATTAGTTTTGAGCAAAATTGTTGATCGATGATTCGGCCGATCGGTCGGTGGGTGTGCCCGGGAAATGTTGTAAGCACGATAACTTAAGAATGCTTTAATTTAGAACTCGACATTTCGGAAACAGGTATGTTGCCAAACGTTCTCGCTCGGGATTGTTTTTGGTAAACATTTGGGCGGGGGAAAAATACTATATTTTTTCACAAAAATTTCAAAATTGGTATATGGGGGTTTTTAATATTGGATTCAATTTTAGCGGTGTTGTAAACCCCCAAATACCAATTTTTATGTTTGTTTGACAAAAATTAGACTTTCTGTCAAAAAATCTGATCCACTGGCCCATAGTGCAATGGAGGCGGTGGTAACCTTTGAAACATTCTTTTGATAAAGCTGGAAACTCAAAAATGCGGGTTATAGTTTGACGCACGGATCTGTGGCTACGGGAAATATGTTTGGAATGTGTGTGAAAGTGGAAGGCCAGTTCTAGGCACGCACGCCTTATAACGCTCTTGACGGAAAGAAAAAAGCGCGAATGATTCCTCCCCCTTTCGTCGGAGACTTTCTTTCATGCGGAGAACTATAATTGCCGCTTACGCGTGCACCCAAGGGTTAAAAGAGCATAACAAAATATTCATTATCTATTTTAAGATATTATGTTATAATTCAATCATAAATATAAAAAACTTTTTTACATGAAACCATAATTAAAAACAAAAATTATATTTAGAGGTCCACCGATATGGATTTTTTTGCCGATACCATTAATCGACCGATACCGATATGGACGTTGCCGATATGCCAATATATCGATATATTTATATATTGGCATATTAAATATGAATAAAACAGTGATTATAAAAATGTTGGTTGGATATAACTACATGTATACATGTAAATGTAAATTTTCAAAAAATGGGATATAATAAAAAGTAAAATACATTTGAGGAGCATTATTTCAAAAGTTAACAAATCCAATATACGTGGTTCAAAAGTTAAGAGTGACTTTTTGACCGCACAAGTAGTACATAATACGTATATTATATTAATCTAATATAATTATATTATACATATTATGTACTATGTACTACTTATTAATTACCATTTGCCGATATAGCGAATGTTTGCCGATATCGCCGATATCATATCGGTATCGGTCGATCCCTAATTATATTTTAAGTAAAAAGTTAACTGGGGACACAGATTTTCATCATTTGTGAGAAATACCCCAAAAAAAAAATAATAATTTTGAGTTATATAGATTTAGTTTTGGGTTATAAATTCTTAATTAAATTCTCAAATGCATCGCAGGCAAAGTTCTTGTTGATTTTGGTTTAAATAGGCAGAAAACTACAATAATTCTCAACATAAAAACATGTTTGCGTTGTTTAAGGTCCAAAATTTTAAAATCTTTGGAAAAAGGCCAAAACATACGATGATAAATATAGCAGAACAAGGCCTCATTAATAATAATTATATTTGTATTAATTTAAATGTTTTGTTAATAATCAGTCTAATAAGGTATAAACTACCTCTGTACAGAGGTTCCCGAACGACTATAAACGAATAAAAAAACTAAACTAATTATTATTAATTACACTAGGCAACACGGTTTCTTGCCCTGATTGGAGTCATGTGTTTTTTAACTAATCTTGGTTCGCTGAAACCGAATCTGGCCTCAGAATATTTCTATAACCTAAGTTTTCTGAGAAAAATGAGATAAAAATGTTAAAAAATCATTATTTTATCCCTCTTTTGTTCTAAAATCATGGGAGATAAAAATGTTTCGAGGACAAATTTAGATTCGGCGACTCAATATTAGTTAAAAAATACCCAACTTAAAACATGGAAACTTTAAATTCATAGGTAGAATAAATGGGGATATTATGAAAAAAAAAGTATTAAAAAAAAATTGATAATGTGACAAAACTAAGTAGGGGTGGAGGGTAAGGAGAAGGGTGCATAAGGGGACAAGCTTATCGCCACGTACTCATGCTAAAAATTTACAAAAATCATTACTAGGGGGTCAAAAATGAACTAAAAAAATGTTACGTAATATGGTTCTTATGTAATAAAGTAACATTTTTATGATGTAGAACAAAAAGTCCAAACCCTGAGGGGTACTTTTGGGGCCCTAAAAACCCTTAAATCACGCAAATATCGATAAAATTCTTATAAAACCAGCCATTAGGGCTGTAATTTTATAAAATTTAAAAGCCTTGATATCAGACATCAATACAGATTCGATATTGTTTCTTTTTAAGTATAAGCCTGCAAAATCTAAGCCTGATCAAAAGTTACTAACCCGTGTCAATAAGGCCCCGAAATTGTCCCTAAATTCGGATACGACGGAAAATAGAAAAGAAACTTACCTACGAGTAGCGCATTACGTTTTTCTCACTACCAAGAAGTTAAAATCTTATTTTATTAATAATATTTTTGACATTTATATGTGTATTAAATTAAAAATATTAGTCTTATGTCGATGCTGTCAAATTATTTTGATATTTTGAAAACAAGTGAAAATGTTGAAAATAATTGATATAGTAAGTCTTCCAATGTTAAAAATAATGAAAATACATATAAAAATATACTCTTAATATTTTATTTGAGCTGTTATAATTAATTAGTAATTAATAATTACTATACAATTAATAAATGTTTTCTTAAAATAAGTATATATTTTTAATAATTACATATCGTTTTTTATCCTACAAAAAAATGGTATAAAGAAGTACAGAAGTACAAAATATTTGAGGTATAAAAAAATAGGTACTAAGTAGTTCGAGTGACCCAATAAACATTTGGCAAATATTTCAAGAAATAAATAATAAGTTATGGTATAAATATTCCTTCAAATAAAGTATAATTAAATAACCCAAAATATTGACAAATTTGGCTTTTTTAACTGAAAATTGAGTTAAACATTTTGCGTCATTCACTGATAATTTTTATAATTTTTTTTCCGTCTAGCCGAGAAAAGAAACACTTTTCCTCCGTAAACGAATCAAGAAAAACTAATTTTAACCCTGTGTAAGATAAATAGTATATTTCTAACTTAATAAGAAAATAAAACATTTCCAACTCGAGAGATGCTATTTGGCCGAGGCGCAGCCTACGACAAATTAGCATCTCGAGAAAGAATAGTATTTTATTCCCGATCATATGTAACAATAAATATTACCAAACTAATTGCATTTAAAAAAATGTTTGGTTATATTGCTCATATAATGACAATCATGGCGCGCTATCTAAAATCTAAAGACAAAACAGGTTACAAAAGAGCTCTTTTCTCAATTTGGCTAGAAAACTTGTTAAAAAGTAAATAAGAATGCTCTACTTTGTAATTTTTATAATTACAACCAAAATGTAAGCGCTAGGCTTCTATTTGGAGGGAAGCGTGTAAAATAGGATGTTTAATGTAGTCACCAAACTCAGACTGCTTCCTCCTGTGTATAGTGGTACCCCGTAGATGCTGTAGTTCTGTCTGGGTGCTTTGGATCATGGATGATTTGGATGGTTGGATTTATTAGCCCGTATAACTTAATTTAATGTACATTTTATATCTAATCTAATGCACATTTTATCTCTGTGAATAAAACTAATATCCAAACCAAAATTTAAGCGCTAGGCTTTCGTAAGGCTTCTATTTGGAGGGAAGCGTGTAAAATAGGATATTTAATTGACTCACCGAACTCAGACTGCTTTCTCCTGTATATAGGGGAAACCCGTAGATGCTGTAACTGTCTTGGTGCTTTGGATCATGGATGGTTTGGATAGTTGGATTTATTATCCCGTAGATTTTATATCCAACCTATGTACATTTTATCTATGATTGTGAATAAAACTCTTTCAATGGGTGTTCGACAATATGGGCCATTTTCTCTCGAATGTTCATTACTTTACGTTTAATCCTAAAATCGAAAATGAAGTCAAAGGTCTCTTCATTGCTTTTAAAGGCTATAAAATCATTCAGTGTAAGAGTGGTAAATTGAAAATTCGATTCCTCACTAAATAAAACTGGAGTTATTTTGTATATGATCCGGTCTCTATCGAACGCGAATTAAAGAGCCGCTCGTTTTACGAATAGTCGCTGATTGCTTTACGGTAATTGATTTGAGCTCGTTTCGTTTCTGTTAACATGTATATTTAGATCCTATAATGTAACACATTTTCGGAATGTTAATTTTTAAGTCCACATTCAGTTTAGTGCCATATGATCTCATCTTTAAGAAGAGCAGGCCAGGACCCCTATTCTGGTTTCGAGCGGATCTTTTTCGTTCGATATTTCGCGTGAAGGTCACCGAATCTCACCGAAATTAAGTGAAAATTACATGTTTTGTATTCCTTAATCTCACTCTCACCTGCAGCGGATCATCAAGGTAGCTATTCCCATTTCGGTGAGTTTTATTCACGCGTGAAAGCCAACTTCACAGTAGTTCTTCTAATGATTTGATTGGCCTAGATTGTGTAGCTCCACCCATATTCATCGAAATATCAGGCGGAAAAAATCCGCTCAAAACCAGAATAGACCCCCAGGGTATCTATTCTCGGGCTCGAGAGAACGTGAACAATTTTAGTAGGAAGGGAACTGATCATATAATATCAAAGTTCCCCAAAGTTAAAAAATCCTATTCTTGAACAGTAGTGAGCGTGATCTCTGTAGCCGGCTGCAGCGTTGCCAAGTGTTTTAGCGGATTTTAACCAATCAGATTATGCGACACGAGTGCGCAGGCTGTCATTATTTTAATTATTTTTAAACAAGTTGCTGTGGTTTGAATAATCTTTATAATTAATATCCAAAAATTAAGGTGTAAGAAATGACTGAATATGAAAATAAAAACAGAAAAAGATCTGCGCCCATCAGCAGTCAACAAAAAAAAAATACTTTTTCCGGACAACCCTCTTGTCAATAGTGTGCTGTTTAGTTCTGAAATCACTATAACTTTTTTGTTGAAAAGGTTCGGTCCTAGCCAACACTTCCCGTTCTTCGTTAGTTGTGACCCTAGGGCAAAAAAGTTTTTTTGGCCCGCTAACTAAAACTTGTTTAAAAAAAAGCTTTACCTTTACTGTAATATTTATAAAGAAATTTTTGACCAGATATAAGTATTATAATCTTGTCATATAAATTTCTTCTATACCTCAACACATATAGTTAACGGGTTAATCGGTATTCATCCACTAAAATAAATCACAAACATAAAGTTTAAACTGTAAAATCAATTTAGAATATTTATAGAACGGCTTCAGAAGTATTCATATTTTCATAACAAATGCATTTTTACACAAATTAATCAAAAAACTAAGGTAATTTGAAAATGAAACTGCAAAAGAAACTATACCATTGTTTTTTTAGCGATTTGATTGGATAGCAATTTGTGATGGATAACTAGATAGGTTATAAGACAGTACTTAGGAGGAAATATTTTTTGCAATTTAAAATTAAATATATTTTAATAATTTATAATTAGTAACAATCGAATAAAAAATATTGTATAACACACGGGTGAAAAGTTAAATTTTGATTTCGTAGGTTTCCAATCGAAAAATTTAACTTTTCTCTCTTGTATTATAAATAAGTATTTACGCAAGCATGCAAAAAAAGTTTTTTTTTACTGAGCCACCTCCCAGGAGCACCCAGAAGTTCTTTTTTTACAAAATCATAAAATCTAGTTTTTGAGATATGGGTATGCTAAAAGGTCGCGATTTTTGGATCAAGAGTGACAAGCAAAATTTTACTTTTATTGTGACGCATGGACCTTAAGTAATGGGAAAATGTATATAATTTTTCCAAAAACAGACTGAAAATTGGTGAAAATCTCGTTATAGATCACAACTCGAGAACGAAGTACGATGCAGAATTGCAATTTAAAGCACAGGTGCCTTTTGTATTCGGATGAAAAAATTCTTTCAACCGTTAAAATATACATATAAATATACGTATAAAGGAATCAAATTATTATTAATATTATACAGAGCGGTCCAAAAGTCACCCCCCCTCTTAACTTTTGAACCAGTTGAGATATCGACTTCAAATTTGGAACTTTTAAATAAGACAACTTAAACTACCTTTTAGCATATATTAATTACTTTCAGCTCTTAAAATGTGGGCAGGGGGCATGGGGGCACATTTTTTTAAATGGAAAGGGGGGTCGTGTAATACATCATTTTAAAGCTAAAGATAGTTTAAGTTGTCTTATTTAAGAGTTCTAAATTTGAAGTCGATATCTCAACTCGTTCAAAAGTTAAAAAGGGGTGGGGTGACTTTTGGACCGCACTGTATAATTATTATTATATTGCAAATTGTGCCTAAACTTATTATTTTTCGATCCTAATTTGTAGCAGCTGGAATTTGACAGTCGCGTAGATAGAAAAATTTCGGAGAGGGGATCATATGAATTAAATTAAGTAATCTATAAAATAACCTTTACATATTTTTAACTGCTTATACTGGTAAGAAACGTTGTTGTCTAATTGGGGGAAGCACATCCTAGATCTATGCCAATTCAAAATTCCGTAAAATCGTTAACAATTAATATTTTTAAAAATGTCATACGAGGAAAAGTAAAAATCTACAAGATATTGGCCTATACTGAGAAAGCATTGCAGTCTAGGCTGATAAAGAAATAAGGTACAAAATTTTAAGGAGTAGTTCTAGGTGCAAAAATATGAAAAAAAGTTCCCAACCAAGCATCTAAAAAGTAGTTTTTATTTAATATTTCTGGAACCCTATGAACCATAGTAACAAATTTTTGCACATGCCTTAACATTAATAAAGGTTACCATTTTATGTAATTTTTATTTGGTAATTTTTCTCAGGGACTTACAAATGGGGGGCGATGCCACCTTTTTGCCCATTATTTTTTATCTGTATATTTTTTGACATTTTCTCAATAAAATATTATTTGATAAAAATACCTAAAGGTAATCCGTATGTAACACCGTAGGGCCAACCGTTTTCGAGTAAGTTGCAACTAACACTTTCACTGCAGTTATTTAGGATGTTGGTCACCCGCCAAGCTAACTGTTTTTGTTTGAAAATATTTCCTCCATTTTACTGTCGTAATAATGCAGCGAATCGGAAAAAAATTCTACGCCACAGGGTGACACACGCGCATTTACCTCCCTACAATGCTGCTTTGAAACCGATGCATATAATTAACAAAAGTCGACTGGCTCCTATGAGAGTCGTGCGCGCTGTGCCAAGGACGGGACCGACTCTCATGAGAGTCATGCGCAGCGAAAGTGTTAAAGAGGCAATTTCACGTTTTAAGCATTAAAAATAGGAACTAAAAAATGTACCAATAAATACGGAAATACGGAACACTATTAAAATCTATAAAGAAATTGCACTGCTCTACTACAGAATTTTCACAATCAATGAGAAAATCCCTACCAAATGTCATATAGCTGCTATGCTTTTTGCGATCACCAATTTGTACGCTCTCGTTACGGTTATACTTATTTTTAATTTTCAACAGTTTTTAACACCATACCAATATAAAGAGCGGTCCAAAAGTCACCCCCCCCCCTCTTAACTTTTGAACGAGTTTAGATATCGACTTCAAATTTAGAACTCTTAAATAAGATAACTTAAACTATCTTTAAGCATATATTTGATACTTTTAGCTCTTAAAATGTGGGCAGGGGGGCATGGGGCGACATTTTTTTAAATGGAAAGGTGGGTCGTGTGATACATCATTTTAAAGCTTATAAAATTTTCCATTTAACTGTATACTTTTTATTTTTTTAAACATTTTTTTTTGGGTTTAAAATAGGGTTGAAAATGGGTATTTTTGTCAAAATTTCTCTAAAAAATCCAAACAATTTTTTTTAAATGCCTAATTTCATAATGAAAAAAAGTAAATTATACTTTTAAACTAATGTTAGTTGACATAAATAAAAATTAACAAAAAAAAACTTAAAAATTTATTTTTTTAGCAAAAAAATCAAAACCTTAAAAAACATGTTTAAAAAAATTAAAAATGTATGGTTATATAGAGAATTTTAAAGGCTTTAAAATGATGTATCACACGACCCACCTTTCCATTTAAAAAAATGTCCCCCATGACCCCCTGCCCACATTTTAAGAGCTAAAAATATCAAATATATGCTAAAAGATAGTTTAAGTTGTCTTATTTAAGAGTTAACAAGTTCTAAATTTGAAGTCGATATCTCAACTCGTTCAAAAGTTAAAAGGTGGGGGGGTGACTTTTGGACCGCACTGTATGCTCACTGATGATCGCAAAAAAGCGCGAAATAGCAGCTATATGACATTTTGGTATGGATTTTTTCATTGATTGTGAAATTCTGTAGTAGAGCAGGTAAATTTCTTTATAGATTTGAATAGTTTGCCGTCTATAAGGCACTAAACTTTATTTTCATTTAATATTTTCTATGAAAAGACCCCACGAGGTAATGGATACGAGGTAAAGAAAGGCCACCGTATATTGGTTATAATATAAAGTTGCAGCATCATAATTTTTACTTATGTGGATACCACTGCCTTATACCTAAACCAATACGCAAAAGATATTTTTATGTAGTAAGTTATTTTAAGAGCGCCCTTTTAAGAAAGTTTGCTTTTAAATAAACAACTTAAACTTTATGTACCAATATTATTTATATTTCTGAACATGTTCTAATTTAATAAAAATCTAAATATAACACAAATCGATAGTAAATTCGTGGTTAAAAGACAACAATTTCTCGAATACTTGCGTGTATTTGCCTGTTCTTTTTAACCCCAAAAAGATCCCTTCGTCCCTTTAAACTAAAATTATTCCTATCACGACAATAAGTCAAATGAACGAAATAAGCCGTGAGATTTGTAATGCTTTGAAATCCATTGTGTACTCTTCTTTCTTTCTAGGTCTAGATCTAGGTCTTTTTAAACGAACAGACCTAGATCTAGTGTTCCTAGTTCTTCCTAGCAAACCTAAAACAATAAAGTTGAATATGGTACTCAACCAAGGGCGTAGATGTTTTTTTTTTCTCTTAGGGGTGGTTATACCAAGATCGTAGATATTTTTTCCGGGATTAAAAATAAAAAAAGGAATAAAACAGATTCGCTTAATTCTGCCCTGCTAAGACAAGTTGTCCTATCTGCAAATTAGATGTTTTGAGAGATGGCCAGTTTTATTGTTTTTGTTTGCAGTTTTTGAAAATATGTTTAAATAAATATAGCGTTGGATTCTGCTTTATTTTAAATCAAAAATGCGTGATATTCTTTGAAAAAAAAAAAAAAATTGTCAGAAAAATAAATTGTCATACTAAATGCATTTGTCCTATCTGAGAAAGTTAGGACCAAATGATCTAAAAAGTCCATCTGTAAAGTTCGTTCTAGTCCTGACTTATTCGTCTAGTAAAGACTAGTTAGAACAATTTTATTTAGAAAACATTGAACATTTTCCACATAGGACAAACTTCTTATGCTAATTTTCAGGATTTGGGTTTTAGATATGACATTTCTTTTTAGTAGGCACATGGGGCTAGTATAATGCAATACAATGGTGTACTTATCTCAAAAAGTGAATTTTTGCAAATAGGACAACTTGTTTTAGTGGGGCAGATAGATAGGGGCAGATAAACTTATTTTTTTTGGGAATATAAATTTTTACCCTTTTTATAGGACAATGTCCTATAGATGGGGTAATAAAGCCTTTGATAAAGTTTGGCACAAAGGTCTTGTAGCCAAACTCCACTTTCTCGGCCTCCCCCCAGGCATCACAAAGCTGATAGCCTCCTTCCTCCAGACAGAGACTTCCAAATCAAACTAGGCGACTATAAGTCCAGCACACGTCTCATTAAAGCTGGCTTTCCACAAGGTTCCCCACTATCCCCCCTTCTGTACAATCTCTTCACTGACGATATTTCTAAAACATAGGCTACACAAATAGCCCTGTTCGCCGACGACACCGGCATCCTAGCAAAAGCAAGGAACCCCCAGCGTAACCATATCGCCCTCTAGCGCCAAATGGACGCCCTAATCAAATAGTTATCCAAATAAAAAACCAATGTATATGCCAACAAAACGAAAGGCATTCTAATCTAGGATTAGAAGAGGCCACCTCAACCCATTTAGATAAATCGCCAGGTCATTAACTGGGAAAACCAGGTTAAATACCTTAACAGTACCATATCCAAAAACTTTACGTGGGATCAGCACGTCAAAAATATCCTCCAAACAGCCAATGTCCGCCTCCAAACTGTACCCTCTAATAGATAGAAAGACCCCCTAGGCATTAAAAACAAACTCCTACTCTACAACCAAACCCTAAAGCCAGTACTCCTCTACGAAGCCCCAGCCTGGAACTAAATCACCCACCAAAAATCTTTCAGCCAAATTTCAGGCCTTTCAAAACAAGGTACTCCGAATATGCCTCAATGCCCTATGGTTCATGAGGAACACCCAAATACACAGATCTCGACATGCATCTCCTAAAAACGGAAATAATTCTTTATAGCAAGTATTTTATTCAAGACAACCTCGATCACCCAACCCTCCTTATCTCAAGCTTTCTAGATTATGACTACGAAATTCTCTATAGTATAGTATACTTGAAAAAACAAAAAAATTAACATTTCTTCTTCTTCTTCTTCTTCTTCTTCTTCTTCTTCTTCTTCTTCTTCTTCTTCTTCTTCTTCTTCTTCTTCTTCTTCTTCTTCTTCTTCTTCTTCTTCTTCTTCTTCTTCTTCTTTTCTTTGAATTTAGCCTAGCACAATATAAATATGTATTTATATTATTCTAGAAGCTGGGTCACTTGAAGAAGTGGTCTGTAAAATTCCATTCCCAGTCTTCTTGTTTTTGAATGTATCCATTGATACATTCTATTGGCAGCCCTGTTTTTCTGACTGGTTTCTTCACATTTCTTATGTTGACGTCACTGACATGTTTACTTTCACAATTAGTTGGTGGGGAATGAAAGGAACATATGATAGGTTTATTTTAGGATAAGGGGGTTATATAGACATTTGGTTATAGCTCAAGAATTTAATGATGGTTTTGATGATATCAGTATTTAGGTTTGCAAGAACTGTGGACATATTAATGGGAGTGGAAAATGTTGTATACATCATAGATGGGTACTATGTTTATTGGACATTCAAAAAATACGTGCTCCAAATCTTCTTCCATCCCACATTCGCAGTAAGGATGTTCTGCTCTCTTAATCCTGTGTAGGTGTGTTATACAGTGTCCTGTTCTCATTCTCATTACAGTTGTTAAATGTCTTCTGTCGATGAACTCGGTTTGTGTAAATCAGGGTTAAGTGGGTAGGATTGGCTGAATTTTATTGTACCATTTTCCTTTGTACTTGGTCGATTCTTCCCATTCTGCTTTCCACATCTTCTGTCCAAATTCATATTTATTAATCTTAATTGGGTAAGGGATATTTAAGTTACAACCGACCTTAGCTAGAGCATCAGCTTTTTCATTTCCTGGGATATTTTCCGACTCAACTACTGCATCAGTGAAGTAGATCCACTCCCCCCTCGCATCCCTCCCCTTTTCTCCCCTCCCTCCCCTCTCCCCATCCTCCTTTTCCCCTCCACCCTCTTTTTCACCAATTTATGACAAATGCAACTTCAGCATTAGTGAGCTGAGACTTACTCCCCCATTATTCTCTATTCAAATCAATTCTAATTAAGATAAGTCATAGGCACTAAGCCTATCTCTTAAATATCCCAAACAAACTAGCGATTACCGTCAAAATACACTAACACACAAGCTAGACAAAGCAACAACTGATCGAGAGACCTTAAAGCTACTTTCCATAAAACTGAGTACTGAGATTATTCTCAATTAACTGTCAGTTTTAGACTCCCTGATTGGTTAGATTTGACAGTTGACTAAGAATAATCTAAGTACTCAGTTGTAGAGAAAGTACCAAGGCATAATATTCTTCTAGTACGAGAACTGCGAATGGTTTGGTAAAAGACTCTTGCCTTACAAAGCGGTCAATATAAAACGTTTAGTTTTTTGTCGAGTTAATTTACGATAGATCCTAAAGAGCCTTGACTTTGTAAACATGAGTTGCCTCTACCAAAATAATGTATACACTGAGAAAATCTTTTAAAATATTATTTTATGTGGGAAAAGCTCAAGCACATATTACATAGGGGTAAGTCCAGCCAGATCCGTCCAGCACTGGGCGCTCTACTATTTTTAAATTGCTTTATCTTTTTGTGGTAATTTACCTTATAATATATTATTATATTATAATGTATACTTTAAAACCGGTTATGGATTATTTTTAATTTTTTTTTGGTCGTGGCGAGCATTTTAAGCTTCCGGTGCATGGCAATTTTTGTGTTTTTCGTATGTTACGATATATTGCGATATTTTAAATATCTCCGGTGGTAAATAGGATAAAAATTTGGTGGTAAAATTGGTTAAAAATAGACTCAAATTTACAGTAAAAAAAAATCCTAAAAGCGAAAATTTAAAGTAAAATATTTCTAAAAGGGAGCTGACCTGGGGATCAATAATTTTTTTTAGATAGCTACTTAGGGCTAATAGGTAATAACATATTTTCAGAAATAAATATTTTCCTCCTATTTTTTACAGACGTCTAAATTTTCGGTTTTTCTAATAATACCCCATATTTAGGCCCCAATATGTCCAATGGGTACGGGGGAATTTGTTTCAATATTTTGTATGTTAACCTATGCGTAATTATAATTAATATTAGCACAGTACAGTAGTACAGTATTATTTGTTTGTTGTACGATATCTAAAATATCCCCGCTGAAAAAAAAATACAAATTATGTGAAATTTTTGCGTTTGTAGCATGCTACGATATCTAAAATATCCCCGCTTGTAAACAGGATAAAGATTTAAAAGAAAATCAATTTTCCGCAAAATACAATAGGCTACATTTGTTGTTAGAAAAACCGAAAGTTTGAACGTCTGTAAAAAATTAGGGAGAAAATATTTAAGTCTGAAAATATAAAATTATTTAGTAGTCGTAGGTAGCCATCTAAAAAAAATAGCCCCCTGTTAGCCCCCTTTCAAAAATATTTTAGTGTAAATTTACGCTTTTTACGATTTTTAATTGTAAATTTGAGACCATTTTGAAGAATAATTAAAAAAAAAAACTTTTTAAAGAAAATATGTAGCCTATTGTAATTTGCAGAAAATGGATTTTGTTTTAAATTTTTGTCCTATTTACAAGAGATATTTCAGATATCGAAGCATGCTGCAACGCAAAATATTACATATTTTATACTATTTTCGACTTTTTAGAGGAAAATAATTAACTTAACAAATAATACTGTCGACTACATAATTACTTATAGGGCTTAACATATAAAATATTGACAAAAATTCCCCCGTGCCCATTGGAGATATTGGGACCTAAATACAGGGTATTATTAGACAAACCGAATATTTGGGAGCAGGACTTCACAGCGAAAAAACAACCTCGAAGACCATTACCGCACAGTCCATTACCGCGATCGCCATTACCATTACATTAGCTACTTATGACTAAATACTTTTCCCCTATTTTTTTACGGACTAAATATACGGGTAGGCATCTTTACAGCGCAGTCCATTACCGCGAAACCGTTACCGCGCCACCGTTACCGCGCAAGGACTTTACCGCGAAAACCAGTACCGCGAAGGAAATAACAGTGAAGGAGCCATTACCGCGCATGTCCTTTACCATGAAGACCATTACCGCGCAGTTTATTACCGCGAACGGATTTACCGCGTATGAATTTTACAGCGAAAATCGTTATACATTATTTTTATTTTATGTAAGGGTATTTCCGTGGGATTGATGGCAGTTTGGGTTGGTTAGTTTTGGTTTTGGTCTTGATTTTTATTGATAAAGTGGAACGTTTACTAAATGTACCCATATATCTGTGTTTGGGTTTTTTATGTGTGTTTTTATTTAATTTATATCGACTGATTTATATAAATTGCTAATTAATAATCAGTTTAGTACGAATCGTCATGTCGAATGAAATAATGAAAAAGTGCTAGGGGCAAAGACCTTGCTGTATATAAACATTTCATATACCGGAAAAAAAAAGACTCTTAAAAATAAAAAAAGTGCTAAAATTACGACGTGCTTTGTTGCAAGGAGCGTTTGCATACTTCGGACGGAAATGTTTTAAAGGAAACTAGTAATTAGTGGAGAGCCCCTAGCACAAGCATATGGCTTATTTGGGGTTCTCCATGACTTTGTGTATACTACGAATAAATAAATAAATAAACAAATGGCCACAACCCTGACCCAGCAGCTATATCAGTTAGAACTGTTTGACTATTTTCTGCAAAATATTTTTTTTTATTTAATCTTTATTTCTTCAAAAGAAATTTAAATAATTATGCGCGGTAATGGTTTTCGCGGTAAAGTCCATGCGCGGTATTGACCCCTTCACTGTTATTTCCTTCGCGGTAAAGTCCTTGCGCGGTAACGGTGGCGCGGTAACGGTTTCGCGGTAATGGACTGCGCTGTAAAGACGCCTACCCGTATATTTAGTCCGTAAAAAAATAGGGGTAAAGTATTTAGTCATAAGTAGCTATCTAGAAAAAAATATATTGTCCCCCAGATCTGCCCCCTTTCAAAAATATTTTAGCTTGAACTTTTTACGTTTTTTTTTATTGTAGGTTTGGGACCGTTTTTAACCTATTTAAAAAAATATTTAAAAAAAAATTTTAACAAAAAATATAGCCTATTTTATTTTGTAGATAATGGTTTTCGCTTCACATTTGTACCATATTTACGACCGGAGATATTTAAGATTTTAGATCATGTTAAAAAAGCAAAATTTGCCATGCACCGTTACCTTAAAATGGTCTTCCCGACTAAACAAAAATTGTTAAAAAAATCTATAACTGGTTTTAAAGTATACATATATGAGGTTAGTTATCACAAAGAAATAGACTGATTTAAAAATGGTCGAGCGCCCAATTAATTCAAAACTGGACGGATCTGGCTGGACTTACCCATATACATATTTTTCTTATTTGCGAGATATTCATAATTTTTTTACAAACATTTCTTAATTTCACTCCAAATTTAAAAATACACATGAAGAGATTTTCAGGAACTTTAAAATTATGTGTCACTTGGTTCAATATTTTTAATTTCTCAATTATGTCTTCTGTTGAATACGTACATTTATTTTTAGGTCAAATTTTTTAACTCAAAACGATAGATAAACCTATTATTTAGAATTTTTATATTTGTTCTTGTTCGCGAGATAATTATTGAGACATTTGCCATTTTTCATTATATGGAGGGGGCCGGATTTTTTAAATTTTCATTTAATCATCTTAGTTTTTGACTTAAAACATTAAAACCGGATGCAAATCTGTTAAGTTCAGAGATCTAAGGGAAGTTCCCTTAGGAAACGTATAAACAAACATATACCAGGGGGCATCGAGGCATAATCTAAGTACTTTTTTTTTGAAAAATCCAAACTTCAGGATGAAAGACTTTTGTTGAGGGTGATTTCGTTCGAGGCTGAGGCTACATAAAGGAGTACTTGCTTGCGGGTTTAATTGCAGGGAAGCTTGTTTTTAATGAATAGGACACGCTTCGTACGTATTATAGGTGTTATAATAAGTGGGTTTATCTTGAAGATATGGCCGATAAGCTATATGGAAAGTGTTTTAAAAGTTTATTTGTTTATTCGTTCGGGACAAATGAAAATTTTGATTTCAACTTTCTGACAACAATTTAGCTAAACTATACTATATTATAGATAAACCAAATTGTTCCAAAAGTTAAAATTAAAGTGATTTACTTGAATTGTATTGTTAGGTAAACGTAATTGAAAATGTACAATTAAATTCCACATTAATGATAAGATAAAGACAATTCAAGAGGAAAACTTTGATAAGGGACTAAACGGCAATGACGCGATTTTTCAGGAGGAAGAGAAAATTGATTTATTTTTCACGAGATTGAAATTTTAGTAAACAATAATAAAAATTCGAGTTTGGTATTGTCAAACTTATACTAACTTATATGCATATATGAACAATTAAAAAGTCGGTTAAAAAAAAATACATACAAAATGCAAATGTTTTTCAAAGTTTAACCCCGTCATGTAAAAAAGTTGTTTTTGTTTTACAAATAGTTGTCAAATTTTTAAAATTTAAAATGGTGGATCCAGTATGACAGACTTTCAGTTTCGGGAAGCTATAACAAATTGTAATGGGGAAACAATATGACGGCCGTAATTTCAAAAATTATAACTACTCTATAAACAATAAATTAGGCATGAAAAAAAGGTTATTCAAATATTTTTTAACAATATTATTTTAATTTTTGTAATAATTTTGTAATAATTGTAATAACTTATTCATCCAAAAGATCTTTTTACAGATTTAGGATATGTCAAAAAAATAACAGGTAATTTAAATATATTTTATAACATTAAATGCTAAAAATAAATCAATCGCGTAAAATTCTTCAGATATCAATATGGTTTTAACTTTTCCAACAAAATTTAAATATGACAGATTTTTAATAGTGGCAGATTATTGTATAATTGTGCTCCGAGGTAAAAAATGCTATTTTCATATAGTGTAAGACGGTGAATAGCACATTTGGACATTACCACCGTGTTTCATAGTCATGATTTAGGAGAATAAATTGGTGTAAGTTCGTTTTGACATATTTTAGGACTTCGAAAATATATAGTGATGGAAACGTTAATATTTTTTCCTCAATAAAAGTGTCACTACATGAACAGTTAAAAGGGAGATTATACATACAGCGAATGGCCTTTTTTTGTAGTACAAATATTCTACCGGCTCACACAGGTAAAAAATTCCAAAAAAAAAAAACGGAAAAAAATTACCAAAATCAGATTTGATTTCTTTTGTATATTTTTAGGTTTAAAACAATGAAATAAACCTAAACAATAGAAAACTACTAAAATATTCACTTTTTTCAATTTTTTTAAATGGCGTTTTTTTTTATTTTAGTTTTTTTTAACAGCCTAATTTGAGGTTAAAAAAAACTTTTTCGGTCAATAATGTAATTTTTTATACTGAATTTCAATCTGAATAAAAAACACCCCCATTCCATTTAAAATTTTTAAGTTACCCCCTCTCCCGCCTAAGGGTGTGGATAAAAAAAATCTGCTTTGATAAAAAGATGTCCCCCTTGATATTGAAGCTTAGTACCAAATTTCAAAAAATTATCTTATACGGTTTTTGAGATATCGACTTTTAACCGTTTAAATGGCCCACCCGGTATGGAGTGTGCTACTTAAATTTAATTTTTTACGCAAGGCACCAAACATTTTCAAAAAAATGTGTTGTTAGAGGACATTATAAGCTTTATAAATATTCAACATTCGACGCTTCATGATTTTTTTCCGTGTTTTTTTTTTTGGTATTTTTTACCTGTGGGCGGCTGTCGAGCTATTGCCCCAAATTATTATAGCATTTATTATTATACTAGATATAAAATTTGAATAATTGAATGTTTTTACAACATGTGGATCAGCAATTTGGCAACCTTTTCAATGCAAAGCAATAACTGGCGCACTTTTTGTAAACGTAATCCACGTGATTTTTCCGTGATAGGACCAGTAGTTTGTAAAAGTCCAGTAGTTTGCAAGATTTAGCAGCCCAAATATTGTGGACTGAAAAAAATTGGACCACCCAAATATCCAGCTTCAAGATTGTCTTTTTTATAACATATTAGCTCAAGTGTAAGACACACTATCGATTTCATCCAAACATGCCCTTTAATTACCTATGAAAGTTGAGCTCCTCAATTAAACTTAAGATAATAGAAATTTAATTACTTTAATCTTACAGATGGAATCAAGTTAACGAACAAAAAGGGCAATACGGGTAAAGCTATGCCTTAGAGGTAAAGTTACTTCCAACTTTAGCAGCATAAATTCAACAAGTAGTTTTAATTAGTACAACGTAAGGATTCCAGGAGTAAGTAATAAAATAAAATAAAATAAAAATACATTTTTATACATTTTTTTACAGCCATTTGGATACTTGTAATGTCTGTTTCCGCACTCATTTTTTTTTGTAAAGTTTACAATTTACAATTAATGGAAAAATTGTCAAAAAGAAACTGAAAATAAATAAATAAATAAATAAATAACTTTATTGCCCAACAGACAAGCCAATTAAAGGACAAAATAATGATATAGTAATATAAAAAATAGGGGGCGGCGGTGGCTCAGTCGTGAACGCCTCGATCTAGTATTCGAGAGGCCGGGATTCAATCCTCGGTTGTGGAACAACTCTTTCACAAAAACAAAATACCGTCGTTTCCCCACCACGTTGGCTTGTGCTGCCGAAGATCTAAGCACACAGTACAGAAAAAGGTTTGCAGTGGATAATGCCGCACTAGCACTCGGACCTGTGATACTACCCGGGCGCACCGAAAGGGAGCAGCAAGGTAGCTGTCAGGTCTGTTGGCACTTTAGGGACTTTCAAGCAACCAGGATCTGTACTAAGGCTGCAAGCGAAAATTATCCTTAAGCAGTTTGGCGCCAGTCCAAGTGCACTGGCAGCCAATAAACTTAAGGATCAAAGCCGCTCACTTAGCCAAAAAAGTCGAAAAAACGAGGTTCGGATTCATCGCTAAACTGTAAGTCCCGGGGTACAACAACAAAAATCCTCGTTAGAGTAGAAAAACTAGTAACACAGGGGTAGGCAAAAAGGATCAATATGGTCTAGTTGCCAGGCTTGACTTCCCCACCATTACTACTACTACTACTAATATAAAAAATACATATCGATTGCGTAGAATGAAAAGCTCGTATATCGGTTTTCAATAAATTTGTCACTGACATTAAATGTCTTTGTCAAAACTTAAAAATGTAGGGGAGATTATATCACCATGTGCATATTTTTTTCTTGTAAGCCCTATTTTTCAAAAATATATATATTTTACTTAAAATTTTGTCAGTATTCAAATTTGCTTTACATTTTGCTTTCCACCAAAATCTCGGAATACCTACTGTCCGAGAAGTAGCTGGAAAGCAGTCCTTGGATTGGTAAAAAAATCATGTTTTATATTGCCTATTTTTGCGTTTTATGGCTTTATATGCAAAAACACATTTAAGTAAAAAAATCTGTCTGTAGGTCTGTCGGTACACAACTTAAACTATAAATTTCCCGATTCGGGCCCGCGGGTTGGGAAAGTTTTTGGATGAAAATCTTATTTGGTGTGGATTATTTTCGAATGATCACCCTACCCTGTATTACGCAATAGCATATTTTAAAAATGTTCCCGATTGTTTTCGGCGAAATAAGTATTTTTTACAATTATTTTAGGACAAAAATAACTATATTATTTCAATTAACTTTTATTGGACGGGCAAAAATTCAATGATTTTTAACATTGCCTTTGCTTAATAAAGTTTAGATATAACATTCGTTAAAGAAGCTACCTTGGTTTTGCTTTTATTTATCGGTAATTAAAAAATTATCTGTGATCTCATCTCCCCTATAGTATAAAACTATTGACGTTCACATTCAATGTCAGTTTAAAAATTCAATATGTCAAAAAAATATCCGAGCTTTTCATTCTACGCGATCGATATATATGATACAACTTACAAACTAAATTAATTAATTAGATGGCCAAAGAACCATAATTAAAGTGTCTATTAATGAACTGAGCGAGTCGAAATGAATATCTCAAGTGTTACAATACGAGTTATAATTATGCATCATGTTAAATATTGGACTGCTACGAATTACATTAGTTCTTGATACTTGAATGTAAAATATTATTCGTGTTCTTGTGCTATAGGGCACGAAAAAGTTTAGATTTGAAATAATAAACTGAGAATCTATTTTTCCATGTAAAGTACAAGAACTTTATACTTGCCAATATTCTACGTAGCTCCAATGACTGAAAATCAAACTTATAACTATACTCCCTTGGAGGATAGATACCAGATAACTTTAAATATAGGTATTTTAGGAACTTTTTCTGAACTCTTTCTACTTGCTCTTTATGTGTTTGATATTAGGGACACCAAATAGTATTACAATACTCCAACCGTGAGCGTACAAAGGAATTATATAAAGTCGTGATAGCTACTTCGTTATTAAAGTTTCTACAGTTACGAACAATAAATCCATAGGTTTTCATTGCCGTTGATGTAATATTGTCTAAATGTTTTCCAAATGAAAAGTCGATAGTAAACGTTACCCATAGGTCTCTTATAGAAAAGACTCTTTCCAATGCAGTACCATTTATTGAGTAGTTAAACAAAACAGGGGACTTTTTTCGTGTAAAGGTTTACACTTAGAGAAATACAGGCCTAAATTATTACGGTTACAGCAATCCTGAACCACATCCAAAACTCTTTGCAATTTATTGCGGTCATCAGTGTTAAATATCTCCATCATGAGCTTTAAATACTCAGCAAAAATTAGATATAGGTACTCTATGAATTCTCCAAGATTCATAAGTAAAAGAAAGAGCAAAGGTCCAAGGTTAGAACCTGGCGGTACACCAGACTTAGCTACAGTACAATAAATAAATAAATAAAAAATTCAAAAAAAAAATTGTTTATGACCTATATAAATAAATAAAATTGCATCAAACGACTATGAAATTAGCTTTAACAACTACAGCATTTTTATACAAAAAATATAAATAAAAAGATACAAAATAACAAAAGGAGTCAAATGTTGGGAAATCTGATATAAAATAATTTTAAATAGTTTTCTTGATATTTTTTAACAAAAAAAATGGAAATAAGTATTTTAATCACCAGCATAAATTTCTAGTATGAATAAAATTCCCTAACCGTGACTTTGGCAATACTTCCACGTTGTAAGTAAACGCTTGTTTACAAGGCTTTGTAAACAAGCGTTTACCTTGCAAGGTAATGAATATAACAATAAAGCTTACAAGAACGTTTAAAAAAATGTCTTCACCAAGTAATATATCTGCAGACACATTTTTAATGTTATTTTTCTTTTACTTTTAAACCATATTTAAAAAGTACACATACTTGGGTATACACAATACCACAAGGTATAAAGAGCAGAAAAAAAATTAAAAATCTGCAAGGGTTCCTTAAAAAAGTAGTCACGGTTCACCTCAGCTATTTTAAATGAAAATTTCGTGGACCCCTACATTTTTTGGACTAAAACATAGTTGATGAAATAAGAAATCAATTCCCATTTGAAAGAAAATCTTAAAAGATACACTTTTTAGTGTTAGACAGATTTTTTTTTGAGTAAAAGGGAGTGTCAAAAAAAATATTTTCAAAATCGAAAACCCGCTTGCTCAAGTTTTAAAAAGTGCATAAAAAATAGTTTTAAACAAAAAATCTTTAAACTTATATATTAGGGAACGTTCAAGTATTACGTAACGCAAATTTTGATAATTTTTGACCCCCCCGGTAACGCTATTTTCCTATACATTAACACTCCAAAATGATCCCCCCCACTAGGAGCGTTACGTAATACTTGAACGTTCCCTTAGTATACGTATATGTAAAAGCATAAATACACCCTACCTACCTCACTATACAGAAGACATTATTGTTTCCGCAAGTCGAGTAAAAAAAATAAATTTCAATTTGAAACCGGGTGGATTTTCTGTTTTTTGCCTAAAAGTTCTTACTAAATTTTAACCCTTTCGGATTTGTTTTCTTTGAATTTTGGAAACTTTTTTTTTGTGTAAATAAAATAAAATGCTATCAAAAGTACCAAACCAGTGATTTTTTTTGTAAATTTTCTTTTACAAAAAATGAGTGAGATATGTTTGTCCAAATATAAAATATTTTCAAAATCGAAAACCCGCTTGCTCAAGTTTTAAAAAGTGCATAAAAAATAGTTTTAAACAAAAAATCTTCAAACTTATATATTAGGGAACATTCAAGTATTACGTAACGCAAATTTTGATCATTTTTAACCCCCCCGGTAACGCTATTTTTCTATACATTGTACCGTAATTAATACGTTCACTGCCAACGGCTAGTTTTGACAGCGGAGCAATGGGTATGGGCAAGGGAAAAATAGAAAGAATTGATTAATGTTGTTAGGGGCGCCAGTTACTTTAGCTTTTACTCCTTTAGGTAAGTAACAACCTAGTGTAAATACTTAAGCTTTTCAGTTTGAGAAAATATAACCCCTAAATAAAATAAGATAATTCATTTGAGAAATTTATTATAAATAAACTTAATGAAAGCACATCAAGTAATGTATTAATATATATAAAAAATATGTGTAATTATATTAAGATATAATTAAAGAAATCTTAATAAAAATTACTAAATTCAGAAATCATTCGACTTAAATGTATAAAGAAAACATGAAGTTCAGCAAGCACCAAGAAATGTATGTAAACAACAATCATTTCTTGCAGTGTATAAAAGTCATGCTTAAATTAGAAATCATTTAATCAAAAGTATGATATTTAATAATTAATAAATGAGATTAAATGTTTTAAAAAAAAATAAGTACCTAAAAATGAACAAAAGCCAGAAGGGCATATAGTATTAATCAATACTATATCAGATCTGATAAAGTTTACAGTTATAAGAATATTGAAATAAAAGAATTTAAAAATATGAAATATTGCTTTCAAAAGTTTTCAGAATGAGTACTTAGCTGGTTTCTGCAAAATCCATGAGGTATGAATTCCATCGTCTCCATCTGTGCAAGTGCTGATGAATTCATTTCTCAAATGAAAGAAGAAAAAAAATAAGCTGTCCCATCTACTTTGGAAAAATCATCTTCCAGGATAAAATGTACGATTGAAAATGTTGTCCGGGATTAAATATGCTTTTGAAAATTATGTCCAATATAAAATTGTCTGCTAGACGGTCATATAGAATTTATCTATGCCGAAAAATACAGAACCATGTTCCAACAGAACATCACTCCATGCGGAGAACTTGTATATCAAATATACCAAAATAAACTTCAACTTAAATTAATGTAATTCCATATTAATGGTATAGAAATGGTAATTAATTAATGGTCTAGTGATTGTGCTTAATTAATGGTGCTAAAACAATAATTATATCTCAGAAATATTCTAAGAAACAGAAAAAAAATAACTTACATGTCATTCTAAGTCTTCGATGTCCATCGAAACATTATAAATGCGTAATTGTATAAAATAACCGTTACAATATCTTCCGCATTGTTTAAATATTCATTTTCACTAACTTTAAATAAAAATACATGAAGGATTACTTCGATGATTACAGAAAATAAACACTCGTCAAAATGACACCACCATTGTACAGAGTTCATCAAGAAAGAGCGAAAATCGACCTTATCAACCGGTATGAACCCTTTAGGTAAATAAAATCCTATTTCTGAACTATTAGCGACATCTATGCAAGTCATTATCAACTACAGTTTTACCGTATAGGATTCCTAATAAAGGTAACTGAAACTACATCAAAGATAACAACCAAAAAGACTATTTCCTAATAAATCCGTATTAGTGATATCTAACCTCAAAATATTACTCTAAGAAACAAATATAAACAATACTTATTGTTTATCAGCAAAACTAATAAAAATACGAACAGAATACTAAGTGTCCTGTGAACTAAGTATAAACAAAATACTGAATCTAAGTGAGCAGTTCCAGCAAACTATTTTCAACAAATTCTGGATTATCCCGAAGCAATAATCATACGAAACTTTCCACAAGAGAGACAAGCTACAAATGAAAGCCAGTGAAATCCAACCCTCAATAGACTCTGAAACATATAAAAACCAGGTAAGTCCATAGACAAATGCACTATAGAGAAATAAGTCATATGATTCTTTATTATTAAAAATCATATTCTAATTATGTTTTCTTTATGTTATTTTCAGGTAGAACTATGGAATAGAGACTTATATGGTTAGAATTCAGTTCCTGCTACAAAATAGTCCCAGATACAAAATAGTTCTGTACGTACGTAACTATTTATATACAAAATAAACATAAATTATAACGTAAGTAAACGAATAGTTTAATTAACCCTTGCTATATTACAAAGTGACGATTTATGTCGTTACACATGCCCCCTCCAAAAATAATAAAAATATTTAATATACAAAAAATATTTTTATACCAAACTTTATAACTATTTAACTTAAATAGCTAAAATATATACTATATTTTATTTAATAAACCAACAAAAAATACAATACTTTATGTAAATCATTTGAAATACTACTTGATAATTAACAATAGCTAAGCTTGATAACTACGTGTATCATCCGCCTACTCTTATGTAGAACATAATTTTGGGACTTTATCGGTGTGTGTCATAAACAGGTAATTGTCATAATCAGGTAATTGTCATAATCAGGTAATTGTCATAATCAATTTTGTTTTTCTTTTTAGCTAAGTTTTATCAAGATAAAAAAATAGAAATAAGACTTGACTGTGTGCACCAGAATTCTCTTCTACAAAAAATATATTTATATATTTTTTTTTTTACTATATACAAAAGTTTTGGGTACCCTTTAAATATTTTCAATACATTTATATTTTTTAAATATCATTCTGAATGATACTTAGAATATATTCTTATTTAATCAAATCTAGCCAACTGAAATGTCACTATTCGATCCAAAATATTTCTTTAGATCTTTAACATGCCAGTCGCCTCTATGACCATCTGCATTTTCCAAAATATACACTAACTTTGACTTTTTCGCAACAACTTTGCAAAGTATGTACTTTGGAGCAAGTTTTGCAGCAAAACTTTTACTAGCATCTGAGAGTACTTTGTTTCGTCTCCAAACTTTTTCACCTATATCAAAATTTACTTCACGCTTGCGCAAATCATAAGTACGCTTATTTCGTTCATAAGCTTCATGTAAATATTTCTTTACATCAATAAAAATCTCTTTAAGATTTCCCAAGTCTTGACTATACGAGTCTCTGTCACAAGGTTCTAATTTAACACCATCAGTTGATGTCATTTTGCCATAATAAGTTCCTGTGATAGGTACATTCCTCCCAAAATTAAGAAATGCCGGCGTATACCCCGTAACTTCATTTACAGACGTTCGTAAAGCTAGACCTATTTTTGCTAAATTTTTACACCATTCTTTTTGATTATCTTTTATATATGATCTTATAGCAGTAGAAATTGTGCGATGTTGCCTTTCCGTCGGATTATTTTGGCTATGGTAAAGTGCATTAAACCAAATTTTCTGTACATTATATTCATCTGCTAATTTTTTAAAAACTTTACCAGCAAATTGTTTTCCATTATCGACAATTAAAAATTGACAGACTCCGTAAACTAAAAAAACTTCATTCTCAATGAATTTACATATTGCATTTGCAGTAGCTTCCCTTAAAGGATGTAATAATGTATACTTTGTAAACCAGTCTGACACAACTAAAAGATAACAAAAACCTTTAGAACTTCTGGGAAATGGTCCCTGCAAATCGCATGAAATAACTTGCCACGGATAATTTACTTCTTTTTCACGACCCATCAATCCAAAACGTGCAGAATTACTAACTTTTTGTGATTGACAAATATTACAACATCTTACATACTTTAAAATATCTTTACGCATTTTTGGCCAAAAATATGTTTCTGAAATTCTATGAAAAGTTTTAAAAAATCCCATATGAGAAGCTAATACATCGTCATGACATTCTTTTAGTACTTGTTTACGACATTTTTGAGGCACTAACAATTTCCACTCTATAATATTACTTTTTACTTTTGTCTTGGTCGGTATGAACTTATAAATATTATCATCAATAACTTTAAATTGCGGATATGAATCTGGACTCTTAATAATTTTTTCCCTCAACTGAATATAATATTTATCACTATTATAATCATTTACATTAAAATTAATTAAATTTACATCTGGAAAAATTGATTTTTCTGGTTCTATTCTATCAAAAGCTCTGGATAACCCATCAGCTACTACATTTAATTTACCTCTACGATATACAATATCCATATCATATTGCTGTAATTTTAATGACCATCTAGCCAAGCGACCAGAGGGATCTTTCATATTACTCAAATATTTTAATGAAGAATGATCTGTAATTACTGTGAATTTAACACCTTCAATATATGGTCTAAACCTATCTATAGCAAACAAAACAGCTAAACATTCCTTTTCACCTACAGAATATTTTATTTCACTACGTGTTAAAGCTCTACTAGCATAAGCTATTACTTTTTCTTGACCATCTTGCGTTTGTGTTAATATGGAACCGAGGCCAACTAAAGAAGCATCACATTGTATAACAAATGGTAAAGAAAAATTGGGACTTGCTAAAGCTGGAGCATTTATTAAAGATTCCTTCAACAATAAAAAAGCTTTTTCTGCATCAGTATTCCAACTAATGGCTTGTTTTTTACCTTTACCCTTTAAAAGTGAATTTAATGGACTAACAATTGTTGAAAAATTCCTAACAAATCTACGATACCACGAAGCTACACCTAAAAATCGTTTTATTTCTGTACTATTTGTTGGTCTAGGATAGTTTATTATTGCTTCTACTTTTTGCGGATCGGTTCTTAAACCAAAATTATCAATTACAAAACCTAAATACTTAAGTGATTTTCTAAAAAAATTACTTTTTTCAAAATTTATTGTAAGATTAGCAGATTTTAATTTTTCATGTACTATTTGAAGTAATTTAATATGTTCCTCAAAAGTTTTTGATACTATTATAATGTCGTCAATATAAACAAATATATTTGGATAAAAGGAGAAAGGAAAAAGTTTATCCATTAATCTTTGCTGACTTTGTGTTCCATTTTTGAGTCCATAACACATTACATTAAATTCAAATAGTCCCCTACCAGGTACGGAAAATGCAGTTTTTTCTTTAGCAGTTTTTGTAAGTGGAATCTGCCAAAAAGCATTTTTTAAATCTATACTTGATATATATTTTGCATCGCCTAATAAACTTAAAATGGAGTCTATCCTTGGTAAAGGATGTGAATCACCTTTTGTAATAGAATTTAATTTACGTCCATCAAAACAAAAACGGTATGTACCATTAGCTTTTTTTACTAATAAAACTGGTGAATTAAAATCAGAATAAGATGGTGAAATTATATCATCTTTTAACATTTTATCTAACTCTTTATGTAAAATTTCTATTAAATAAGGTGACAAAGGATATTGACGCATTTTAAAAGGTTTATTATTTCCTGTATCTATATCATGTTCTATTAAATTTGTTCTACCTATTTTTTCGCTATATAATTCTTTAAATAAACTAACAAATTTATCTGCTATCTTTTTCTGTTCGTCTGTCAAGTCACATAAGCCTACTGAATTAGCTTTATTTATATCCTGACTATCACTGTTATTGATCACATTCAAATTATTAATTTTATTATTCCAAGATTCATCAGAAAAATCCAGAGTCATAAAAAACAATTGTAAAAAATTCACACCAAAAATAAAATTTGTTTCCAAAGAAGGAACAACCAAGACTTGTAAAATCTTAACTTCATTATCTACTTTAATAGGTAAATAAACAACACCAGTTACTAACTGTTTAGATTTATCAGCTGTAGTAACATGCGGTATAAGACATTTATCAATTTTTAAATTAAATTTTTCTAAAATTTTAATCGCATGACCACCAGCCACTGAACAATTTGCACCTGTATCAATCAAAGCTGTTATATTTTTATCAAAAATATTTACTTTAATATATGGACGGTTATCTCTAGGTAATTTAATAAAAGAACTTTTATTAATTACAGACAAACTATACGGTTTATAAAAATTTTTAACTTTATCCAACCAATCTTTCCATTCATTCAAATAAAATCGTTTATTTGTTTCTGTTATACTTGATTTTTGTAAAGAATTGATATTATTTTTATTATAATAAATGTTTTTACAAAAAGTAGTTTTGTTATCCTTTTTTACCTGACTGTCATTATTATTTTTAGCCTTTTTATTAAGTGAATGCCGACTAAAATCATCCACTTTCCTATTTAGTTTTTTGTACAGGAAGGGCAATTTTTAAAAACTACATCTTTATATCCACATTTATAACAAAACTTTGTTCTTTTAGCTAAACATTTGCTAAAAATATGATTTGGTTGGTTACAGTTATAACAAATTACTTGTCTAATTTTATTATTACTACTATTACTACTATTCTGTGTATTATTAAAGCTTTGATTGGTACTTTGACTAATTTGAGAAACTTGACTACTATTACATACTGAACTTTGACGAGTAGAGGAAGATGGGGTAAGTTTGGACACTGTGGTATTATGACTACAATTACATTTACTACTAAAATTTTGATTTATATCCGAACTTAGGACATTTACTTTATTAACTGTTTTATTTTTTGCCACACTTTTACCTGCTATGCTCTTTTGTTTTAATTGATAAGCTTCATCTATTCTTTTACAACTGTCTTTTAAATCTTCTAAATCATTTATTTCTATAAGTGATAATGGTGTAAAATAATGTGGTAATATTCTTTCTCTAATCGTCTTAAGTCTAGTATATAAACTTGCAGCATGAATTAAACGTTTAAACAAGGTTTCCATAGCACCTATAAAAATTGCGATAGATTCATCGGGATTTTGATATCTAGAACGGATATCATCCCATATTCTATTATCTATGTTAGCTGGAAGAAAATCTTTTTTTAATGCTTGAATTATTTGAGACCACGAATTTAAATTATCTTTAATTGAGAGAAACCATGACAATGCTGGTTCTTTGAATAAGTCATATGCGGATTTAAATAACATTTCGTCTGTAACATTTCTACTTATTTTCATATATTCAACTTGCTCAATAAAATTTAAAACATTAGACTTTCCATCAAAATTAATATTCCATTTATAAACTGGTACTGATTTTAAATAATCATTATCTTTTTTACTAGAAACATTAGGACTAAACTGTGTACTATTATGTAATGAAATATTATTATTTACTTGAGTAAGTTCTGAATTTTTACCAGATTTTTCATAAAGATCTAAAATATCTGCTTCTATTTCTAAACAAGTTGCTTTTGTTATTTCTAAAAATTGAATACGTCTAACTTTATTTTCTTCTACTTCAGGAAAACGTTGCAGACGATTTGTTACATGTACTAAATAAGTTTTTAATTTTCTTAAATCGGCTAAACTATAATCACCATGATATTCTACAATTTCTGAAGATATACTATCTAAAATTCTATTAATATTTTCCACTTCACTGTTAAAATTAAAAGTCGGATCTACATATTTTACTTTAGGATCTTCCCTAGCTATGGCTCTACCTAAAACTTTAATTCTAGATGCTCTATTATTTTTTGCTGTTAAATGTCTTATACGAAGTTCATAATTTACCATTTCTGCAGTCAAAAATCTAATTTCCATTTTATCTAAATCTTCCATTTTGAATAATTATTTTCAAAATTTAAATTCAATTTACTCAAAATATTTATTTTAATAATAAAATATTTATACTGTACCACAAATTATTATTTTTTTTGTGTACACTGCTCAACAAAGTTTTTGCATACTTTGGAAAATTTCCCAAATATGTCAAAAAAATACTAAATTATTATTTATCTCAATTGGACAAATTAATAATTATATATAGTCTCCAAAACTACAAAATTAGCTAATATTTATTCATATCCTTCGCATAAATAAATACCCTATTATCCATTTATTTCTATTGAATAAAAGATAATTTCTAGAAAAACTGAACCCACGCCAAAATTTCTCTATTCCATGTTATTCCATAAAATTCAGAAAAAACATAAAAAACACATATCTGATATATCTTATCAGATTAACTCTAGTTTGACTTAATTTTCAACAAAAATTATTTTATTCAACAGTTATATGTAGTTTTTCTCAAAATGAACTTTAAGTTACACTGAAAAAAATAAGCTTTAGATTTTTATAAAAAATACACTGAGAAAAATGGAGTAAAATTAAAAAAACAAGTGTTCTATCTATCCAAATACCACGTTCTTGAGCGCCAATATTAGTGTACCGTAATTAATACGTTCACTGCCAACGGCTAGTTTTGACAGCGGAGCAATGGGTATGGGCAAGGGAAAAATAGAAAGAATTGATTAATGTTGTTAGGGGCGCCAGTTACTTTAGCTTTTACTCCTTTAGGTAAGTAACAACCTAGTGTAAATACTTAAGCTTTTCAGTTTGAGAAAATATAACCCCTAAATAAAATAAGATAATTCATTTGAGAAATTTATTATAAATAAACTTAATGAAAGCACATCAAGTAATGTATTAATATATATAAAAAATATGTGTAATTATATTAAGATATAATTAAAGAAATCTTAATAAAAATTACTAAATTCAGAAATCATTCGACTTAAATGTATAAAGAAAACATGAAGTTCAGCAAGCACCAAGAAATGTATGTAAACAACAATCATTTCTTGCAGTGTATAAAAGTCATGCTTAAATTAGAAATCATTTAATTAAAAGTATGATATTTAATAATTAATAAATGAGATTAAATGTTTTAAAAAAAAATAAGTACCTAAAAATGAACAAAAGCCAGAAGGGCATATAGTATTAATCAATACTATATCAGATCTGATAAAGTTTACAGTTATAAGAATATTGAAATAAAAGAATTTAAAAATATGAAATATTGCTTTCAAAAGTTTTCAGAATGAGTACTTAGCTGGTTTCTGCAAAATCCATGAGGTATGAATTCCATCGTCTCCATCTGTGCAAGTCTCCCCTATGCTGATGAATTCATTTCTCAAATGAAAGAAGAAAAAAAATAAGCTGTCCCATCTACTTTGGAAAAATCATCTTCCAGGATAAAATGTACGATTGAAAATGTTGTCCGGGATTAAATATGCTTTTGAAAATTATGTCCAATATAAAATTGTCTGCTAGACGGTCATATAGAATTTATCTATGCCGAAAAATACAGAACCATGTTCCAACAGAACATCACTCCATGCGGAGAACTTGTATATCAAATATACCAAAATAAACTTCAACTTAAATTAATGTAATTCCATATTAATGGTATAGAAATGGTAATTAATTAATGGTCTAGTGATTGTGCTTAATTAATGGTGCTAAAACAATAATTATATCTCAGAAATATTCTAAGAAACAGAAAAAAAATAACTTACATGTCATTCTAAGTCTTCGATGTCCATCGAAACATTATAAATGCGTAATTGTATAAAATAACCGTTACAATATCTTCCGCATTGTTTAAATATTCATTTTCACTAACTTTAAATAAAAATACATGAAGGATTACTTCGATGATTACAGAAAATAAACACTCGTCAAAATGACACCACCATTGTACAGAGTTCATCAAGAAAGAGCGAAAATCGACCTTATCAACCGGTATGAACCCTTTAGGTAAATAAAATCCTATTTCTGAACTATTAGCGACATCTATGCAAGTCATTATCAACTACAGTTTTACCGTATAGGATTCCTAATAAAGGTAACTGAAACTACATCAAAGATAACAACCAAAAAGACTATTTCCTAATAAATCCGTATTAGTGATATCTAACCTCAAAATATTACTCTAAGAAACAAATATAAACAATACTTATTGTTTATCAGCAAAACTAATAAAAATACGAACAGAATACTAAGTGTCCTGTGAACTAAGTATAAACAAAATACTGAATCTAAGTGAGCAGTTCCAGCAAACTATTTTCAACAAATTCTGGATTATCCCGAAGCAATAATCATACGAAACTTTCCACAAGAGAGACAAGCTACAAATGAAAGCCAGTGAAATCCAACCCTCAATAGACTCTGAAACATATAAAAACCAGGTAAGTCCATAGACAAATGCACTATAGAGAAATAAGTCATATGATTCTTTATTATTAAAAATCATATTCTAATTATGTTTTCTTTATGTTATTTTCAGGTAGAACTATGGAATAGAGACTTATATGGTTAGAATTCAGTTCCTGCTACAAAATAGTCCCAGATACAAAATAGTTCTGTACGTACGTAACTATTTATATACAAAATAAACATAAATTATAACGTAAGTAAACGAATAGTTTAATTAACCCTTGCTATATTACAAAGTGACGATTTATGTCGTTACAACATTAACACTCCAAAATGATCCCCCCCCCCACTAGGAGCGTTACGTAATACTTGAACGTTCCCTTAGTATACGTATATGTATAAGCATAAATACACCCTACCTACCTCACTATACAGAAGACATTATTGTTTCCGCAAGTCGAGTAAAAAAAAATAAATTTCAATTTGAAACCGGGTGGATTTTCTGTGTTTTGCCTAAAACTTCTTACTAAATTTTAACCCTTTCGGATTTGTTTTCTTTGAATTTTGGAAACTTTTTTTTTGTGTAAATAAAATAAAATGCTATCAAAAGTACCAAACCAGTGATTTTTTTTGTAAATTTTCTTTTACAAAAAATGAGTGAGATATGTTTGTCCAAATATAAAAAATTATGTGACCCTGCACAAAAAAAACCCAGCTAGTGTGTCAAATTAAAAAAAAAATCAAAATTTCGGTTTCTTTTGTAAAAAACTTTTCTACATAAGAATCCGACAAAAAAAGAAATTCGTTAACTTATTTATTTATTTATTCATTATTTATATATTACAGGTTCATATAGAGCCCTAAATAAGCTTTAAGCTTGTGCTAGGGGCTCTCTATTAATTTTGATAAAAAAACTCTAAATAATTCAGCTGACGTTACTTAACTTGACACACTAACTAGGTTTCTTTGTGCAGGGTCACATATAGTGTTTTAAAGCTGCTCAAATATATCCCATTTGGTTTGGACTTATAGTTAAGTATTGATTTCACTTGATATCAAGTTTGGACTATAAAATACTAATATGTCCCTGTTCTGTGCATTTTAAATTTTCTTTTTGGCTATAGGATTTCTTGAACGTTTGCTGGGACATATATGTCCCTACAGGAGCGAAGGGGTTAAAGAATATTTAATTGTTTTTGATAATGACTCTCAGTTAAAACAGGCTTTAACTGTCCTAGTTAGTTATCTAAACAATAAAAATAAATATAGTCAAATAGAGTATTTTATTAGTTTTAAAATGATATATCACACGACTCCCTTAAAAAAAATCCCCTCATGCATCCCTGCCTACATTTTAAGAACTGAAAATATTAAGTATAGGCATACAAAAAGATATAAGTTTAAAATGTATTCTTTACGAGTTGCTAATTTTAAGTCTATATTTCAATTAGTTCAAAAAAGTTAACTTTTGGACCGCGCTGTATAGTAAGAATTGGTATAAAAAGAACCTCTGAACTTTAAAGGGTTATTCTTTGTGGTGAAACCTGAAATTAATTATATGTCAGAATAATTTATCCAATTCATTTGAAACTGGATCTGCGACAAATCAGCGGGAAAAGTTAATGAATAATTTTCAAATGTCACAGAAAAGCTCTAACTGACTTTTATCAAATTACGGAAAAGTTGCGAATAAAGCTTTTTCATATTACTAACAGTTTGTTATACTCTTCGCAGCCAAACAGCCAAAAAATAGATAGCTTAGCCTTTTTTTCTCAAATTTTGAATAATAGTACCAAAATTTTAATTAAGGTAGTAATAATAATAATACTCTGTTATATATAATGTATATATAATATTTACCGTAATAAAGACACTATTATTATTATTATTATTATTATTATACAGACCAAAGTAATAAAATCGGATCGGATTATTTTCTCAGTGTATACGTATATACGTGTTATGAAGTTGTAATTTTTAAGAACTTGGACAAATAATTACTATGCCCAAAATAATACCCACTAAGTATTGCTTTTATAATATTTTCGCGAAAAAAAGTGCTATAAACTTATTGGCTTAGTTGAAGTAGAAAGTCATGATATATAAGTTCCATAGACTTTGACCCGCCGGCAATAGGTGAAAACAGTCGCCAGTTAATAGATTACACAGCCACACATTTTTTTTTAAATGTCCAGACACTAGACCAATGTATTTTTATATTTTTGGGGTCACTGAAACCGAATCTGACCTCAGAATTGCTCCATCAGATCACAATTTTTTTCTACCCATAAAAACATCTGAATTTAAGGAATTTTCGCACCCGTTTTTAAGTGTAAAAAAATTGTGACCTGTTGGAGAAATTCTGAGAGTAGACCAACTCCAAACCAATGCATTTTTATACTTTCGGGGTCGCTGAAATCGAATAAGAGATCAGAATTGCTCAGGTCACAATTTTTTTCTACACTTAAAAACATCTGAATTTGAGGAATTTTCGCACTTTTTTTTTGAGTGTACAAAAAAAATGTGATCTGATGGAGCAATTTTGAGGTCAGATTCGGTTTTAGCGACCCCAAAAATATAAAAATGCAATGATCTAGTCTCTGGATATAAAAAAAAATTGTGGCTGTGTTATCCATCCGATTACGACGCGTCGCAAGCGCCGTGACGGTTAGCCGACGGTCATAAAATATAATTTAAATTAGTTTCCGTAAAAAAATAAAAAATGTTATGTTAGGATCAAAAGACTATTCAAAACATCTTATGTCAAATATGCAAACTTTGTGGGATTAAGAAATAATTGTTTTTAATTTAATTATAAATTTATACCGGGTGTTTCAGAAGGGTAAATCCCCTTAACTTTTTTACTATTTCAGATAGGATCGTAAAATTTGCAAGAGCTATTTTTTGACATAGTTAGAATTTTTTTGATATTTCCGGTTTCGCCGGAAATTAATCGAACTTTCGATTTTTATGTGGAACTCTGTATATTTTTAAAATTTAGATTTTAAAATCAATTCTGATAAAAAGCATGTATCATTTGTCAATTTTTGACAGGTCATGTAATTTTATTTAAATTTTTATTTTAAATCTACAGTACCTCGAATAGGCTTATTCGCTTAATTTTTGGTTTAGTATAAAAATACTAATATGATTTTTTCTCAAAACTTAAAATTCGGTAAGCTCCTAACAGATTTTAAAAGTTCGAAAAGCATACATTGGCCCTTAAGTCATTTTTTTTTCAACTGGAAAGAGGGTGGCTCATTCGTTTAAAATTAGAATAATTCTCAATTATTGTCTTGCGAACATTTTGACACCAATACATGATTAGCTTATTTGGAAGAACATTTGAAGAATTGATTTCTAAATTAGTAAAAATATACAGGGTTATCCATTTAAAAATCTAAAGTTCATTTCCGGCGAAACCGAAAGTGCCAACTATGTCAAAAAATCCTATGTTATACAGGGTTATTCAGAAATAAGTTCGAGAAATTTAAGAGGTGATTCTACGTTAAAAAATATGAAAAAAAGTTCCCATAGAGGTTGGTCCGGAAATGAGCTAAGGGAGCTGCGGCCCTTAGAAGATGGACATGGAATGAGAAACAAAAAAAGCACCAATATAATTTTAATGCTGCAGGGCGATTCTTCATTTAAAACTAAGCAAAACAGTATTCTTCTCCAAAACACCTAGATTTAATATTATAGCCTTTTAAAAAGTAAAATTTTTAGTGGAACAAATTACTTCCTCTTAAATGCATTTTTTTAACGGTTGCACCTAAAGTGTTACACTATATGACATTTTTTATGTATTTATACTAAAGGAATCTGTATTTATTTAAAAAAATCCAAAAAATGTATACATAAAAAAGTTTGGGGCAAAAATGTGTTAAGCCCAACATATTTTGGGAGAATTAGCTCAGCGGTCTAAGGCATCGATATAGCATTGACACTGAGCCAATGATCGTGAGTTCAAACCTCACTGGCGCCGATTGCCTTTTTCAGTTAATTAATAATTGAAATTTGGCAAAGGCGTACTCCCTAGATATATTGGTTCGAAAGTCAATTAAAGCCGGTGGTTCCCTTTACTACTAGCCCACACAAGTCCTGGGGATGCTTAATTAAGTAGCATAGTACGAGGTTAAAAACAAACATAAACATAAACATAAACATAAATTTTGTACGTCTAGGCATGCCTCTGGATAAATTCAAAAAAATAATTAACATAAACTTATTGCCCTTATTAATACTATTATACATGCAAAAGCTCGTCGCTCTAGCTCAAAGCGTACAAGAGTTACTATTTTAAAACATTGTTTTTATTACAATTTTTAAGAGCTGTAGCTCCCTTGGGGCTCATTTCCGGACCAACCTTTATAGGAACTTTTTTCATATTTTTTAACGTAGAATCACCTCTTAAATTTATCGAACTTATTTTTAAATAACCCTGTATATTATAATGTTAATAATATTATGAAGCTCCTGCAAATTTTACGATTCTACCTGAACAAAAAAAAAGTTAAGGGGTATGAACCACCTTCCTGAAACACCCGGTATAAATATACTAATCTACTTTATAAAGTAACGATAATAATATTGTTGAACAAAATAATTAGTTTTAATATTCAACACCAGGGATTTATACATTTGATATTACTATTTATGCGAAAAATTGTTATGATGCGTAAAAATCAAGAAAATTTAAGATGCGACGCCTCGCGACATTTTGAAGTAGACAAGGCGATATACTACAATTAGCTCGGCTTGTACTAAGCACGGTTAGTGTAAAAAAAAAACGTGAAAAACGGTTATACAGGACCGTGTAGATCTGAATTGACACAGAGACATTTTTACCCAATTTAATAAGATTCCGTGTCAATTTAGGTCTACACGGACGAGTGGGTAAACGTTTTTCAGTATACCAGGTGTCACAAGAAGTATTGCCTATGAATGATGTCCGTTACTATAAGAGTCTCTTATTAAGAGATAACTTTTTGAAACTTATAACTCTTATATCAGCCATAAAAACCCTCATTTTGGCATAGCCATTAAAAAAAATTTCACTTCCGGTCCAACCGAAGTTATACCAACTTTAGAGTTTTAAATGGAACGCTATATATTTGTTTACATTTTCAGATTCGTCTTTAAATTGTTATATCACAAGTCTATATTTGCATTAAAAATGGCGCCACATATAGCGTTCTATTTAAAAAATCCAAAGTTGGTATAACTTCCGATTGGAACGGAAGTATTTTTTTTATGGTTATGTCAAAATGGGGGTTTTTATGGCTCATGTAAGCATTGTAAATTTCAAAGAGTTATCTCTTATAGTTTCGGAGATAATTCAATACTTCTTGTGACACCCGGTCGTGTTTCCGTGTGAACATCAGCTTCGAAATTAGCGAGTGACTTATAGGACTATAAATTTCCTTTTGAGAGGCCTTAGAAAGTAATGTTGGACAAAACTTCGTATAAACTTTTTTTTTATTTTGACCTAAAATTCGTAGGGGAATGGGCCTTAATTTGACGAACTGGGTAAGATGAAGGTCTATAACAAACGAACGTCAACATATGGAGCAACAGTTGCAGTCTGTGGTAACTACCTGTCTAGAGCGACAAATAAGAACGCTAATATTATTCCCTTCAAAACGAAGTTGTCGATGTAGAAGCCATATTTGTTTATTATTTTTAGCATATTACACAGTCATGGAGAGCCCCAAGTAAGCTTCTGGCTTGTGCTAGGGGCTCTTATTAATGTAGAGAAAAAAATAGTCGAAATATCATCATCAAAAAAAAATCATTCATTAAAATAAATCGCCTGAAATGGCTTGATCTTGGTATGATTCAACAATTTTGCTCCATCTTCTCCTGCTGGCCAGCATTCTTTTTAATTTTAAGATTTTTTTTACCGTAATTTTAAAGAAAAATATATTTGGACTTTTGAATCGACATTGACATTTCGTGACATATTTAATAATATTTTTTAAATGAGTGATTCGTTAAAATTTTGAGTGTACCAACTTTAGTGAATAAAATGTTATGGGTGTGTATTGGCCTGAACTTTCTATATACAATGTTAATTAACATTATTATATTTTAAATACCTTAAATTAAAATTAAGTCTTAAATTAAGATTTTTTAACAATAATTATTATTATTTAAAAAATATCAGTCTAGATGACGAATACCAATTTTGGTATCACCCGCTTCTAAGCGGGTAAGATGAGGATACACATGTATGTATACATAATATCGATGTAGACGTTTCGAATAATAAGGACTGTCTAATGTACGGGGATATAGGTAAAGATTATGAGGTATGGTTTTAATGCTTTAGCTGCAAATTATGGGCCCATACTTCCTGCAATAAAATGAGTTCAAAAAAAGCCAAAATATATATTTGGATTTGTGATTTTTGTGAAAATCAAAATACCCTTAATTATCGTAACAAGTTTTCTTATTCTATTTTTATTTTTTAATAAAGGTTTTTTTAGATTTTTTATCCTTTGTCAACTTACCCTCTCCTGGTGGTAAGATGACTAATTTTACATTTTTTTTAGTTATCTTTTTTTAAAGGAAATTAATAATTAAAACAAAACAAAATATAAAAATAAGATAAACTATTAATTGAATTACCACCTTCTAAATAAAAAAAAATATTTAAATGAAAACCCTATTTTATACCAACCATCAAAACTTATGTTCGTCAACTTCCCTTCCCCTACCATACCTATATTTATCAGTGTTTCAATAAAACCAACGAAAATTAATTTTAATAAAAAGTAACTTGTGGACTTTTTTTTGTCTTAAAATTTAAAATAGGAAATTAGACGCAAAATGAAAAATGCCCACACATTTGCAATTTTGGCGAAGGCGCTCCTGTGCATAGACATTAACCAATTACAAAAAAAGCCGTGAAGATATGTAATGCTACTCATTCCATTATATACTTTTTCTATTTTGCGACTCTTATAAGCTCATAATCACTCGCATTTTGCGTGTTCTTATAGGCCCATAAGAGCTCTCTACTTTTTTTTCTGTTGGGTTGGCAACATACAAAAGCCTGTCTCTTGACGTTTTGCGTGCAAATCTCAATGACGATTTAAAGTTTAATTTTTTTAAAAATTTTGTGTTTGGGTTACTTTTTACCGTGTTAAAATTGTGGACTGGTTAATTGCAGTGAAGAAAGAAGAGATGACTGTAAAATATATCAAAATATCATTTGTTCTTAGAATTTTAAACATAGTGTAAACTGTAATGCCAACCCAAAACAAAAATCCCTAAATCAGTCATCAATTTAAATGTAAGTTTTTTAAATTTTAGAGCTAAATAGAACAAATTGTATAAAGCATACATATACTATTTCGTACGACCTAGTGTACACGAAATAAATAAAAATACATGTTCACTATATATTCTCGTTAGGATATTTTTCTATTGCACGAGTACATAGTGTATATTTGAATGAAATGACAACTATACACACTCATTTATCCAAACCATTACACATAGCTTTCATTTTTACAAAAGCCATTTGACGTTTATAAAACTATGAAATGTCAAAATTAAACACAGGTAATTTTTTAAAATATGCATTTTTAAAGAGTCTAGACTATAGATCGAACGAAAAATGTTGTTCGCAACTCGTTTGCGACAAGTCCTTAGTGCACTTGAATGATTTTTTGACTTCGATTCGCGTCGTCAAAAAACCTTCATTTTCGTGCAATAAGGACTAAAGTCGCTTACTCGTTACGAAAACTACTATTTCACAGTAAATGGTATATTGCATTTTCCCAAAAATATAAAAAAAACAATTTTTTTATTTTCTTTTTACGAAAAATTAATGAAAAAAATAAAAAAAAATAAATAAAACATTTTTTTTTTAAGATTTTTATTTTTGGAAAACGAAAATATTTTGAAAAAAATAGTTATTTATGGTACTAGTGGGTAAAGTAAGATATTGCCCATGAGAAAATTAACCTGCGAGGCGTCAGCCAAGCAGGTTAATCTTCGAGAGGGCAATATTGGTTTACCCATGAGTGCCATACAAGGTTTTATCCAATAAATAGCTTGGGAATTCATATTTTAATGACATTTACAAAAAAATAATTTGACAAGTGACAGTTGAGTGGATAAAATAAAGTAAAAACCACGCGGGGGTTATTATTGAGTTTATCTATTTAAAATAAAGCTGGTAATTGTCTTATTATCTGTATGTATTTGTGAAAAACTATTTTTTTTTTCGAAAAAATTATAGTTTTTTCATTTTACCCCCCCCCCCACAACTTTTTTTGTTTTTGGGTGCATTTCTTTTAAAATTAGCAGAATTGATCCTTATAATAAAAGTAATTTTTCCTGATAAAGTTACGTTGATCGGAATTTTCTTTCAGCTTTTTTCGATTTTTTAAAAAGTTTAACCCTATAACTTTTTTGTTTTAGAGGGAATTACTTTCAAAAATAACACTCGTCGACATATATCATTTTCGATGTACTTTTTGATGCTGAACACGAATTTGACCTCCATTTGTTGAGTTTGGTTCAGGATTCTGAAATAAATACTACTGCTTTAAAAAAAAAGTTAAATATCGGTTTTTTCGGCCCTAAAAATTTTTTTTCCACAAACATTATACATCTAAAGTTCATTTTAATAAGGTATAGTTTTTTTTGAACTTTTTAACTGGTTAATGGCTGTTCCGTGATGTCAAATGTCAACGCTTTTAGGCTTGTGTGAAACGGGCCTTGCAAACCGGCTTACGACGCATGCGAATTTCGCGTTACCATAGCAACTTTAGGAATGTTTACAAGCGGGAAGTTCAAAAAAAAATTATACCTTAATAAAATGAACTTTATAAGATGCATTTTTTACGCAGATTTTAAAAATATTTTGTTTTTTAGATATCTTTAAAAAATTATAGTTTTTTCATTTTACCCCCCCCCCCACAACTTTTTTTGTTTTTGGGTGCATTTCTTTTAAAATTAGCAGAATTGATCCTTATAATAAAAGTAATTTTTCCTGATAAAGTTACGTTGATCGGAATTTTCTTTCAGCTTTTTTCGATTTTTTAAAAAGTTTAACCCTATAACTTTTTTGTTTTAGAGGGAATTACTTTCAAAAATAACACTCGTCGACATATATCATTTTCGATGTACTTTTTGATGCTGAACACGAATTTGACCTCCATTTGTTGAGTTTGGTTCAGGATTCTGAAATAAATACTACTGCTTTAAAAAAAAAGTTAAATATCGGTTTTTTCGGCCCTAAAAATTTTTTTTCCACAAACATTATACATCTAAAGTTCATTTTAATAAGGTATAGTTTTTTTTGAACTTTTTAACTGGTTAATGGCTGTTCCGTGATGTCAAATGTCAACGCTTTTAGGCTTGTGTGAAACGGGCCTTGCAAACCGGCTTACGACGCATGCGAATTTCGCGTTACCATAGCAACTTTAGGAATGTTTACAAGCGGGAAGTTCAAAAAAAAATTATACCTTAATAAAATGAACTTTATAAGATGCATTTTTTACGCAGATTTTAAAAATATTTTGTTTTTTAGATATCTTTAACGGTTTTCGAGAAAAGTTCAAAAAACTAATCTTAATTCATTAGTGAACCCTTTATAGTAATATTTATTAAAAGTTGTTGCTAGGCAATCTCAATAATATATTTTATCTATGAAAATATGATGACAGATTTGTCAAGCCTCAGACGTATTTTTGGAAACATACAGTGTGTCCCCGGATCGACTTGACAATACCACAAAATGACCTTTTTTTTTTCGAATTAAGAAAAACTGCTTTGGGATTTTGCTCTGCTTGCTTAAAAACTAATTTTTGTCAAAATAAAATTTTGAAAAATTATAGGTGGCGTCATATATCAGTGAAAGACTAAAAAATAAAAAATAAATATTAAAATTTGACTATAAATCTATTTTTTAAATAACTTTTTTTTGTATCTGTTACGGAAAGGTAAGTTTACCTAAAAGCTTTTTACTTTTTTACTGATATCTGGCGCCGCCTAAAATATTAAAAAATTTTATTTCAACAAAAATTAGTTTTTAAGCAAGCAGGGCGAAGTTCCAAATCAGTTTTTCAAAATTCAAAAAAAAATGGTCATTTTGTGGTATTGTCAAGTCGATCCGGGGACACACTGTATATCAAGAAAATTTAAAATATATAATATTTGTTGTACCAAACCATGTTTCAACATAATCAAGCAAAAATCTAACAGAAAATATGCAGATAATTAGCAAACACGTGGAAAATGCCAGCATGTGGAAGTTTTAAATTTTTATAGAACCACATGTAAGTAAATGAAAATAAAGCCTTTTATGTAATATTTATCTTGCCTGTCCTTTAATTAATAGAGTATAATAAACTTAAAACGGCTAATTAAGTTAATATTTCCTGAAGTAAAAAAATAACCTTAATATACGTCAAAAAATCTGTCATAAAATTAGATTTTTAAAAGCGTTTTTCTCCGAAACTGGTCATTTAATTTGGCTGCAATTTTCCTAATTTAATGTTTACCCCCAAAATTACAAAATATCAAAATTTGAGGCAGTTTGACTGAGCCCAGGAACCCCCCTATATGTGTGCTAGGTTCTTTACAATAATTTGTTTGTGATTAAGTACCCAAACTATATCCTAGATGGAACTACATTATTTTTTAACACTTTAATCTGAATAAAGTTTACGTTAGCCGTTATAATTGTTTAATGTTTATATCCTAAACGCATTTTACCCAAATTAATGTTTACTAAATTTTGACAATTAATATGACATTTATTTAAAAATTTATAATTTTGATATTGAATTCACGAAACCCTTAACTGCAATCAAAATAAGTGAAATTCATGGAGATCTTAATAAAATAATTTTATTAAAAAAACTTTTAGTTTTTTAAAGAGATTAATTAAAAAATCATTTAATTTGTTTAGTATTACTAAAATGTAAATAAATTAAAGAATAGTTTAATATTATAAACCCTTTTTAAAGTTATTATTTTTAAACAACAGTTAAAAATTGTATCCAAGAAATAAAAGCCAGTAGAAAACTTTTTTTTAGGCACAAATATCGCATTTTGGGTGTATATTGACTGACATAAATTTTATTCCGATAGCTTTAATAATTACGCCAGAAAACGATTGGTCTGTCTTAGATGGGACACCCTGTATATGGGTATACTGCTCTGCTAAGACAAGTTGTCCTATCTGCAAAAATTCACTTTTTGAGATAAGCACACCATTGTATTGCTTTACACTAGAACCATGTGCCTACTAAGAAGATATCTCCTATCTAAAACCCAAATCCTAAAAATTAGCCTAAGATTTTGTCCTATGTGGAAAATTTTCAATGTTTTCTAAATAAAATTGTCCTAACTAGTCTTTATTAGACGAATAAGTCAGGACTGGGACTAAATTTACAGATCTTAGTAATTTGATTTTGATTTGATTTTTTAAATCATTTTGTCCTAACTTTCTCAGATAGAACAAATGCATGTAGTATGACAATCTATTTTTCTGACAAAAAAAAAATTTTCAAAGGATATCACGTAGCTTTGATTTAAAATAAAGCAGAACCCAACGCCATATTTATTTAAATATGTTTTCAAAAAGTGCAAACAAAAACAATACAATTGGCCATATCTCAAAACATCTAATTTGCAGATAGGATAACTTGTCTTAGCAGGGCAGTATACCCAAGACTTGAGGATATATATCAAGTAGCCCCAAAAAGCTCTTCGGCTCATTTGAAAGCCTAAAGTTTGGTGTATAAATCATGAATGGGACAATATATCTCATTAGTCGCAGTGATTTGAAAGGCAATATTGCCTCAGAACTCCGTTTGTGCTGTAATTATACACGGAAAAAAAATTATAGCTAGGAGCGCTATAACACACATACCAAGCAAATTATAATCGCTTATTATATAAATACAAGGCTTTCTCTTACAATTATGGCAGTCAGTGTAAAAATTTATATGAAATACTTTAATTGTTTAGTGAATAATAAAATATAACAAATAGTATGGCATTTATAGCTTAAATAGATTTAATTATTGTCTGTGCTAATAATTTTTATAATATAATAAAATTTCTGTAAATTTATAATAGTGCCTGTAATAAATATAATCGTGTCTGTAATATATATAATCGTTTCCAATTTATTTTTAACATTATTAGTTATTGTGTCCCTTATAATCTATAGCTTAAATCACTATAATTTGCCACTGTTACCAAATATCTTATAGCGCAGAGCCCACTAATTTCTTTCCGTGTATAATATTGTATAATATACGTATATCAAAAAAAAAGTAATACTTAAACAAGTTGTTTAAAATGCGAAGCATTGTGCATAATTCTCGTAGCTTATTCAATGAATAATATTCATGGATTTCAATTTTATATTGAATTTTGTTCTATTATGTCATTGCACCAAAAAATGATGGGTATAATGTTATAACAGATTTCTGAAAATCAGTGTCATATGTTTTAAAAGGTAAGAAAGTAGGTTATTTTATATACAGTGCGGTCCACCCCTTTAACTTTTAAACGAGTTGAGATATTTAAATTTAGGCGTTAAGGCGTTAAGTTGGCTTCGGCAATTTAAAAATTCATAACTTTGCGCGGGGGGCAGCATTTTTGATAAAATATACAGCATTCGCCAGCACTTCATGCTGCATAGAAATTTTTGAAAATCTTGAAAATCGAGAATGATGTTTGCAGGCGTTAAGTTGACACCGACAATTCATAACTTCGCGAGGGGACCAGCATTTTTGATAAAATATACAGCATTCGCCAGCACTTCGCGAGCACTTTGGAATGCCGTAGAGAAAATTTTGAAATTTTTTGAAAATCTTGAGTATCGAGAGTTGGTGCAAGCGTTAAGCTGGCTCCGACAATTCCAAAAATTAATAACTTTGTGCGAGGGGGGCAGCATTTTTGATAAAATATAAAGCATTCGCCAGACTTCGCGAGCACTTTCGAATGCCGTAGAGAAAATTTTGAAAATCTTGGAAATCGAGAATGTTGGTGCAAGCGTTAACCTGGGTTCGTGAATTCAAAAATTCATAACTTCGCGAGGGGGGCAGCATTTTTGATAAAATATACAGAATTCGCCAACACTTCGCGAGCACTTTCGAATGCCGTAGAGAAAATTTGGAAATTTAAAAATGTTGGAGCCAGCTTAACGGATTGAAAATCGAACATGTTGGTGTAGGTTAAGTTGGCTCCGAAAATTCAGAAATTAATAACTTCGCAAAGGATCCAGCATTTTTGATAAATATACAGCATTCGCCAGCACTTCGCGAGCACTTTTGAATGCCTTAGAGAAAATTTGGAAAATCAAAAATGTTTTAGCCAACTTAACGGACCCTAAACCTATTCAGTATTGCCCTTAATGAATCAAACTAAAGTTTTCATGGAAATGTAGGTTTTAATTAGTTAATAAGTGTAAATCGATTTTGTGACAAGCAAATAATATTTTAATTATAAGTACGTAATTGCTCTAACAGCAACCAACCATTTCATAATGTGGACCTACATATGTTCATTATACTTTCACAGCGCACAGCGCTAGAAGAGTATAATACGCTAGTTTCCAATTTTTTAATATCGCCAAAAAACGTCATAGACAATTCTTAGATACAGGTGTGTTACATGGAAAGTAGACGGACGGTCTTAGATTTTGACATATCAAAATTATTTTCCAATCGTTTGGAAATGCGCAAAATGTTATTGATATACCAGAACAGATTTTTTCTACGATCTAATAGAAAAAATAACATTTCTACAGAAACAAATGAAGTATTCAGACTTCAAAATAACCTATTTCTTAGTATTTAACTTTTCTCCTCATTACCATGACGGCAAGCACAAAATTGAATTTTGCGCACCCAGTGTAGGCAACCGGCAGGTCAGTCGTAAAACAACTGTCACGTATAAACGGAGGGTGTTTTTGGGCGCCAAATTTTATAGAATCGCTCAGGGACAAAGCTTTTTTTTTCGGATGGTGTTCTTTTTCTTTTGGTAGGGGCGCCAAATTTAATAAAAATTCTATTCCCCCAAATTGTAAGTGCTACGACCTTGTTAGGTTATGAATTTACTGCCTAAAATATATTTATTTATTTTAGATTGTAGGTAAAATGTTGTTTTTATTACGAGCGCAAAATTTGATTTCTGCTTTCGCGTGATTGCTGCTCTCGTCTAGACGCCTTGATCAGCAAATTCCACGCTCAAGCAGAAATTAGTCATTTTGCGCTCTTAATACAAAAATAACTATTTCAATAATTCAACTTGTACTAAGGATATTACCGTTGACAATAAAAGTATATTATGAAAAAAAAAAACGAAAGTTTGATAGGTACGCTGTATTTAGGAAACATATCATTCTCATTTTGTTTTTAATTTAAAAGAAAGAAAATTGCAAATTAACCAGGGAACAGATTCGATTGATATCCGGTTCAAAAAAATTGGGTATTGATTTGCAATTTACATACATACTACATCTACAGCGGCTTTTGCACACTGGTTCAACAATATTGTATTTAAAACTTTAAGGGCATATCCACAGTCTCGCATAAGAACGTTATACATAAGAATACTATGCCGTGATTGGCTTGATGGGTCTCCATGTATCTTGTAAGCCAATCATGGCATCGCATTCTTATGTTTTATGTTCTTATGCAAGCTTCTGAATAGGCCTTAACAGCCGTGTGGTATGTTTTAGACGCACAACGGCCTCTCACTGTGCGCCGTGTGTGACGAAATACAACACAGGGTATATTAAAAAAAAATCATTCCCAAGCCGTGTCTATGAATTTGTCATGCCACGTAATATATAACGAATAAGCATTGTGTGACGAAAGTCACTCGTTTTTCATATTATTTAGTAGCTATTTAACTTGTTTTTACATAAAACATTAAAATTAAAAAATGACTTGTGCGTAATTGCAAAATTACATAAAAATCGCGCGGCAGTTAAGGTGTTAAAAAACACAATTTTTGACAAAAAAATCAAGTTTTTAAATAAGGTGGCGCTGACCCTAATTTTATTTGGTTTGGACTTTTCTATTTTTTACATGAGGAGAAAGCTTAAAATTTTCAAAAAAACCCTTTTCAACAATACCTACCTAAAAAAAGGTTAAATTTAAAAAACAATAATTTTCCAAGTTGTATTATTGCAAATATAGAGATAATCAACACTTCTGTTAATTATAATTGTCTCTATATTTGGAAAAATACATAGATTTTTCTTTTTTACTATAAAAGAAAAAATCAGTAAAAATGATGTGACATTGTTTTATATAATATTTAATTTGAGTATCCCTATAAGAGGACAACGCTATTTTTGCCTTATTGTGGTAACGGTAAAATTTAATCAAATGTTTAAAAAACATTTTCAAAAATTGGTGAAGGCGCCACCATGAAAAACTGCCCGGGCTTAAATATGAGCTTGATTGTTGAAAAACAACCTTTACGACTAGTCTGTTAATAAACATCTATAAATACGCCACTATGTAATAATATCGTCCACATAATGGTCTGGTTAGTATAATATCGTTTGAAGTTTTGATTTAATAAAAAATATAAAATGTAAATTTTCGGAAGCCCCCGGTAAACGAAGACTAAAAGACCGGTCCCCGATTACACAGGTCAACGAAAATTTTGTGATCGTAAGTTTTTTATATTCTGACTTGGTTAAGACGCCATTTGACACATTTGTAGAAAGATCAAAACAAAAACAAAATTTGGACCACCCTAATGGCCCAAAATTTGTTTTTCGAATTTTTTTTGTTTTTTTTTTATTCGAAATCAGCTGTATCAAAAATAGTTGTAGGGGAGAAAGGGGTAATAACAAATACTCGGGCTTTAAGAAACAGAGCATGTTATAGTTAAACCTTAACATATAGGCAGAAACTTTTTGTATTATGTATTGATATGTAGTATTAAGTTTCTTGTATAAAATTTAGATAATACTATGTTTAGTGGTAAAAAAATATTATTTTTTTCAAATTTTCAGAAATATTATATCTCATAAAAAAGGATTAAAGGAATAAACTGAATATAGAACATACCTCTAAAGTATGTCTAAGTTTACTTAAAATTAAAAAAAAATTATAAAGATTAAAAAAGTTATTAATAAACAAAGTTTTATTTTGAAAATGCGAAGAGTCAAAGTAAAAAACGCATTTAAAAAAAATAATAAAACACTAAAAAAAAATATGAAAAACACTATTATTAATTGGTAAATTTTATCTTTTACAACAATTATACTTATTGTTAATGCAAAAATTTGTCGCTTCGACGTAATTTAAATGGTCCACTTCCTAACAATTGAATTATTTCATAAAAAATTGTCTTTTTTTAACAATACCTGGGTAATAAGAGAATCTAAAGCTGCAAATTCCAGAAACACTTTTAATAAATTATTATAGCTACATATACAACCTTCAGATGTCAGTGAAACATGTCAGTATTGCAAATCCTGCTAAAACTTTTAACAAAATTTTGGTTCATAGTCAAAGATAAAATTAAAACATTAAAGTTCCTAACTATAGTTTAACTTTTTACTTAAAAAAATATATAAAAATGCTTAAGTAGAAACCTGCAATTTTTAAGAATAATAGCTTATGAATGTGGGGTCTTTGTACGTTTTTTTTCATATTTTCACAAGAAATTTTTAATGTTTTTTTCTTCACCGTTTCTTATTACTCCCTGTTTTTTATTACCCCTCACAGTAGTCCCCGAGAACCCTTGGGTTAAAAAAAAATTCGAACCAAAAGTTAAGGTTAGATCCTTGTAATAATCGGTTTGGAGATAATATATCCACCAACAGCCAAATCCAGAAAATTCGCTTTTGGCAGATAATGGTAACTCTTCTTTGAAGAGGTACATCTTTTACACCAATGATAATAGAAAACTGTTCAAGTGTATTTAGTTAGTATTTTTGACGCAGATTTTAAATATCTTTTCAAAATTAAGCTATCATTTTTGTTTACAGAGAAAAACGTTCTTAAAAAAATGTAAAATTGAAATTTAGGGCACTTTTAAGCATTTTTATTTATAACATTTTAGCAAATATAATACTTTCGACTAAACCTGAATAAATTTCATGTTTTTAACTAAATATATACGCTACTAACAGTTAAAAATATTATTTTTTTCTGAACTTAAGAACCTGAAAAAGTAACTGCTATTTTTACAGTATCATTGATGAAATTTCGGTCTGTTGGGTAGTGTCCTTTTTTAAAGCAGTGGTTCTCAATATGTTAAGTTTTATTTATATAAAACTCTGACAACCCCATCTTTGTTTTAAGTAATGATTTAAAATATGTGTAGCCAGCATAGACTATTGTCTAAAGTTTTTTTTATTTATTAATACATGTATTGCAATAAGATTAAATATTTTATTTTAATTTAAATTTATTTTTTTCCATTTTTTATTAAATATAATTTAACGTTAGTTATTATGTTTTATATTTTAACATCTTATAAAATAATAATATATTTTGTTTGCACAGTAGTTTTTGCAAATTAAATCATATTAATTTTATTTAAAAAAAATCGTTTTATTGTCTGTATTTTTTTTTTTTAATATAATTATTACAAATCCAAGCAATATACCCAGACTTGTAAGTTATATTTTACATCAGGTAACTCTCTGAATAAGCAGGATGGAGAAGACTTTCTAGTCCTTCAGCTGATCAGAGAGGGTGAAATAAAACGGTGATCACTAACTGATTTGTGATAATTTATTAGACTAGAAATTCATTTATATTCAATTTACATTCTAACTATTTCCTAAATCTACACGTTCTGGCATTGGGGATATATATTTATTTTCCCTAATGTTTCCTCGGCTTCCTCGTTTTGTATTATATTTTAAATTCAATTCAATTCGTTTATTCATCTTTAGAATGTATACAAATACACATAAATAAGTCAAAAGTCAGCAATGAAATTGGAAAATGGAGACAAAAAATTATAATATGGTTAAACACAACTGTATGTATTATATTTTACCGATTATTAATAATAAATTACATTTTTCGTATTGTTGCTTAACATAGTGGGTTCGAACAGATTTTAATAGGCAGGCTCGCCAGATACTACTAAGAACGCCTCTCCTTAAAATATTAAGTTATATTTAAACATCATACAATTCAATACAAATGGGGTTGTGAGGCAACATAGTACCTTTCAAGTCACTGCGACCAATGAGATCTATTGTGAATCCCCTTCATAATTTAATCTACATATAACTTTAGGCTTCCCAAGAAGGCCAAAAGTATTTTTGGGGCTACTTGGGATATATCTGCAGATTTTGGATATACCTGTTCGATATAGTAGCTTTTTGCAAACAATGACTTTGCAAAAGCAGATAATGTGTTCGGCCTTTCTGGTGCTTCTGAGCATATACAGCAGGTGTCAATTTTTAAGCGTTATCTTAGTCTGGTTTTTATTTCCGGAATGCTGAGTTCACTTTTTTTGTTTTTCAGGTTCATATTTTATAAATATTTTGGCCTGTCTTAAGTTTTGGTCTTTACAATATCGAACTATGATTTTGGTTTCCCATTTTTTGGTAGACTTTACCAGGTAGCTTTTGTTAAAGGTTTAGGGCCAGTAAATTGAGTGCATGCCCCTTCTCTAGCACGAGAGTCTGCTGCCTCATTGCTTTCAACACCCTCGTGTCCTAGCACCCTCATTTTGTTGAGAGTTTCGCATCATTCCCAAACAAGTACACATTTGGTATCATAGTGCCGTGGTTCCCTAGAACCGCCGCCGGATGGAGGAACTATATTCAATGTTCTAAACCGTTTTATAACCACTGATTTACTTATTCCATAAAATGATTTAAAAAGTCAAACTTTGAAGGATTGCAATTTTCACACTACTCAACAAAATAAAATATAATCAAAATCAATCGATTTTTCTAAAGGTTCCCAAATTTAAAATGGTTAATAAATTAAGTTCTAATTAGCATTTTTATTAAGTTAAAGAAACAGATTTTCTTTATACTTTAGAGTCATATATTTACTAAAATTAAATAAAAGTAAATGCTTAAAAGTACCCTAAATTTCAATTTTTCATTTTTTTATTTATGTTTTTCTCCGTAACAAAAATAGATAGCTTACTTTTGAAAAGATATTTGGAATCTGCGACAAAAAACAAAACTAAATACACTTGAACAGGTTTCTATTATCATTGGTGTAAAAGATGTACCTCTTCAAAGAAGAGTTACCATTATTTGCCAAAAGCGAATTTTCTGGATTTGGCTGTTGGTGGATATATTATCTCCAAACCGATTACTACAAGGATCCAACCTTAACTTTTGGTTCGAATTTTTTTTAACCCAAGCGAGCTCGGGGACAACTGTGCCCTGTTTCTTATTACCCTAAAACAAAATTTTGTCCCTATTTTTTTTACTGGCCCATTGTGCGGTTGTTCAAAACTCTTAATCGATAGACAAAAACAGAATTTATATTCGAAATGAACATAACTTAATTATACAAAATCAACTGTCAGATCCAAATCAACTTTCAAAAGTTGAAAATTTGTTAGCCTGTGTTGAGACTAATATTAAGTATGTTTTTAGATTTCAACAGTAATTAGCATACCTTAGGGATAAGCGAGCTTTTCTTTCGTTCATGAGCGTAGCATAAATTCAGCACTGATTAGAAACGACCGTAAGACTCCTGTCCCCATTCTACGACAACGCAACGCCAGTGTATCTGTGATAAAAGCTAAAAAAGATTACAAAAAATGGCTCATAGCTCGCAACTCTCCGGGTTCTGGTCATTAGCAATGATTTATTACACTCCTCGCAGCTTCACAGCAAAGGAGTATCATACGTTTACTAGGTACAAAAAAAAAATAATTTTTTTATCCAAAATCAAAAAAAAATTGTACCAAATTGCATTATATAAAATTCTAAACAACTTTTAAAAATATCCCTCCACCTGTTCGCCTGTCCACAAGTCACGTTTTTCATTGAAATTGAAAAGCACCCCCCCCCAAAATATAACAGGACTAAACATGTAAATAAACGAAAATAGTAAAAGAAAATCTTTAATTATTATTTATTTCATTTTTAGGAAAAAATAAAATTTATTTAAAAGATCAATCGTACCAATTAAAAAACACTCCTACAAAAAAGTACAAATAAGTTAGATGGGCTAAACAGAAAAAATAAAAAGGTGGGACACCCCGTATATACAGGGTAATTCAGAAATAATAAATTTAAGGGGTGATTCTACGTTAAAAAATACGAAAAAAAGTTCCTACAAAGGTAGGTCCGGAAATGAGCCCTAAGGGAGCCGCGGCCCTTCGATGGACTTTATTAAATCGGGAACAAAAAAAGCACTAATAAAATTTTAATGCTGCAGGACGATTCTTCATTTAAAACTAAGCAAAAAATTATTCTTCACCAAAACACCTAAATTTAATATTAAAGGAGATATAGCCTTTTAAAAAGTAACATTTTTAGTGACACAAGATGTTACTTCCTCTTAATTGCATTTTTTTTTTTGAAAACGGTTGCTTCTGCAGTGTTACACTATATGACATTTTTTATGTATTTTTACTGAAGGAATCTATATTTATTACAAAAAAATACATAAAAAAGTTTGAGGCAAAAATGTGTTATAAATACTAGTATACATACAAAAGCTCGTCGCTCTAGCTTAAAGGGTACAAGAGTTATTAATTAAAAACCTTATTTTTATTAAAATTTTAAAGAGGCGTAGCTTCCTTAGGACTTATTTCCGGACCAACCTTTAAAGGAACTTTTTTTCATATTTTTTAACGTAAATTTTTCGAACTTATTTCTGATTAAAGGCATATTCACAGGCTCGCATAACAACATAGTACATAACAATGCGATGCCGTGATTGGTTTGAAGTGCTGCCATGTATCTTGTAAGCCAATTACGGCATCGCATTCTTAATAATAATAATAATAATAATAATAATAATAATATCTTTATTAATATTTTTTGGCCAATACAGACATAAGATAGGTCAACTATACTAACTTAACTAAATTCAATCTAGGTATAAGATATTATTTAAAATTGATAAACTCATCTAATGTATAAAACGCATTTTCTGTTAAGAACAGTTTTAATTTATTTATAAAAATTGTGAAAGTTTTAATTTCTTTAATAGGTATTGGAAGTTTGTTAAATATTGTTACACATGAATAATATGGACTTTTTTTCATATTTTGCACTTTTATGTCGTGGTATACTTAATTCATCTGCGTTTTAGGATTCGTACGTATTAACATCTGAATTTACTATAAAAACATTCGGATTTTTAAAAACGAAGACGGCACATTTAAAAATATAAATACAAATCAAAATTTTTTTTTTATCCACAAAGGTTTGTTTGCAAGACTGACGGTATTTTAGGTTAAAAATAAGACTTATTAATCTTTTTTGTAGAATAAACACCCTGTCCAGTTCAGTACTACGCCCCCATACAATTATATTATATGAGAGATGAGAATGCACCATAGCGTGGTAAGTACTGATCAGGGTGCTTAATTCAACATTAGGCTTTAATTTTAAGATGGCAAAAAACGAGCTGTTTCTTTTTTTGCAGACATGCGTTATTTCATTTGTCCTAAACAACCTAAACATTTAACATAATTTGAAAGGTTGTCCATTTGAAAACTGGGTTTTGTATTATAAAAGTTGATATTTACTGTTTTATTTAAATTTAAAATAAGTTTATTCGATTTGCACCATGCTCCATTTCTTTTATAATTATATTAATCTTTCGGAGAAGTTCATTATGTTTTATGTTCTTATGCAGGCTTCTGGATAGGCAAGGCCGTATCCAGTGGACTCTAAAACTTCAAATTCGTAAAAATTTTCGTCTGCGGCACTAGAGTTTTCTTGCATTTAAACTTTAAATAGTAATACTTATAAAATTCAATTGCCTATAAAATTTATAAAAAAATCGTCTGCGGCACTATAGCTTTTACACGTTTTTTTTATTGGAGTTTATAAAACCTAAGCTTGAAATTTGTCAATATTTTCGCCTACGGCGCTAGAACTTATACCACTGTTTTCAAATTTAAATAGACAAGCTCAATTGTAAAATCTTTTACCTGCGGTGCTAGGGCTTTCTTATTTTTTTTTATTTGAATTTTTAAAACTTGAGTTTTACTACATTAAATTAAAAAAAGGTCGGAAATTAACAGAAGTAAGAAAAACATGACAAAAATTTTCTCCTGCGGCGCAATTTTCATTCTTTTCGAGATTTAGGGAAAAAATGTTTTACATACAAAGATGGGTCTTATTAGGATTAATTCACGTGCAAAACCTCGTTAATATATCTCAAAGGGTTCCTGAGTTATTAAATAAAAACCGATTTTTTAGCCAATTTCAAAGGAGCGTAGCTCCCTTATGACGCATTTTTAGACATATGTTTATAGGAAATTTTTGTCATATTTTATCATGTAGAATCACCTGTTAAAATTTCCGATGCTATTTCAAATACACCCTGTATATTTATGCTTCTTTCTAGACTATTCCTATAATTTCAATTAAAAAGTTGATTGGATAAATTCACAGATAACTTTTGATCGTTTTCTTCTCACTAGTAATTAATTACTTTATTATTCTACTTATAAAATTTTTCAAATATTAAAATTTCTTCGAATTAATTTTCTACTCAATAAACCTTTAAAACTTTCTCAAATGAATAAAAACTAAATTAATTTTGTTTTCTGAAGCGTCCTTTTAATTATATTAGCTAGCTAGACTTTACAACAAAAACATTTCTTTTAAAATGTCAGGCCTAGTATACCCTCTTAAGTTTTCATTAATTTTAAAATAGGTTTTTATTTATACTACAACGCATATACGAAAGCGTAGAATGCCCAGTGAGTTTTTAATTTACTGAAATATTCTAACAAAATAATACTTTACCCTATAGTTTATATAAAAGAACTTTTTATTATTATTCATTATTATTACTAAACTATACGTTGCCAATACAAATTTGATGAACCATAAAAACAAAAGTTTTGGGTTAATTTTGGCACTTTTTATTCGTCACTTCTCAGTACACTTTACGTTTCATCATCTATTATGACTTTGTCAAAAGCAGCTAATTTGTGAACATTCTATATTTTCTGAACATACCATGGAACTCATTAGACAATTAAAATTATAAACAGTTACATTTAAAAACAATTATATGTTTATTTCCCGATCAATTAAATCGAGATTTTATCAATAAAAAATTATACAAAAGTGCTGCCGTACGGGACATGGCTTTATGGTTCATGGATTATTCATTATTTTAATACTTTTTTTTTCTAAAAATGAAAAATAGTCAAAAAAAAAACAAAAAAAGTAAAAAAAAATACCATTTACCCTTTACGCCATCTTGATTTTTACGAAATTAAATCTAAATTAATCCAGCCGAAAACTTTAAATAAAAAACCTATGCTTTTAATTTGAAATCTTTATCTTGTTTCTTGGTCAATGATTTTCCGGACTGACAGACTAACAGACCGACAGTTTTTTTACGGAAATCTTGTTGGATCTGAAACTTCAAGTTGAAAAAGCAATATTTCTTTTTTTTTTTACTGAAAGGTATACTCGGGAAAAGTAAAATGGAATTAATCGAATTATTTAAAAATGTACACACATATGTATATGGGAGGATTGGTGTAGTGGTCTACCGCGTCTGTACATGACAAGTCTACTAGCCAACTAGCGTGAGTTCGATTCTCACTGGCGCAGATTTGCCTTTTTCAGTTAATTAATAATTAAAACTTGGCGAAGGCGAGAAGTGAAACGGGCGCTCTCTATAAACTGGTTCGAAAGTCAGTATAAGCTGGTGGTTCCCTCTACTACTAGCCCACACAAGTCCTGGACTTAGGGGATGCTTAATTAAGTAGAAAAGTACGAGAAACAAACATGTAATGTAATGTAATGTAATATGATTTATGTTTATACAGGGTTATTCAGAAATAAGTTCGAGAGATTTAAGACTGGATTCTACGTTAAAAAATATGAAAAAAAGTCCGTAAATGAGTCCTAAGGGAGCTACGGCTCTAAAATCGCAATAAAAATAAGGTTTTTAATTAATAACTTTTGTACCTTTTAAGCTAGAGTGACCAGCTTTTCCATGTATACTAGTATTAATAAGGGCAATAAGTTTATGTTACTTTATTTTTTTGAATTAATCCAGAGGAACTTTTGCCCCAAACTTTTTTATGTATATATTTTTTGGATTTTTGGTAAAAAATATAGATTCCTTGAGTAAAAACACATAAAAAAAGTCCAAACCGTTTTCAAAAAAATGCAATTAAGAGGAAGCAACATTTTGTGCCACTAAAAATGTTACTTTTTAAAAGGCTATTACTCCTTTAATATTAAATTTAGGTGTTTTGGTGAAGAACACTTTTTTGCTTAGTTTTAAATGAAGTTCTTGGCCCTGCAGCATTAAAATTTATTTATAGGTGCTTTTTTTTGTTCCCCATTCAATATGTCCATCTTCGAAGGGCCACAGCTCCCTTAGGGCTCATTTCCAGAAAAATCTTTATAGGAACTTTTTTCATATTTTTTAACTTAGAATTACCTCTTAACTTTCTCGAACTTATTTCTGAATAACCCTGTATAATTAAATATTTTGAGCATTTAAACTGAGACAAAACAAATCTAACCGATTTTTGTCTTTTTATGTTGGTCCAAAATTAGCAAATAAATTAACAAAGCATTCCATTATTTTTGCTAAAGCTGGTTAAAAAAGCGCGCTGAATAGCAATCTATGGTCTGTTTCATCAAGCAAGATAGTAAATTAAAAATTGCACAGTGAATATTTTTAAAACAGATTCGAATATTGGATGTGCCAATATACTGCGTAGTTTATTTTATAAAACATAACTATATTCTATACACAAACATATAATATTCAAACCTGTTGTAAAAATATTCACTGTGCGATTTTTAATTTACTATCGGGTGGTACTGTTCCAAATAGGACCCAAGGAAAACTTTGACTTCTTTGATTTGCCCTATTTTCGGCTCAAGTGTGCTATATTTGTCCAAAAGGAACCTGATTTTTTTTCAGATTTTTTTGACATTTATTTTTGGAGTTATGGCCTTTTAAAGATGACAAAAATGCCCAATTTTTCTAAAACGTATAATTTTTAAACAGCTATATCTCTATAACGGTAAGATATAGAGACTTCAGACAAAGTGTATTTTAAAGTTCGTTAGTTGGAAGTTATTTTGATAATAAAGTAAATTCAAGTTTGGTGATTTTGGTGATAGTCACCAAAGTAACCAATTTTTGGTGACATTTTACTCAAAATACGCCATCTTCGATTTTCTTTTTTTTAAATATATGTTAAACTACAGAAATTTCTCTAACAGTTACCCAAATTTCAAAATGGGACCGCCATATATTCGTCTTTGGTAAATTTTTAAAAATATAGTAGCAACTCATTTTTTTATTTATTGGTAATATTATGACCACAGTTTGATGTACCTTGTATGTTAACTTTACCTCAATCAAATTTAAACTAAAATTAACTTTTTTGCAAACGGAATTATAAGTTAATTGATTAATTTTTTTAATATAACACACCCGTTTTTCGCACTGAATTTTTAATAACTAGATTTTTATTAAAATTAGGCAAGGTATTATTTTTGCATTTTAAAGAATGTTTAAGACATTCATAATATTCTATAATTTGTTTAAATAAGCAATTAATTATAACTAGCCATATTTTGTAAAGCCTACTATGTTTACTGAACATTGTTTAATGTCAAAAGAATCTAAAAAACGCAAATTCTCATTAAGCATGCATATCATACGTACGTATGCTATATAAGCCAAAAATCAGACAAATCGAAGAAGTCTGTGTTTAAAATTGAATATTTTGTGTTTGATTTTCCATGGAATGAGCCCAAACGTTTTCAGCTGGAATTGTTTTTGGTAAATGTTGAGGTAGAGTAAGGGGGTCAAAAAAATCCTAGCCGAATTGTTTGAATAAGGAACCTATATTTAAAATTTGAAGTCTTTAGCTCAAAGCGTTCTCAAGTTATAATGATCACAAATTTTCTTGGATAGACTGATATACAGATTGACCGACACACAGATTTCTATTGGTAAACTATTGTTTTTTGTATATTAAACGACGAGAAAATAAAAAAAAATAAAAAAAATTACTAAGGCAATAGAAGAAAGTAAAATTTAAATTAGATTTCCCATGCGAAGATTGGGTATCACAGCTAGTACATATGTATATAAACTCAATTTAAGGTTTTACAAAACATATTATGTAAGTATCTTATTATTGCATTAAAAGAACTGATGTTAGTTTGATTAATTCCTAAAACTAAATTCCCGTGCGAATAACGGGTCCACTGCTAGTATATATGTATACCAGAAGTAGGAAAAAATGTTGAAGATAAATATAAAATAGTTATTAAATATATCAGCATTTAGATTTCAAAAATACAGGGTAGTATTATTAAACACTGCGTTAAAAAGTGGTTGGGAAATGAAATTTTGACTGACATTTATATCTTAAATATTTTGCACAAGGCAATCCCATGGTTGTCCCATTATGAATTTTGGCACATGGTTAGAGAAAGATCTACAGATTATAATATCTTTTTATTAAAAAAATCAAATATGGCGTATTCTGAGATAATCGTCTCCAAACATTGGCGACTTTGGTGACCATCACCAAAATCACTAAACTTTACATATCTTTAAAACATATTAAAAAACAACAAAATGGCTTTAAAATATATATTTTTTTAAATCTGTATCTTTTAGCATTACTGAGATAGAGCTGCTTAAAAACAGGCTGTTTTAGTGACTTTTGCAATTTTGGCCAATTTCAAAAGGCCGTAACTCCATAAATAATGGCCAAAAAAATCTGAAAATTATATAAGTTCTTATTAAGCATACGTAGAGCAAGTATACCAAAAATGATTAAAATCGAAGAAGTCGAAGTCCAAAATTGCCCTTTTAGGGTCCTATTTGGCGTGGAATGAGCCTATCTTGCTTGATGAAACAGACCATAGACTAACAGACAAGTGTTTTAAGTGTAAAGTTAAACGAAGTGACTATTTTGACGTCCGACGTCACAGGACCTAATTCTTTGGTTTGTTTTGGTTTTTCGTCGTTTGGTATTTTTTTTTGGGGGAAAGGGCGTAGCCCCCCCCCCCATTTAAACGAGGAGAATACAATTCTGACAAAAAATATACCTTAATCCTTTGTTGACGGGCGGTACTCTGAAGTACCGGTTTTTTGTTAAATCATATAAATTCCCTATTACTTTGAAAGCTTCTTATAGCCTACCGGTACTATCAAGTCCTCTTTGAATAGTTGATATAACCTATTCACAGCAAGAGGGCAACACTATACAACACACTATCATAATTTTTATAGTCGTGCAGTGACAGTTGGCGTTTTTATAGTGAGTCGGTTTGGTTTTTTTTTGTATTTTTTTTTATTTACTTGTGTGAAGTTTTTGGTAAGTAAGGCATTATTATTCACTTGTGGGGACGGTCATAAACCTAAAAAATAACTTTTTTTTAAGGGGATGGACCGACTGCTTTAATTGGCCTACTTTCTTCAACGTACTCACCTCAAAATTTTTTGGAAAGCCTTTCCAAAAAAATCTCAAAAAATTAATGTATGCAATTCACAAATTAATCTATGCAATTCACATAATCTAATAAATTGGAGCAAAAAAAATTCTGAAATAATCATATTTTTAATTAGTCAGGCACGAGGGGTGTTTCACCTCCAAAATTTTGTACATGTATTGTCAAAAATACCAAATATTGTCAGTAATGTCAAGTAATGTCGAGTAATGTCGAGTAATGTCAAGTAATGTCAGGTAATGTCAGGTAATGTCACGTAATGTCAAGTAATGTCACGTAATGTCAAGTAATGTCGAGTAATGTCAAGTGATTTCGAGTAATGTCAAGTAATGTCTGGTAATGTCGAGTATAATCAAGTATTTTAGGTATTATTTATAAATTTTTATACCGAGCACATTACTTTTGAAGTTAGTTTTTTTTTACTGAACACGTTACTTTTGTACGAGCTTTTGTAATTCGTAATGGCAAAAAGTGACATAGTGACCTAGAGGTCTGGCTTACAGCCTCCACACCCTTAAACTTTGTAGTTAGCTAATTATAACTATAATTATAATTATTATAATAATTATTGTTTGTTAGTTTGCCGTATAGGTACTATAGTAAATTTAAGTCCAAGGTGCAGTGGAAGTAAACAAAAGAATCGCGCAGGCGGTAGCGAGCGCGTTTTGTTTTTTTGTTTGTTTGTTTAACCTCGTACTATTCTACTTAATTAAGCATCCCCTAAGTCCAGGACTTGTGTGGGCTAGTAGTAGAGGGAACCACCGGCTTATACTGACCTTCGAACCAGTTTCTAGGGAGTGTCTGTGATTTTATTGGTTAAAACACTCGAATGTTGCGAGAGTAGGGATGTAGAAAATTAAACAAGTCAGTACGTGAGCACTTGCGGTGAAGCGTAGAATGCATTGCAATGGACTTTTCATATGGAAATATTTTGTCCTACCCTGTCACTAAATCCGTTGTAATTACGTACGTTTGTTTATTACTACTGCATCTTGAAGTACAATATACTATATAGTATGCTGTGATTTAAAATCCAAAGTAATAAATTAGGACTATAAATAAAACTTTAATAATAGAGATATTTCGATTTAAAATCCAAAGTAATAAATTAGGACTATAAATAAAACATTAATAATAGAGATATTTCGGTTATTTTTTTGTAAAAACAGCTTTTTTTCAAAAAACGTCGTTTGTCTTAAGAAGTCCGAAAAAAATTCCGCTAATTAGAAACTATCCTTAAAATGTCCAAAAAAAAATGAAGACTATTATTATCCCGCAGTGTTGTCGATTGGTGAATAATTATCCACTAATCGGCAACACTGCAGGATATAGAAAAATCTGATCACAGAGGGAGAAAGCAGCACCTGTAATTTCACAGGGTTGAAATGGCTTGATTTGAACATTTTGCACTACGAAATTAAGAACTAGAGGGTTTAAAAGAATAGCAAAATTTCGGTGACATATTTGTAAAACCGCGTCCCAATTATTAACTCTGTATTATGGTATCCAATAGTAAATAATTATTTGGATATTTTCTAGTGACGTTGTTTATGGACTTTTTAATAACAATACCGTACGTATGGTCCAAAAGTCACCTTCCTCTTAACTTTTAAACTAGTTAAGGTATCGACTTAAAATTTGAAACTCAGAAATAAGACAACTTAAACTATCTTTTTGCATATATTTGATATTTTTAGCTCTTAAAATTTGGGAACAATTATTGTTTTTAAATAGAGGAGGTCGTGTGATACATCATTTTAAAGCTTATTACAGTCTTATCTACAATGTTAGAAAAACAATTATTTTTAAAGTTTGAAGGTAGAAAGTTATTCTTACCTTAGTATTTTGCGAATTTTACGATGTAAGCACTACACTACACATTCGCCACTATGCACTCAATATAATATTTTCCCGCGATATTTTCACGCACGCAATGTCTACGCGCAAGCGTAAATAATAAGTACTGTCTACGCACATGCGTATTAGGAGATAATGTCTGAACTGTCGAGTAATGTCAAGTAATGTCAAGTAATGTCATGTAATGTCAAGTAATGTCTTGTAATGTCAAGTAATGTCATGTAATGTCAAGTAATGTCACGTAATGTCAGGTAATGTCGAAGTAATATCAGCCAAAGCGTACATGTATTGTCTAAGGTGAGACACCCCTCGGTCAGGCAAGAAAGGGTTAAAAGCTTTAAAAACCCTAAAAATCAGCCAAAAAAAAATACTGGACGTGGAAATAGCTTCGTGGACGTCGGACGTCCAAATAGCCTGTTCTATGTGCTCCCTCTTCACGTCACTTGACCTAATTATTTGTTTTTTTTTTTGGTTTTTTCGTTTGTTTGGTGTTTTTGATGCTATTGGGTTGCGTAGCACCGCTATTTAAACGAGGAGAATATATTTCTTACTAAAAATATACCTTAAAAGCTTTAAAAACCCTAAAAATCGGCAAAAAAAATACTGGACGTGGAAATAGCTGCATGGACGTCGGACGTCCAAATAGCCACTTCCAAAGTTAAAAGTGTTATTTGGACTTTTTAAACATTGTATACTTTATTCCCTTGTTAGCAATATATTTTAAAGTTTTAACAAGGTGCTGACATTTTATACATTATGTAAAACATCATAATAAACAATAAATTGTAATTACCATAACAGCCAAGCTATGCCTACTTAGCTATTTTTAAAATAAAAATAAATTATGTTTCATATTATAGCGTTGCCAAACTTTTGTAAACACATGTTTGATTTTAATTTACGAAGTTTATTTAAAAAAAAAAAACTGTTTCGCTAAATTAAACACAATTAATTTAGTACATAAATCAGGGGCGGATTTATTTTATTTTAAGGGGGTGGCCATCCATAAGGAAAAAAATTTCGCATTCGCCAAAAATATAATTTTGAAGGTATTTCTATGCTAATATGTGTCGCCTAACGGCTCGTTCATAACCATTCCCACTCGCGTGTCACTTTCCACACTAGTTATGTAATATACTATTACAAGCGACCTGTACCATTATCACGACTTATTGTAAAAACCCAAGGAGATCCGTTACGGATCATAAAGACTCTTATTAACCTGTTAACTACGAGTTGGATTGATGGAATAAACGGATATTTAAGGGTACTGGTGAGGTGGTTTGGATAATAAATGAATAATATCCACTAGATTTAGACCGCAGCACAGAGGGCCAGGGAAAAAAAAGTGGACAAAATTCTAAATTTTTGCATACGGCTATTTTTGATACCGCTGATTTCGAATAAAATAATGAAAAAGTTCAAAAAAATTTTTTCGCGCCACTAGGGTGGTCCAAAAATTTAATTTTAATTTTTTTCGATCTTTATAAAAATGTGTCAAATGTCTTCTTTTGATTATGTTTATGTAGACCAATGTTCATAACCTAAAAATTCAAAATGGCGGAGTCAATATGACTCATCGGTTTTTGAACCTTTACTGTATTTGCACGAAATTAGGGCTAATTTTTTTTGAAATGTCTTCAGCTTTAGAGAAATACTTAAAATAAAAGCACTTAATATGAAAAATATATAATCAAACTTAAAAATTTATTTAATCCCCTATTTTTGTGAAAATCTTTATTTCAAGATATTATGCCATCTGTAAAATAAACTATTTTTTTAATCATAGAATATGTACTTAAGTATCATCAGATATGTCTAAAAATATATTACATAATTAGTAAAGTGTCTGTATCGTAATATAAAGGTCCTAGAATCGTGAAAATAGTAACTATCAGTTTAAATCATAAATAAAAAAAAAATCCATTTGTTAAGTGTGCCTTTCCATGGAGATTTTTCCTTAACTATAGTAATATTATTCTATGGAAAAAAAAGTTGCGGATTTTTTACGCAACACAGAGAAACATAATAAAGTTTTTTATATACGTATTTTTTACGTAGATATTAACAACAGGTTAATGGTAATCCAACCACCCAACCACCCTAGTGGCGCGGAAAATTTTTTTTGAATTTTTTCATTATTTTATTTGAAATCATCGGTATCAAAAATAGCCGTATGCAAAAATTTAGAACTTTGTCCACTTTTTTTTTCCCTGACCCTCTGTGCGCAGAGATGTTTGGAGAACATCTACGTGAAATATTTTTGCTCTGTATTTCAAATTTTAATTAACTGTTTGTAAATTAAACTAACCATCATCCTGACCTGTTATTTAAGGCCTATCCAGAAGCTTGCATAAGAACATAAAACATAAGAGTGCGATGCCGTGATTGGCTTTCAAGATACATGGCGGCACATCAAGCCAATCACGGCATCGCATTGTTATGTATTATGTTCTTATGCGAGCCTGTGAATAGGCACTTACTCGGACTTTATGTTTAAAGAACCTGTTATCAAAACATTCTTAAAATAGATAAAGGAATCTCAGGGAAAATTCCTTATTCTGGAATGCTGCAGTTAATTACTTTTGAAAACTTTAATTTGCCTACGAAAATCATTGTCAGAAAAAGCAGTAACTATACACACAGAAAAATAGAATACTTATATTCCTAACAAGTGCAAACATATACTTTCCGCAAGTGTTTGGACAATTTTGTTTACATGCGTTACTTTATGCATACAACAATAAAATACCTAAAAACTATACAGAAAAACGAAACATTTCGCTAGCGGCGGCTTTAGCTTTATCGTTTGTCGTTTTTTAAAACCGTTCTATTCACTTCACTTCAATATATATATATATATATATAGGTATATATGTAGGTAAATTTGTCTTCAAATTTGCCAAATGCTTTTTCACCCACTTAGAATAGACTTAGAGAGCTGAAATTTGGTATACATGCTTATCTGCCCTAACAAAATAATTTAATATAAAATTTACCCCCCAGCCCCCCCCCCCTTAAAATATCAAAAACCTTTTTTTATCCACGTGAGTTAATTTAAAATTAAAATTGGGTTACGTACTCATCCCGTAATAATAAAATTTTACTATAAAAAAACAACCGTCAACCCCCCCCCATCACCCCCCATGCGGATAAGTTAACTCTGAAAGGCCCTCTCTGTTATACACACTTAGAATAAACTTAGAGAGCTGAAATTTGGTACACATGCTCTTCTACCCTAACAAAATAATTAAATATAAAATTTACCCCCCAACCCCCCACCCCTAAAATATCAAAAACCTTTTTTTTATCCACGTGAGTTAATTTAAAATTAAAATTGGCTTACGTACTCATCCTATAATAATAACATTTTACTATAAAATAAAACTATATAAAAAACAAGTTTTTAAACTTAAAACCCTTCCATTGATTACGTATTATGTATAACTAAAAAGTAAAAAACCAGATATACCAATTTACAAAAACGAATTTTTTAAAAGAAAGGTTTTGGAATTTGTGATTTCTTTATTTTTGCCAACATTTTCAAAACCCTTCTTTTAAAATATTCGTTTTTGTAAATTGGTATATCTTGTTTTCTACTTTTTAGTTATACATAATACGTAATCAATAGAAGGGTTTTAAGTTTAAAAACTTGTTTTTTATATAGTTTTATTACAAATGTCTTCTTAGGGATATTAAATGTCGAGGGAAGAATGAAAAATTTAATTAATTACACGCTGAGAAAGCCCTTTCAGACGCTCGCAGTTTTTGAATGCCTCGGCTACGCCCCGACCATTCAAAAACACCTCGCACGTAAAAGTAAACTTCGCATCTGGTAATGTAAATAACTATTTTCGAACTAGCGCGGAAAAGTACAACTTTCTATAAGCAAATACGTGCGGAAAAGTTTTCAGCACACATGTAAAAAATAGTTATTTGTCTATGTTCCACTTAGTTTTAAGCACACGTTTGGGTTTATTAATGTTTACACAACTATTCCTTTTTAAAGATATTAAGAACCTGAATGCTTCGTTTTTACAATTTGACAGTACTTTTTTGATTGTAGTATACATATAATGTAACGAGAGACATGATTATTATCCATGATAAAATAAGTGTAATAATTAATAATTTCACGCGATAAGTTTTAAGGTCGATTCAGGCATAATTATCACTAACTACACTAAACTAAATTAAGAAGTTAAGAAATTAACAAAATTAAGAAACATAACCTTAAATTCTATAATAACTTTTCCGTGGTATGCAACAATTAGGATAAAAGAAAAAATATAGCATAAAATAATAATAGAATATGAAAATACACCATAGAAAAAGAATTTCTGAAATACACAAACTTTAGTGCAACATTTTATAAAGAATCGTTATCCAAGTATCAAAATAAAAATGAAGATGGCGACACCTCTGTATTTTAAAAATTCCTATATTTTCAGGCTTAAGGAAAAACACAGTAGTTACATAAAAAATAAAAGGTACTTTTGGAGATAAGTAGGTTTTAAAACACGATTTTTAGACCCAACAACTGCAAATATACTAATAATCGTCCTACGCAATAGATAATTGTTTTTTTTACTTATTCAGTCGTATTTACACATGCCTATTATCTATTTAGCAGTTACCTTATTTTTGCATACCACGGAAAATTTATTATAAAATTTGAGGTTATGTTTCTTAATTTTGTTAATTTCTTAATTTATTAATTCAGTTTAGTGTAGTTAGTGATAATTATGCAAGAATCGACCTTTAAAGGAACTGAAATGAAACATGGAAAGTAGATATTTATATTAAGTATTTAAAATACTAAAAATAATGAAAAATATAACTACAACTAATTTCTTGGGAGCAAGTTCTAATTGAACTTGAAACAAATTATTAAATTTTTTAATGTTAGTTTATGTTCATACCGAGTATTTGTATTTTTGAACAAGTAATTATCTAACGCAAGTACTACGAATACTTTATATAAGATTTTTTTTCTCTGTGTAGCAGTAGAAGTTTATGCTAGTTTTATAACTTACTGGCAGAAGAAAGATATGACTTTTATGTCATTTTAAAAGAGAGTAGCTATTATACCGATGGTTTGTATCAAGTTAATTTCATACACGTTTTAAGAATAACATTGTTGCAACCTATAAAATAAGCATAACCTCGTGTATAACTTTATAAAGCGTCAGCAACTGTCTTCGAATAAAGTTCAGCAAGATTATCCACTGCATACCTATATTAACGTAGGTATAACCCGAGTGTTGGTTATGGCTGAAATAAAATTACGCTGTGAAACATCTCAAAAGTCAAAATGTGACCACCCAAAGCCATAACTTAAAACTAAAACAAATTCTATACAAGCAAGATCGTATCCAGGATTGTTTTCCGGGGGAAGGGGCGATACATTATCCGTAAATCTCGAAAGGAATTAAAATGGCGCCACATGCAAAAAAAATTGCATATCGTCTTGTAAATTTCAGAATGTCGTATCTCAAAAAAGACAACTTTACAGGAATGAGAAATAACTCTTTCTCGCATTATTCATAGGTTGAAAATGCACTTTTTTAATATAAACTTAATACATTTTTAATGATTAACTTACCTTAAATCATTTTATTGTGTATAAAATAAATAAATACAAATAAAAACCTAATATTCATAGATACGACATTTTGATGCTCAAAATTCATAATTTTTTTTAAGATACGATCTTTAAAACATTATTATATTAATATTTTAACAAAATATAATTAATTATTATAATAATATTATTAATTATTGAAACATTTAAACTTCAAAAAGTTTTATAACATGCGCATAAGATGTCAAAAAGGCGTCGCCAAATGCAAAAAGTGCGTTTCAAAATAGTCGGTCAACTAGATTTAAGAGATACAAGGTTTAAAAATTTATTAATTTATAATAATTTAAGATACGACGTTACTATTTTGCTTATATTTTTGTTATTTAAAGAAAATATCATGTAAAACTTATTTTTTAGATAAACATTGATAATATAAAGCGTTTAAGTCGAAAATCTCGAAATCGAAAAACTTGAGATACGACGTCCTGAAATTTACAAGACGATATATTTTTTAAACTAGTAAAGAAAGACTTTCTTAAATTTTAGTGTTTCGGTGGGAGCCCGGCCCCCGAGGCCACCCCCTGGATACGCCCTTGTATACAAGAATTAAAATATTTAAACAATATTTAAAAGTAATTAATATTGAAAAAACGCGTTTTGCATATTATTAGTAATAATTTATTACTGACAAAACAACAACTTTGTTCCTTGTTCGTCGATTTATATCAGATACAATCCCATCGGAGAGATTAGGATAAGGAATCTATGATCCAAATTTAAAGTCACCAGCTCAAAGCGTTCTTGAGTTATTCTGCTTACAATCTTTCCCGGGCAGACAAACCGACAGACCGATAGACAGTTTTTTTTTAACGAAATCAGATTTTTTAAGTATTAAACGTCAAGAAGCGTAAAAAAATAAATAAATGGAAAATCGTAATAAATTGACAAAATATTTTTACCAAAGCAGGACTTGTCTAAGGGAAAGTAAAATGCTTTACTGTTTGCTTACAAAAATTGAATTTATTATATGGAATAATTTACCAACACGTTTATTTTTTATTTTTAATACGTAATAACAACCACACAAAAATACAGTACAGGTTCAATACCGGGTGTCCCACCAGGTTCTTGATAAGCTACATCTCCGTTATTTTAAAAGATAGAATTTTTTGCAAAAAACAGCTTTAAATGGGAGCCATTGAAGTTTTTATTGAAGTGTTCAAAACCACCCCTTGCTTAGCCACCCCCTTAAAACCACCCACAACTTCTGTTTTTCAAATAGCACCCCCCCCCCCCATTTTTATCAAAGAATATGAAAGTAAATGTTATTCTTAATTCAATCATGTATTATAAGTAGTATCTTATTTCTCAAAGGGGCACCAAATAACAACTATTATTTATTAATAATATTGTCCCACCAGGTTTTAAATTGGCTATATCTCCGTTTTTTAAAAAGATAAAAAAAAATCGAAAAAAAACAAACGGAAATGCGAGTCAAAGTAAAATTTGCTGACTTATGCAAAACTACCCCTTACCTACCCACCCTCTTGGAACCACCCCCAACTTTTGTTTTTTAAATAGCACCCCCCTATTTTTACTAAAGAATTTGAAAGCACATTTTATTCTAAATTCAACCATGTATTATAAGTGATATCTTATTTTTTTAAGGGGCTCCAAATTACAACCCCATCAGATCACAAGCAATATTTTTCATAATTTTTTTTTCCAAAAAAAGTTAGATTATATCTAAAAGAGAACTGATTAATGTATCCAAAACTCACCCTTAATAACCCACTCTCCTGGAACTACCTGCAACTTTGTTCTAAATACCACCCTATTATTAATAAATAATAACTGTTATTTGGAGCCCCTTAAATGATAAGATACCACTTATAATACATGGTTGAGTTCAGAATGAAATGTACTTTCATATGCTTTGATAAAAATGGGAGGATGCTATTTAAAAAACAAACGTTGGGGGTGGTTTTAAGGGGGTGGGTAAGCAAGGGGTGGTTTTGGATACGTGAATAAAAACTTCAACGGCTCCCATTTAATGCTGTTTTTTGCAAAAAATTGTATCTTTTCAAATAACGAAGATACAGCTTGTCAAGAACCTGGTGGGACACCCGGTATACATTATAAATACTTTTTTGTGCTCTAAAACTCCTCTCTCTGCCACAGAGTGTCACAAACTCTTGGACCCTTCCTCCCCCATGAGTGTGACATAGTTTATGGACGTCCTTATAAAGGTTTATTAAGATACAAGGAGTGTTAGTAGGCATGATTGCAAAGTTGCAAGTTAATTTGAACTAATATATCTGAAACCGGAAGTAGAATCGCACGTGTTAGTCGTGACATTGCATGCAAACAGCAATTTACTTAGTTTGCATTCGATTTATGTCTTTGCAATGTACACTGAAAGAAAACAGGCTGGCAAGCTATTTAACCCTTCCTTAGGCGCGCGGTCTACGATCGTAGACCATGCTTTTTTTTTAGCTGGGTAACTTTTTACACGGAGGGTTTACGCTTGCGCCCCTTCGAGTAGCTGTGCATTATGCATCAATCTATTAGATCAGTAATAATTCACACTTTGAATGGGTATAATATTGTTTTTATTCATATTGAAACTTGCCTGGTCTACGATTGTAGACCACGCGACTAACCACGTTACCTTTTTTATTTTTGCATTTTTTTATTTTGTGTAAGTTTTTATGGTTTCTTTTTGTGAATATTGTTTTTCAAAGTTAGTTTATTAGTTTAAAGATAAATTAAAGATACAATATGTCTTTACCACCAAAAAAAATAGTGGTTTATAGGAAGACACAGGCACGAGTCTTTTTGGGCATGAAAGAGCTCATACGTAATGTTTTTGATAAATAAGGTAATTTTCTGTTCTGTAAAATTAAAAATTACTTTGGACACTAAATGTGCTTAAGAAGGGAAAATAAATCGAAAAAAAAAAATGCTCAAAATATCATAACTACGATTGCAAAGAGCACATGTACAAGGCGCATGAGTTACTAAAATATTGCATGATTTCGAGTCAAATTTTATAATATTTTTTTCTTTTAATTTAGGTGTTTTTTATTTTTTTATAATCGTACATGTTAAAAAAAACAAATATTTTAGTTTCAGAAAGTTTTTTAAGTTATTTTTATTTTTTTTTACAAATTACCGTACAGATGTAAAATATATGTTAGAATTGTATATCATTTTTCTTTTACCCTTAACACTGACTAAAACAATAATAATTTGAAAATAATATGTATGTATAATAATACCTTTTAAATACAACCAAATAAATAACAAAAGATTATTGGTTTTTAAAAATATAAATGTGTTTTTTTTTTAACAAAAAATAAAATGGTCTACAAGTGTAGACCGCGCGCCTAAACACGTTACAAAAAGAGGCGCGCCTAACGAAGGGTTAAGAGAAAAAATTAAAAGCAATATAAATTTATTTATAAATCTATAGAGTTACAGAAGTTAAGTATTTTTTTTTTTGTTAAATATTAATAAACTTATTAGTCAAGTTATCCGAATTATCGGATTTTCATTGTTTTTAAAACCGGATTTGAAAGGAAGTTGCTATAATACGAATTATCCGACCACCTCAGAAATACCCTCTTCAAAATTTAAAAAGTTTAATCCAAATCAATTTATTATGCGTGCACAAACATACAAACATTTTGTAAAGCCAGATTAAAAGAAAAATGCTCAGTCACAAGCCCAGCCTAAGCCGACTTTTTAGAAAGATCACTAAAATAATCATATTTGTCGAAAAAAAAATCATCTAAAAACACTTATTTTTTACCCCCTTTTAACGAACGGCACTGATATTTGTATGTTTTAGTTTTTTTATATTTAGGTTAAGGGAACTTTCAAGTATCACGTAACGCAAAATGTAGCAAAATTCATACACTTCATACCTCAGTTTTCGCGTTATTCAAGGCTGAGGTGATATCATATTTTGGCTACCCCCCCTAACACCCCCTATTAGGGGGGTAGTCAAAATATGACATCTCTATAATCTATAATAAGGCAAGAATCGGGGTATGAAATGTATGAATTTTGGTACAATTTGCGTTACGTAATACTTGAACGTTCCCTAATTTGCTTCAAAAATATCATTCAGATTTAAAAAAAGACACAAAAAAATATATTTTTTTATTTTGACCCCTTTTAACGAACAGCCCTGACTTTTTTTTTCGAAGTTTAATTTTACGAACATATAGCACATATATTCAGAGTAATTGTGTTAATTTTTGTAAACAAATCTTTTTAAATAAAAAATATATAGGCCCGTGACCACTTTTTCAGATATACAAAACACTGTGCGACGCGTCCTGGCGACGAGGTTCGAATTTTAAGTTAAACTGTAGTATACTGTTAGAGTAGATTATAAGGTATCTTCAGAATTGGCACAAAGGACCAACATTTTGTGATATTTTTTTCAGTGTATATTAATATGTAGTGTAATGGAATACAAAAATGTACATTTTAAATTAATATCTTGATGGCATGATTCCAAATATTTAATTGATGGATGATTTTTTCGATTACTAATATTCGCATTTTGTAAACAAAATTGAACTAAAAGACATATAACTCCAGACAAAAAAAGGTTCCGTGCCCCTAGCATTATGAGAAAAATGTTCGTTTATCATAAATAATATTTCAGCTCCAAACAATAACACTGCTCTACAAAAATAGACTTTTTTTGTTTGCCGGAAACCTTTTAGTTGATTCTGGCTATGTTTGATGCGCTGATTTCGGAACCTTTTCCGGTTTTTAATGATCAGCTCGCCCAATGGTTGCTGCCAACAAAAAAATTAAAGTGTAAAATTGTTTTTTTTTTTTGTCGTGGAATGGTTATCAATATACCGCGTGAGATTCAATCCATGTTCACCCTGTAAAATGTGATTATTTTCAGCCCGATCAAAGAAAATTTTTTGTAGCTTATATTTCTTAACAAGGGCTACAAAATGGCGTACAATTTTTTTGCACTTCCGGTTTCACCGGAAACTAAGTCAATTTTATTTTTTTTAATGGCAACCCCTGTATATTTTTGCATTTTTTAATTCAGAAAACAATTTTACATATAAAACAAATTAATTAATTAATTTTTTATTTATTAAAAAATAGCCTAATCCGGCAAAAGTGGAAGTGAAAAAAAAAAGTACGCCATTTTGTAGCCCTTACAATAGCGCACCAAAAAGTTAGATGTACTCATTTTCTAGCTCTTACAATGCCGTAAAAAAAGGTAAGAGTGATCATGGCCTTAAGGGGGTTGCCATTTGAAAGAATTGAGTGATGAAGGAAAACCCGTTTTGAAAGATTTAGTACAAAAAAGATAAAACTTAATAAAATTCGACTCTCTCTTCTCAAAAATTTTATTTGTCTATTTTTGAGAAGAGAGGGTTGAATTTTATTAAGTTTACATTTGCTTCTCATAATGGTTAATATATATTTCCAAAAAATATATCAAATTTTGTTTTTTACGTAAAATTTGTATTTTTCCCATATTTAGCAAACAAATTAAATTTTATTTATACATTTATTTAAACATAAAAAAAACATAAACAAACATTTAGCAAACTATATTTTATTTATAAAAAAAATAAATTTTGTATGTTAATAATAAAAAAATTAAAAAAACGCACTAAAAAATAAAAAGTTTTTAAATTATTTTTTTTATGTAAAGTTGTTTTCTGGATCCAAAAATGCAAAAATATACAGGGGGTGTCATTTGAAAAAAATAATTTAACTCAGTTTCCGGCGAAACCGGAAGTGCAAAAAAATTATTTTGTAGCCCTTGTTGAGAAATATAAGCTACAAAAAATTTGCTTTGATCGGACTGAAAACAATCCCATTTTAGGGGTGTACATGGTTTGAAACTCACCCGGTATGAGGCTTTAAACCACAAAAAGCAGGTTTGAAATATCTTTATTTTTTTTTATTTTTACAAACCGCACGTGTGTAAGTAGAAAGAGCCATATCTTTAGTATTTATATAAAAATTTCATCCAAATACATCGAAAAAATGCGTGTAAACACGATAACTCGAGAACGAATAATCCGATCGACTTGAAATATTCAGGAAAAATCAAGTTCTACGAGGAGAAGATCCCTATTGTTTTTACAAGTGATGTCCTCAAAAACAAAAAAGTTTTAGGGGGTTAAACTTAAAAAAAAATGAATAAAGCTGAAAGAACTTTAATTAACGTAACCTTTTCAATAAAATTACTTTTATTTTAAGGATAAATTCTACCAACTTTAAACGTAATCCCCCCAAAAACATAAAAGTTATGGGGGGTTAAAGTTTTTAAAAATTCGAAAAAGCTTAAAGAATTTTCCGATTAACGTAACTTTTCAAGGAAAAATTACTTTTATTATATGGATCAATTCTACCAAGTTAAAAAGTAATCCCCCAAATTTTATTCTAGAAAATTTTTTTGAAAAAACTTTCTTTTCAGTTTTCGCAAAAAGAAAATTTAAACAAAAATGTTTGAAAAATTTTGAAATTTTTTTATAATTTTTATAACAATTTTCGTTTTTCAAAAAAGGTCTATAACCCTTTCGCTCCGGATTTGTTTTCTTTGAATTTCGGAAACTTTTTTTTGTGTATATAAAATAAAATGCTATCAAAAGTACGAAACAAGTGAAATTTATTTTTTTAAATGTTCTTTTACAAAAATTAAGTGGGATATGTTTATTCCAATGTAACTTAATATGTGACCCTGCACAAAGAAACCCAGTTGGTGTGTCAAATTAAAAAAATACGATTCTTATGTAAAAAACTTTTCTACATAAGAACTCGACAAAAAAAGAAATACGCAAATTTGACACACTAAATGGGTTTCTTTGTGCAGGGTCACATATACTATTTTAAAGCTGGACAAATATATCCCATTAGTAGCATATAGTTAAGTATTGATATCACCTGATATCAAGTTTGCACTATAAAATACCAAAATGTCCCTGTTCTGTGCATTAAATGCTCTTTGTTGGCTATAGGATTTTTTTAACATCTTCTATGTCCCTACAGGAGCAAAATGCAATTTTGAACATCTGCTGGGACATATATGTCCCTACAGGAGCGAAAGGGTTAAAAAAATATATTTTTTTATTTTTTTTTTTTTTGAAAATTATTCTTATTTAATTATTTGGGAAAATGCAATACAATATTTACTGTGAATAGTATATAATGGAATGCGTAGCATTACATTATTTGTTTTATTTGAGCTTATAACAAAATATAGAATTCTAGAAACATACAAAGTTAAATTTTCTTTAAATTTGTTTGGTATATATAAAACCATTTACCAATTTAAAGTTTAAAAGTAAAGAATTACTCCGATAAAATATTTATTAGCAAGTCGTCTTAAAATGCAACAAAAAATATGTAGGTAGCTTTAAAGCGATGGATGTTTTAAAAGGATTCTGAATAAATCGAAAAAAAAACATCAAAGTTTTGAAAAAGTTGTAATTTTAATTTATCGAGGGAAACACTTTGGTATTTTATTTTTTTATTTTTTTTTAATTTAACAAGAAAATCACCCCTCTCCTACCACTTGACTGCGAGCTAGGAGAACCATTTTTAAAATAAGGAATATAACTTTTAAGTTATGTTGTTAAAACAGTTAATATATTTCGCGAAGAAAAAAAAAATAAAATTAGTATATTATGTACCAAGTTTGGAATTAACTATATTTTACACACATGAGTCGTGTCGGTTTCACGAATGTAGAATATGCATTCAAAACGTGTTGCAGCCTATACTTTTTCTTTGACTTTATCTAATCTCCTTTTAATAAATTACTCAAGTCCACTTTTAAGCCTAGTGTTAAAAAAGTCCACCTAGTGTTAAAAAAGTCCACTTTTGTTAAAAAATTTCCTTTAAATAAATTAATAAATCATTTCCTTTTAATAAATTACTCAAGTCCACTTTTAAGCCTAGTGTTAAAAAAGTCCACCTAGTGTTAAAAAAGTCCACTTTTGTTAAAAAGTTTCCTTTAAATAAATTAATAAATAATTTCCTTTTAATAAATTACTCAAGTCCACTTTTAAGCCTAGTGTTAAAAAAGTCTACCTAGTGTTAAAAAAGTCCACTTTTGTTAAAACATTTCCTTTAAATAAATTAATAAATAATTTCCTTTTAATAAATTACTCAAGTCCACTTTTAAGCCTAGTGTTAAAAAAGTCCACCTAGTGTTAAAAAAGTCCACTTTTGTTAAAAAATTTCCTTTAAATAAATTAATAAATAATTTCCCTTTAATAAATTACTCAAATCCACTTTTAAGCCTGGTGTTAAAAAAGTCCACCTAGTGTTAAAAAAGTTCACTTTTGTTAAAAAATTTCCTTTAAATAAATTAATAAATAATTTCCTTTTAATAAATTACTCAAGTCCACTTTTAAGCCTAGTGTTAAAAAAGTCCACCTAGTGTTAAAAAAGTCCACTTTTGTTAAAAAATTTCCTTTAAATAAATTATAAATAATTTCCTTTTAATAAATTACTCAAGTACACTTTTAAGCCTAGTGTTAAAAAAGTCCACCTAGTGTTAAAAAAGTCCACTTTTGTTAAAAAATTTCCTTTAAATAAATTAATAAATAATTTCCTTTTAATAAATTACTCAAGTCCACTTTTAAGCCTAGTGTTAAAAAAGTCCACCTAGTGTTAAAAAAGTCCACTTTTGTTAAAAAATTTCCTTTAAATAAATTAATAAATAATTTCCTTTTAATAAATTACTCAAGTCCACTTTTAAGCCTAGTGTTAAAAAAGTCCACCTAGTGTTAAAAAAGTCCACTTTTGTTAAAAAATTTCCTTTAAATAAATTAATAAATAATTTCCTTTTAATAAATTACTCAAGTCCACTTTTAAGCCTAGTGTTAAAAAAGTCCACCTAGTGTTAAAAAAGTCCACTTTTGTTAAAAAATTTCCTTTAAATAAATTAATAAATAATTTCCTTTTAATAAATTACTCAAGTCCACTTTTAAGCCTAGTGTTAAAAAAGCCCACCTAGTGTTAAAAAAGTCCACTTTTGTTAAAAAATTTCCTTTAAATAAATTAATAAATAATTTCCTTTAAATAAATTAATAAATAATTTCCTTTTAATAAATTACTCAAGTCCACTTTTAAGCCTACTGTTAAAAAAGTCCACCTAGTGTTAAAAAAGTTCACTTTTGTTAAAAAATTTCCTTTAAATAAATTAATAAATAATTTCCTTTTAATAAATTACTCAAGTCCACTTTTAAGCCTAGTGTTAAAAAAGTCCACCTAGTGTTAAAAAAGTCCACTTTTGTTAAAAAAATTCCTTTAAATAAATTAATAAATAATTTCCTTTTAATAAATTACTCAAGTCCACTTTTAAGCCTAGTGTTAAAAAAGTCCACCTAGTGTTAAAAAAGTCCACTTTTGTTAAAAAGTTTCCTTTAAATAAATTAATAAATAATTTCCTTTTAATAAATTACTCAAGTCCACTTTTAAGCCTAGTGTTAAAAAAGTCTACCTAGTGTTAAAAAAGTCCACTTTTGTTAAAACATTTCCTTTAAATAAATTAATAAATAATTTCCTTTTAATAAATTACTCAAGTCCACTTTTAAGCCTAGTGTTAAAAAAGTCCACCTAGTGTTAAAAAAGTCCACTTTTGTTAAAAAATTTCCTTTAAATAAATTAATAAATAATTTCCCTTTAATAAATTACTCAAATCCACTTTTAAGCCTGGTGTTAAAAAAGTCCACCTAGTGTTAAAAAAGTTCACTTTTGTTAAAAAATTTCCTTTAAATAAATTAATAAATAATTTCCTTTTAATAAATTACTCAAGTCCACTTTTAAGCCTAGTGTTAAAAAAGTCCACCTAGTGTTAAAAAAGTCCACTTTTGTTAAAAAATTTCCTTTAAATAAATTATAAATAATTTCCTTTTAATAAATTACTCAAGTACACTTTTAAGCCTAGTGTTAAAAAAGTCCACCTAGTGTTAAAAAAGTCCACTTTTGTTAAAAAATTTCCTTTAAATAAATTAATAAATAATTTCCTTTTAATAAATTACTCAAGTCCACTTTTAAGCCTAGTGTTAAAAAAGTCCACCTAGTGTTAAAAAAGTCCACTTTTGTTAAAAAATTTCCTTTAAATAAATTAATAAATAATTTCCTTTTAATAAATTACTCAAGTCCACTTTTAAGCCTAGTGTTAAAAAAGCCCACCTAGTGTTAAAAAAGTCCACTTTTGTTAAAAAATTTCCTTTAAATAAATTAATAAATAATTTCCTTTAAATAAATTAATAAATAATTTCCTTTTAATAAATTACTCAAGTCCACTTTTAAGCCTACTGTTAAAAAAGTCCACCTAGTGTTAAAAAAGTTCACTTTTGTTAAAAAATTTCCTTTAAATAAATTAATAAATAATTTCCTTTTAATAAATTACTCAAGTCCACTTTTAAGCCTAGTGTTAAAAAAGTCCACCTAGTGTTAAAAAAGTCCACTTTTGTTAAAAAAATTCCTTTAAATAAATTAATAAATAATTTCCTTTTAATAAATTACTCAAGTCCACTTTTAAGCCTAGTGTTAAAAAAGTCCACCTAGTGTTAAAAAAGTCCACTTTTGTTAAAAAATTTCCTTTAAATAAATTAATAAATAATTTCCTTTTAATAAATTACTCAAGTCCACTTTTAAGCCTAGTGTTAAGCAGTTTAATTTTTAATTGTTCAAATTAATAAACAACAACAACCGGATTCAGGGAGTGCATGGGGTGCAGATTAGCCGGGGCCGGGCTCGAGGTGGGCCCGGCGTTTACAATAAACAGTTTATTTATTTATGCTCCCCCAGAACGATAAGGGCGCGCCCGGGCGTCAAAACGAGCAAATATGCAGAGCCCTTTCCAAGTGAACCATAGACACTCAAATTCGTAAAAATTTTCGCCGCGCTAGGGTTTTCATTCGTTTTTTTTTCTTTTATTTTATATTATAAAACTTAAACATGGACATTGTAAAAAAAGCCTTTTTGCATTTTTTGTAAAACTTTATATTTATAATAGTGCACTGATACTAGTGTTTTAAATTAATATAGACTATCAAATTTGTAAAAATTTTCGCTTACAGCGCTAAAGCCCTCTTACATGTATATGAAACTTAAAATTCTAATACTGTTCTAAGCTGAAAGTTCCTATCTACATAGGTTTAACATACACAGATAGGACCTTTCACCTTAGGAAAGGTCCTATCTGTGTATGTTAAACCTATGTAGATAGGAACTTTCAGCTTAGAACGGCAGTAAAATTAGAATAGACCTCGGAATAGACTATCAAATTTGTAAAAAATTTCGCCCGTACCTAGAGCCAGGGCTTATTTACGTTTTTTTTTTTTTTAATTCAAGCTTGTGAAACTTAAGCGTAAAATTTGTAAAAAAAATTGCCTGCGGCGCCAGAGCTTGAATTTTTATGAAATTTAAAATACTGTTTTAAAATTAAAATGGACTATCAAAATTGTAAACATTTCTTTCTTATTATTATTATTTTTTTTTTAATTTAAGATTATAAAACTTGAGTATGAAATTGAAAAAATTCAGAAATTAACATAATTCGTAAAAAATTTCGCCTGCGGCGCTAACTTAGCTAGTGAATGGGGGCGCCACTTCAGCCCCCCAGCATACAAATGCCTTAGCCGCGGCCCTGCATGGGACAATAATATTTTGGAAAAATGGGGGGCCCGGGTAAAAAGTTTCACCGGGGCCCGGGCTGGCTCATGATGTGCCTAATCTATCACAAGAGCAAGAATATAATATTCTCACACGGTATGCCAGATCTAGTAATTCCATCATTGAAAATAATAAAAAAATGATACTATTCTAAAATTGCCGTAGAATAATAAGTAGGTATTTTTTTGTGAAATGGTTTGTAGAGATCTGCGAATCTAATCAAAATAAACATGTTTTTGGAAAAGGTAACCAAACTGTTGACTTGATCGAAAGTAACTCCTGTGAAACTTATGATTAAGAAAGTTTCCTAATCATAAGCTTTTTCATTTGCCATACCGCAAATTATTCCAGTCTGACAAATAGTCAATGACCGGAATCTAAATTAAACATCCCAAGTACCATCTACAGAGTGTCCTTTTTTGTATTGCTCCCTTGTACAGGCATCGTAATATAGCTTGGCACCCTAGAAAAGTAACTAGGGGTTGGTATTACTAAAAAATTTAAAAAGAGAAAAAAAAAATTGTGTTATTCTTGTCTGAAAAATTGGTTATATTTTTTTAAAATACATTAAATTAAAATTTGAAGGTTAGTTTATTGTCAAATATATTGTCGTATCTGTATTTATAAAGCGAGTTAATAATAATTATTATTTGGATATTGGTTGGTTTTTCTGAAAAATCTGCCTAACCATATATTATGTATAATATATTAATCACGGGTCAGTAAAAATAAATCGTTTAAAATTTAAAACGACCGTGGATAAAGTATAGAATTCTACTCGCATATTATAGCTATTAATCATTCGGGTCACTCGCCTTTCGGCTCGTGTCCCAAAATTCCCCCTCATTGATTAATAGCAATTATTATACGCTCATTGATTAATATACTATTAATTAAAATATTATTTAGAAAATAAAATATTGCCTACCTTTCAAATTTTTGCTTTTTTATAATATACCTACATATAATTTAAAAGTTTCAGTCCAGTTTTCCAAACTATTTTTTTATCTGGTTCTTTAGGAAGGGAAAACGTGTAAAACAATTCAAAATACAACATAATATAACCAATTAATTTCTTGTATATATAAAAATCAAAATGCGACGCCGGTAATAATCATGACGTTTAAATCAAAATAATTATTTGTTCTATCTAATGAGTCATTAGTAATGACAGAGCTGTCATAATATATAGAGTACCTGTATACATAGCAAAAGATACCAACTCTTAATAATATATTAAGTTAAGCTATGATGGCTTGGCTGTACCTATAACCGTTTTATTTGAGAGGCATATATTTTTTAACAAATTTCATCTTAAAATATTTTAACAAATTTCATCTTAAAATAACATTTTTATACTACCTAATTAAGTGCTAGCTTACATATTATCTACCGTTGTCAAGGCTTGTTTACCTTGGTGGCCAATAAAATCAAGAACTCATTTATTATTGACCGTTGTTAAGCATTGTTTATTGACGACGGTCAATAATGAAAAAAATTTAAAACAACTACCTACTAACTTTTTTCAACTTATATGTCAAACTGACAGCTATGTCAAAATAATGTTTAAACTATATTTTTAACTAATATTTGGAGTTACTAGCTTTAGGTAGTAGAAAATAGTTATTTTTTTATTAAGAGCGCAAAATGACTGATTTCTGCTTGAGCGTAGAATTTGCTGATCGAGGCGTCTAGCAATCAGCGATCAGCAATCACGCGAAAGCAGAAATCAAATTTTGCACTCGTGATTCAAACACCGTTTTTTTTATGATATAAAATAAATAAATTTTAGGCAGTAAATTTATAACCTGACAAGGTTGCAGCACTTACAATTTTTTGAAAATCTGGTGGTTTAGAAGAAAAACCCTCATCACTGTAACTCTCCATAATTCCTTCATAACAACAAATATTTTACACATAAAAATTTACCACACAAAATTGAGATTTGATAAAAGATAAATAATAATTTTATATTAAAAAATGACAGCTAGCGCAAAATTCAACCTTACGCTTGTTGTCATGGTAACGAACAGAAAAGTAAAATGCTAAGAAATAGGTTATCTTCGGTCAGAAAACTTCATTTATTTTTGTAGAAATGTTAACTTTTCGATTAGCTCATAGAAAAAATATATGCACCACGTATGCAAACTATCTAAAGGCTTAGTTCTCATACTACTTCATAATATACTATTTTCTGACGGCATTTCCGGAAACATATATTATTATCAGGGGTGTCTCTGGACTTTTGGCCGCGCCGGCAAACTTGCAAAATGGTTGCTCTCTATGGTAAACATATTTGTCACTAAGAAATATCCTCATCTCTGAAACAAAATCTTTACCTCTGGCAAAGCTTTTAATGACTAAAAGAAAAAAGGCCCTCACTTCTAAAAAAATATTTACCTTTGGCAGAAATTTTGATCCAAACCAAAAAAAAAATCCAGATTTTAAAACTTGCCCGTAATGCCCCCTAGTTATTATCGATAGATTGACATGATGAAACAGACCATTCCATTCTTTCACATTAATTCCACTTGTCCGCCCAATTTTTTAAATCCCCTCTACTCCGCTAACATCAATGTTATATACACTCATTTTTTTACTTTCTCATAAGAGAAGTATTGTATTTTTTTTTGTTGCTAAATTAGCTTATTTTTTTCTGAAACGTCAAGAAAAATCTAAATAAGCAAGAAACAAAAATGATGTATGTCTGTCGGTCCGTCTGTCTGTATCCACGATAACTTAAGAATTTGGTATGCAGATGTATTTTTACATTATCTTGGGCAAGTTCGTATTTATTCAACATCAGAGGGAAGGTGGGTAAAAGGGGGGTTACATTTTTGTTTTGGTCGTAATTTTTATTACTTACTGTAAGTAATAATATTGTAAAAATAGAAGAAAAAACTAGAAACCACATAAAACGTAAAATAAAACTACACCGAAAAATTGTTTATCATTTTTTTTCCAGCGTATCCCCCAAAATGTAAAAAATTGTTTCTAGACATAGGAAGGAAAATTTAAAAACCACCCAAAAGGTAAAATAAATATACACAAAAAATGTTATCTATTTTATTTTAATTTTTCTTGGGTTTTGGGCACATTTAAAACGAATATTAATTAGAAAGAATTTATTTTCTTAGCTAACGTTTCGCTCATCCATGGATATCCAGTGAGCTTCTTTAGAGTTTTATTACTTTTAGGACTATAACAATTAAAAATAAACAATAAGTAATCGTAAAAATTATTACAAACATAGATATAAATCAAGCAACTGAAAAAATGAAAAACTTACCAGCTCACTGGATTTCCGAAACGTTTGCTACGAAATAAATTAAATATAATTAATATTCGTTTTAAATATGCCCAAAACCCTAGAAAAATTAAAATTAAATTCATGAAAAAAAAAAGCACAAGAAATACTATTATTTTTTGCCATGACCTCAAAATGTAATGATTTTTTCTGGGCATAACATTTTTTATGAGAAAGTATTCTCGCTCAATTGAGAGGGATTTTTGTAGGTCAAATATTCCTATTCTAGAAATTCTATTTCCATTGTATTATTATATTTATATACCTCTCTTTTCAGGATTTGGCCTGATGTTTTCAGGAGTCGGCATAAAAGATAATAAGGTAAGCTTCTGTTTTTATTTTACTCAAACTCTTGTTGATAGATTTTAAGGATAACACTAGTTTACATAGGTTTTGCGCACCAGTTCTGTTTTTTACGTATTTCTAATAGTCCAGTCAAATAACGAGAAATTCTTATGTTAAATTGCAATAAATGTACACGGGCTGATATTTTAAAGGGTAGTAGTGGATAATAACAGAACACTCCTGTTCAAAACCAAAAAAGTTATGGATGTTTTTAAAAAAGTCTAAAAAAGCTGAAGAAAATTCCAAATACGTAACTTTTTCAGGAAAAATTACTTGTATTATAAGGTTCTACCGAGAACCAAATCTGAGCGTTGCAACGCGGTCAAAATATCATAATTAACGATACTTTATTGTCAATTTAATTTATGTATACCGTAATTTCACACGATATAGTCCGGGGGGCAATTCTTTATGAAATTTGGTGTATTGATTCAAATACGCTTTCAAATAGATTTTCTCAAAACGTGCTCTAAGGATAATTTTAATTTTAGCCTTGTTTTACTTTGTAAGTACAAGTAAGTACTACAAAATCCATCAATAAAAAAAGGTGGTGCTTGATTTTGTATTTAATTTTTTTTTAAGGCATACCGAGTTTAGTGTAATGTATTTTAAATTCACATATTACATTTATCTGCACATAAAAACTAGGTCAAAATTTATTTACAGGCAACTTTCGTTGAAAAAAAAAACCAAAAGTAATATATAATACCAATACCTAAAGAAGGGTATCGTTTTAAATAGGAGTTTTGGGCTAAATAAGAAAAATATGCTTTTGTTCAAAAAATTGCAAAATGATAAAAAGAAATTATAAAAAACTGTGTTGTTTGTTAATAAAGAACAAAATGAAAAATAAAATTAAAAACTCAGGAATTATTTGTTATCGTTGTACCGTAATTAATACGTTCACTGCCAACGGCTAGTTTTGACAGCGGAGCAATGGGTATGGGCAAGGGAAAAATAGAAAGAATTGATTAATGTTACTTTAGCTTTTACTCCTTTAGGTAAGTAACAACCTAGTGTAAATACTTAAGCTTTTCAGTTTGAGAAAATATAACCCCTAAATAAAATAAGATAATTCATTTGAGAAATTTATTATAAATAAACTTAATGAAAGCACATCAAGTAATGTATTAATATATATAAAAAATATGTGTAATTATATTAAGATATAATTAAAGAAATCTTAATAAAAATTACTAAATTCAGAAATCATTCGACTTAAATGTATAAAGAAAACATGAAGTTCAGCAAGCACCAAGAAATGTATGTAAACAACAATCATTTCTTGCAGTGTATAAAAGTCATGCTTAAATTAGAAATCATTTAATCAAAAGTATGATATTTAATAATTAATAAATGAGATTAAATGTTTTAAAAAAAATAAGTACCTAAAAATGAACAAAAGCCAGAAGGGCATATAGTATTAATCAATACTATATCAGATCTGATAAAGTTTACAGTTATAAAAATATTGAAATAAAAGAATTTAAAAATATGAAATATTGCTTTCAAAAGTTTTCAGAATGAGTACTTAGCTGGTTTCTGCAAAATCCATGAGGTCCAAACCCGACAACATCGCATTAATCTTGCGCTAAATGTGATATCATATTGAAAAAAAGCAATATTTTTTGTTTGTCTAAAAACCAACATAAATACATTTAGGTAGAATGTATAATAAAAATACAACACAATACTAATTAAATATATCTATTTTTAAATAAGTATATTTAATTAATATTAAAAGTTAAAAGTCTATGTGTAACTTTTTCATAATCTAGTTTTGAATCATATCATGGAAATAAAGTAATTTAACATGTTGAAAGCCACATTAAATTACTTGTCTTGGATAACACTGTCCCAAGGAACTACATACTTTGGATTATCGCTGAAACAGCTGGTTTGCTTACAGTATTATTATAGTATAAATACCTCAAAAATAACTCCATAATCGTACTGAAACATAATAAACTAGTCACATAAGTCCAGTCTAATTAGACATTGAATTACAGTATATTGAATCCGTGAAAACTAATAAAACACAACAAAATATTTTAATATTATAGTCAAGAGCAGTGAACACAACACAGACCCTTTCCTTTGACCCCACTGTAGTATTTAACGTGCAAAATTATTTTTATTTTGACGAGATGACATTTGACACTTGAAGTTTCGTGCAATGTTGACAAATCGTACATTGACAGATGTCAAATTTTTAATTAAAATAATTAATTAAAGTATGTTCCGGGATGTAAAAAGGGCTGAAATTTTGGCTAAGTATATATTTTTTATGTATCTATAAGCATGTAAAATCTTATCGTTGCAGGCGATTTAGCCCAAAATGCGATACCCTCCTTTGTGTTTGTGCATGTATCTATGATACTTACCAATTTTATAAATGTCCGCGCTAAATAAAAGCATGTACAATTGCATGCAAATTTGTGTATGCAAATTTCAAATTTTTTAATATTTTTTAAGGTTTAAAATGCTCAAGATTCTCTGCCGGCACTACGGCATGAAGTTTTTAGGTTAATTATTCTACTAATCAAGTAAGTACACCCTGTGAAAAAAACATACGCTAGGAAGGTTTTCGTAATGTTTTACCTAATATTAACACAAATAAGTTAAAAACTTACCTTGTCCATAAAAAACACCACAACAACCATTGGCACAGTTCGATGTACGAGCGAAACTGATAAAAGCGCCCCGAACGGTACCTGTAGTTTCAGGGACAGACCCATAACGTGTTATAAAAAGTTATAAGAATCAAATAGCCTTCTATGAAAACTATTTAAATATTTAAAAATATAACCTGAAACATATTTTTACAAAACATCAATTCCGATTAGGAATATTAAAATACAATAGCAAACATGAAAATTGTTAGCTGTGGACACGTGACCGGCGTTACATTTGTTTACGGAGACATAAAAAAATAGTTTATTACATGGTTATGGTTACAAAACATTTTTTTTTTTTAGTCAGACACAAATGTTCTCTTACGAAAGAAGTACATGTACACTTACTACTGTTGAATAAAATGTTTTTGCGAGCCATAAACTCAAAAGTGCCTGTAAATTAAAAAAAAGTCCAAAATGATCAAAATTTGCGTTACGTAATACTTGAACGTTCCCAAAGCAGATTCAATTTTTGTTTCAGTAAAATGCGTAGTTAGATTCACGTATTTTACTGAACAAGAAGGTTATATTCATTACTAGATAGGTAGGTAACTAAAAGGTCTTTCATTTAATTTAATCTAATCTTATACAGGGTGATCAGTAATTGGCATGCCAAGATTTAAGAGGTGATTCTACATCCAAAAATACGAAAAAAAGTTCCTATAAAGGTTGGTCCGGAATGAGCCCTAAGGGAGCTACGGCCCTTCAAAGATGGACATATTGAATTGGTAACAAAAAAAGCAACAATAAAATTTGAATCCTGCAGGGTAATTTTTCATTTAAAACTAAGCAAAAAGTTATTCTTTACAGAAACACCTAAGTTTAATATTAAAGAAGTAATAGCCTTTTAAAAAGAAACATTTTTGATCGCATACATTTTTGCAAAATGTTACTTCCTCTTAGTTGCATTTTATTTAAACGTTTGCTCCTACAGTGTTACACTATATGACATTTTTTAGTATTTTTACTCAAGAAATCTATATTATTTACAAAAAAAAAACAACAAATAAATAAAAAAAGGTTTGGGGCAGAAATTTGTTAAGCCTCACACATTTTATCCGTCTAGGCTCGCCTCTGGATAAATAAAAAAAAATTAACATAAGCTAATTGCCCTTATTAATACTAGTAGACATGCAGAAACTCGTCGCTCTAGCTCAAAGGGTACCAGAGTTAGTAATTAAAAACCTTATTTTTAGTACAGTTTTAAAGGGCCGGCCGTAGCTCCCTTAGGCCTCATTTCCGGACCTTATATGGGAACTTTTTTTGATATTTTTGGATATAGAATCACCTCACTTTTGGCAAGCCAGTTACTGATCACCCTGTATATAATATGTTTTTAAAAACTATAAATTTAAATTTAAAACAAAATGAAAAAATACTCAAAACAATATTTAAAATTATTTTTATGTACTGTAAAAATAAAACAAATCAAGGCAATAAAATCATATAATTAAGGTTTTTAAAATAAAACTGGAATGTTTTCAGTAAAAAAATACTATTTGAAATATTCGCACACAAATATAACTACCTACCGCGGAAAAAAAATATTTTACTTTTTTCGGCCAAAATTTATTTTGTATCAAATTTATAATTTAATTAAAAAAATTAATTAAAAATCAAAAGAATATATTTCTCGTCCGCAGTTTAGGGAACGTTCAAGTATTACGTCACAAATTGTACCGAAATTCATACACTTCATACCCCGTTTCTCGCATTATTAAAGGCTGTAGAGATTTTATGTTTTGGCTACCCCCCCCCCCCCCAAATAGGGGGTTTGTTAGGGGGTGTAGCCAAAATATAAAATCTTTACAGCCTTTAATAACGCGGGAACCGGGGTATAAAGTGCATGGATTTTGGTACAATTTGCGTTACGTAATACTTGAACGTCCCCTTAATACTTAATTACAATTAATTAATAATATTAATTTCAGGCTTAGGAATATATCCGTAAAACCATTTGAGATTTTACTTCACTGTAAAAACTATTCATTAAATAGTAAGGAATAAAACTCATTTTAACTTCTCTTTACAGATGAAGCTGAAGTTTGCAACGTTTTTTTTGCAACGAAAATTCAAAGAGTATATTACTTTCATAACATACGTTTTTAGCGCACGAGTACAAGTTTAGAAAAAAAAGCCGCTTGCGGCGAGTTTTCTAAGTACTAGTGCTCTAAAAATGTGTTATAGAATAATTATTCTATATATATAATTCAATTATAATTGCTTTAATATACTATTTGAATTGTCGATGCAAAAAAACGTTGCAAACTTCAGCTTCATCTTTACAGACAGGACGGAATTCTTATACAGAATCCTTATACTTGATTTTTTTATAGAATTTCTTTAGAATTCATTGGAATTCCCGAATTTACTGTACACATTTTCGATTAAGGTTAAATAGTATTCATTTGATGTTTTATGTTATAAATAAAAATAAAATATGCAAATAAAAATACAAAGATTAATCATAAAAAAATATTGTTATTTAAATACCTAATTTAATTATTTCCACAAACTGTGG
>OY294051.1:25414152-25445339 GCA_958510825.1 Brachypterus glaber
AATAAGAAAAACTCATTTGAAAACACTTCTGGTTAAGTGAATGAAAATGAAATATTGAGCTTATAGAATTACCATGTTATTTATGACCATAAGACCAAAAAAATCTTAATTCTATTTGCTAAAAGCTTAAATAGGAAAATATGAACTATTTTCCAAAATTTTTCATAGCTCTGTAAAAATAGGTCGCAACCATGTTTAGAAAAAATCAAATCACACGTTCTATAAAAATAAGTAGCTAAGACTTTACGAAATATTATTTTGGTAAAATCGGGACATGCGACAACTTTACTTACGAAAACATACACACGCTTATTACGGTGTATAAATAATAATTTTTTAAAATCATTATCATTGCAAAATAAAGCCAAAAGACAATTATTTTAGGTAAAAGAAAAATCATTCAAAACGAGATATCGGTCTTTGAAATATAGGTATTTAAAAAAATGTAATTTTTCACTTCATTTGCTGAGCAGTTTAATTTAAGTAAACAAATCATCTACCTCCTCATATTCAAGTGGTTTAGAAGAAGCGAAATAAAGAAATTAAAAAAGTATTTACTTTCAAGATTGCGCCAAGCTTGTGGATAATTTATTATTGTTTTTGTTGCGTTGTCTTTACGTCAGCTTTAAAAAGATTTATTTATTAATTTTTCATAAAAACCGCGTTCATTCAAGTGGATACATTTTTTAAAATACAAAAAAAATATACATAAAGCTACAGGGTAACAGACCTCATATACTAGATTGGGGATTCCATTGCAAGATCAAAAAAATTTGACTAACTCATGCGACTCTTCCTCTCTCTCGAATTTTCGTTTCTCTGTTTACAGTAACATCCACAGTTTTATTGGTATTATGTGGTATTTCCCTAGTCATTTTTTTTACGTTGGTTATTCTGTATTGTTTTTACGAGCGCCTAATTATAGCTACCCGCACCGAGATTGTTTTGGTTTTTTGTTGTTTGCGGGACGTTAATTTACTTTAGCGTTGGTTAACGGTGGTTTTGTGCCTGTTTTTATTTTGTAAAAAATTGGTTTGGATTTAGAATAATATATTGAAAAACGGTTAGCCCTCTACTACGCAGGCGCATTTCGGGTGCGGGTAGCTATAACTAGGCGCTCCTTCGTTTTTGTTTACCTTTCAGTAATCTGTTTGGCTTGTGGATTTTTTCGCTTTGTTCATGTGTTTTGTTAACTTTTGCTGGATTCCGGGACATACAAAAATTACGGAAAATGGAGCAGCCGACAGAATAGCGAATGAAGCCTGGAAAATCTCGTGGTTCGAGTCAAAACGCATTTCCGTGATTACAACCAAGAAACAAAAGAAATCTCATTTATGAAGTGGAAAAAAGAATGGGACAAATTAAGGGAGTCCCTTAAAAGGACGCATGTACTGGGAAGGGACAGAATTAAAAAAGAGAACATGGTTAATAACTTAGGACTAACCAGTAAAAAAAGAACAAAAATATGTCATATGAGAGGTAAACAATGCTTTACCAACTCCCACTTGTTTAAAATTAACATAAAGGAAGACACATGGTGTGGTGCGGAAATATACAAGACATCAAACATATCCTTTTTGAATGCCCAAGACACTCCCAACAATATTCATCCTTCTATGGGGCCCTAGCTAAGACATGCCCAACCCCTATTAGCCTAAATTCCCTGCTTGTGACTCCAATAAATCCATAGCAGTAGAAATAACCAAATTCTTTCAAAATAAAAACTTAATTGTAGAAAATCAGAAGAGGAAAGATATCGGAAAGGAAGTTACCAGAATTTAGAAGTCCACATGACCTGGCCAGAGAGCCTAGAGCAAACCCGAATTGGATTGGAGTGTTCAGTTGTATATTTATATTCAGTTTATAATATTTTACTATTTTTTTATCATTGATATTTATATTTTCCCTTATTAGTAAAACAAACTGTGATTAGACAGACACTTTTGTGATCAAAGAGTTTTTTGACAAAAACTTTTGTGATAGACACTTGTGTAAGAATATTTTTAATATTTGATATATAAATCATATGTATACACCGTTTTATGAGAATACGAATATGACATCACAGTGCGTAAACTAAATAGCACTCTGTAGGGTCACTGGCATCTATTTCTTTTAACTTAATACATTTTTTTTTTAATAGAAAATGTATACCAAAAAAAATTATTTATCAAGTCTTCAGAAATATATGCAAATATCCATACAGAGTGCTATTTAGTTTACGCACTGTGAAGTGCGATTTGTATTTTCTCATACAGTATAAGATATAATATATTATAAATCATATTTATAATGACCAGAGTTGATACTTTCAATACAATAACAGGGTTGGACAACAGGAATATTAAATTATTTCTAATTTTTGGTCAGTTTGTTTAATACATATTTATGCTGAATAAGATTATATGTCTGTATACAGACATAATCTTATTCTCTTATTGGGCATTGTCTGTATACAGACATAATCTTATTCGGCATAGATATGTATTAAACAAACAGCCCAAAAATTAGAAATAATTTAATATTCCTGTTGTCTGACCCTGTTATTGTAATGAAAGTATCAACTTGGTCATTATTATTTCTTATTCGGCATACGTATGTATTAAAGAAACTCACCAAAAATAGTTTAAAATTACTCTTGTCCGACCCTGTTATTGTAATGAAAGTATCAACTCTGTATATTACATAGTAGAGAATCTCTATGTTAGTTTCTGATATTATTCTACCAAATATTACATACAATTTTTTTATAATAAAATTTATTAATATATTTATATACTTAATTTATTAAAACAATTTTTAAAATTAACTACTCGTCTATCCATTTTTACTTTATACCAAGATTAATCCTATATGAAATATGTATACAGTGCGGTCCACCCTTTTAACTTTTGAACGAGTTGAGATATCGACTTCAAATTTAGAACTCTTAAATAAGACAACTTAAACTATATTTTAGCATATATTTGATATTTTCAGCTCTTAAAATGTGGGCATGGAGGGACATTTTTGTTAAATGAAAAGGGGGGTCGTGTGATACATCATTTTAAAGCTTATAAAATTCTCTATTTACACTAACATTTTTTAATTTTTTAAAAACGTTTTTTAAGGTTTTGATTTTTCAATTTTTTGTGCTAAAACATTCGATTTTTTAAGTTTTTTTATAAATTTTTATTTATGTCAACTAAAATTAGTTTAAAAGTATAATTAACATTTTTTTATGATGAAATTAGGAATTTTTAAAAAATAATTTGTTTTTTTTTAGAGGAATTTTGACATTAATACCCATTTTCAACCCCATTTTAAACCCATTTTTTTTTAATTTAAAAATATGGAGTTAAATGGAGAATTTTATAAGCTTTAAAATGATGTTTTAAACGACCCCCTTTCTATTTAAAAAAATGTGCCCCCATGCCCCCCTGCCCACATTTTAAGAGCTGAAAGTATTAAATATATGCTAAAAGATGGTTTAAGTTGTCTTATTTAAAAGTTCCAAATTTGAAGTCGATATCTCAACTGCTTCAAAAGTTAAGAGGGGGGGGGGGGGGTGACTTTTGAACCGCTCTGTATAAACATTAAATAAAAATATAGATATATATTAAGATTACTACAGTAAAATTTTGGTCTTAAAGGTCTTCGTATGTCCCAAGGTTGCTCCAGCTAAGGCTATTTTAGTATTATATATTTTCTTTGATGCATACTTCCTTATGCTTATCTGCACATAAACTCGCATTTTTATTTCCATAAGTTTGTTGGTTATTATCATACTGGATGGCATAATTTCATTACTCTACAATTAAAGACATTAATACTATCAATTAAAAAGTAATGGGAAAATCCCCATCCAAAACCTATAAATATCTACATGTTTTATAGAAAGCTTATGTAATCCTATAAAATTGTTTTATAGGTCGAAGTAGGAATTTTTTTATGAATTGTGTATCTATAGGTTTTTTGGAAAACCTTTGTCCAAAAAAAAATGTGAAAACTTATAGATACTTACACGTTTCATAGGGATTGTCCTACTAAAAATTTCCAGTAGGTCTAGGAAAATATCTGTTCAAAAACATAGAAAACTTATAGATGCCTACGTTTCATACAGATTTTTCTACTTAAACTTATAACAACAAAACAAAACAATTGAATAGGTTTATGCATAGGGATTTTCCAATAGGTCTCTATAATAGTCTCTATAATAGGTCCTTTTTGACTGAGAAACCTGATATGGTCACTACACCACTTGGTTTGGTTTGTTTTAACTTACCCTTTATCCATAGTCAACACAGATCTGTGATAAAACATTATTCCCCACAATCCATATCTTATATATTTATATATAGTCATATATTGTTTTTAGATTTATATTCAGTAAAAATCAAAAGTTTATTTATATTTTTCAAAGTTAACCTCATCTTGTGATTTTGACGTCTGTGTTAAAACTTCACTGTCCAAGATAACCAACGTAATAAAAAAACACCAGATAATACCAATAAAACTGTGGATGTTACTGTAAACAGAGACACGAAAATTCGAGAGAGAGGGAGAGTCGCATGTGTAAGTCACTTTGAATACGTTAATATTTTATCTAGTATGTAAAATCTGTGTACAGGGTGTATAAAAAAGGTTTTGATACCTACATTCTTTTAATTGGTCTACGAAGTTGGATTCCTAAGGTTTTAACGAGAAACAATAGCTTTATTTTTTACAGGCGTTTTATTTAACATTTAAGACTAGTCCATTCAAATAATCAAAATTGTTGTTAAATTGCAATAAATGTACACGGGCTTATATTTTAAAGGGTAGTGGATAGTAACAGAACACAGTTTTTCACCTGGTGATTTGCATCTGCTATCTTGAATTTTAGGGGTGAATTCGGTTTTCTCGCTTGGTATTTTTTTATGGTTACAGTGGGCGTTTAAAGTCGAGTTGCGCCTTCTGTAACTGTAACAAAGTACATATGAAAATTTATAATATATGACACTTATAGAGAATTTCAAGAGCTACACGTTGCTCATAATCATTTTTATCGTCCGATGAATAATTTGGCTGAAAAATGGAAAAAAACAATTTCACCTCCAACATGGCTATTTTTAAATTAACTCGATTGTTATTAATATATTAAATAAAATATCCAAACAAAAATTTCCTCCTTAACAAAATTGGTTATATGTATTTTTATCGTAAGATGCATATTAAGCAACTGACTTGTTGGGAGGATTGGTGTAGTGGTCTACCGCGTCTGTACATGACAAGTCTACTACAACTAGCGTGAGTTCGATTCTCACTGGCGCCGATTTGCCTTTTTCAGTTAATTAATAATTGAAATTTGGCGAAGGCATAAGTGAAGCGGACACTCCCTATAAAAACTGGTTCGAAAGTCAGTATAAGCCGGTGGTTCCCTCTACTACTAGACCACACAAGTCCTGGACTTAGGAGATGCTTAATTGAGTAGAATAGTACGAGGTTAAACAAACAAATAAACAAACAAACAAACACCTAAAATTCAAGATAGCGGACACCTCTTACGCAAATCACCCGGTGAAAAACTAACAAGAGTGTTCTGTTACCATCCACTACTACCCCTTAAAATATCAGTCCGTGTACATTTATTGCAATTTAGATTTATAATTTGACCGGACTAGAAGTATAGTTTTTGATATTTTAATAGCTGCATTTTGCGGTACAGTTTGGTAAATACCTACTAAGTAGAAATTCCTAAAAAGGAATGGAAAATAAGTAGTAGGTATTATGCCTAAGGTAAGGTATATAGAAATTGTTCAAAATATTTGCCAGGGTAGCGACTCTCATTTAGGTGATATGATAATATCATATCTGTTCAGCTAAATTCACCGAAAATCAGTGAAAGTTATTCTGATACTTCCACATCACCGACGACCAGACGTATATTCATATCACTCCACTGCGACTGAAGCTGTCAGACTTTTATTAAGAATGGATTTAACCTGTGGTCTACCAGAGTATCAAATTTGTAACAAACCCAGTTAAATAAGAAAATATATAAAATATTTAAAAAGTATCAGTTTTCGCCATTATATTATGTTTGTAACTAATAACTCCAAACTCCATCAATTATAATAAAAAAAAACTAAAACTTAAAAAAAAAGATGGTTTATTTTACGTCCCAAAATTAATAAAAATTAGGTATTTAATATTTTTTTTTGTATTATACTACTGTTTAAAAAGAAATCATACAATGAATTGCATTATTAGGTATGCCCTATTATCACAAATATAATATATACCATTTTTTTGTACAAAATATAAATTTAAACAAAATATACATTATTATTGACTTAACTTCCTATTTTTAGCTTATCTTTACGAAAAAATATTTTTTATTATCATAATTTAATAATTCAGTACACAAGAGGTTAAATGAAGTATTGGACTTGGACTGAAAACCAAAACTACGAGCCTCCACGTAATTTTTTACAATAAATGGCATCTAATACTTCATTTAAATCCATTCTTAATAAAAGTCTGATAGCTTCTGTCGCAGTGAAGTGATATGAACATACGTCTGGTCCTGGGTGATGTGGAAGTATCAGAATACCGCTTTCACTGAATTTCGATGAATTTAGGTGAAGTGATATATTATCATATCACCTAAATGAGAATCGCTACTCAGGGGTAAATCTTTTTTCACATATATTTTCCGGGTTAAAAATTTTTGAGAAGAGGACCAATTGGAAAAATTAGGGTGTATGTTATTTTTTTTTTCATCAAAATTTTTGCCAGGTGATGACAAATTTAATACCGATGATTGGGAAAATTTGGTGTATCACCCCACCAAAACGAGTGCCCTCGTGGCTTACCTAAGAGCGATTGATTGATTATAATAGGTATCCTAATAAATAAATTTTTATTTTTGACAACAATGTTTGACGTTTCAATTGAAATATCATCAGTTTCAATATAATAATACATCAACATCGACTATATTTTACTTTTCGCACCAGTACGAAAAATCAAACTTCACGTTATAGTTATTTGCGCTTCTAGTAGAGGTGAGTGAAGTTTTTTGTGTGAGGTCGTATTTTGTGGACCTGAGGTCCATAAATACGACCGAAGACAGAAAAAAACTTACCTACGAATAGCGCATTACGTTTTTCTCACTACGAAGGAGAGAAATCCTATTTTATTAATAATATTTTTGACATTTATATGTGTGAAAATTCAAGAACTCATTTTTTTATGGAATCCTTCTATAAAATTAGAAATAGTAGTCTTGTGACTAGATGTTCCCCTGCGGTAAATGTAAGCACACTTAGTGTTTTTGTGCGGTAAATCATTTTTCTGTCTTTAGTTACGGTTTTGTTTGTATTGATTTCATCTATCACTAAGTGTGCTCGATATAGTACTTTCCATTACTGTCGACTTTTTGATTAAGTAATGTCAACTTACCTAGTTAGTAGTGAGAAAATATTTATTATTAAAAAGTCGTGCTTTTAGATATATTCGAATAAAATATTTATCTCAAATTTAGTGCTACTCCATCCCTCAGCGATCCTTTTACTTTTTTGTTACTGACCTATCTTTTTTTTTATACTAAAAATAATAAAATTGCAATTTTAAGGAGAAGTCTTATAAAATGAGTTTATTGTAGTAATTTTATTTGCGCAAATTGTATCAAAACATCTTCGTAAACTTTCAAATCGAAAATTTTAATAACTAAAACTTCCAATTATTGTATTTAACAAAACATAAATGGTCTGTTAAAAACTTAACTTTCTCTAGTTCGGTACAATAATAACACCGGCAGTGCCGGTCCGGCACACAAAATAAAAAAAATCTCGAGTGCGGCAGACCAGACTAGTCAATTCTTACGTATTTTGGGTCGCTGAATCTGAATCCGAGGTCAGAATTTAAATGAGTAAATAAAAAATATAGCATTCCATTTAAAAAAATTAAATTTAAAAAAAAAACAAAAAATTTAAATTAAAAAAAAAAATATCTGTTTTGAAAAACGAACAATTCCTGAAAAAAAATCAAAAACTTATTTTTATTTGAAATTTTTCATTTTTTTTATTATTTTTTTTTGCGAAAAACCTAAAATAAAAAAAAATCAAAACAAATTAAAAAAAAACTCAAAAAAAAATCAAAATTTTTATTTATTTTTTTAATTTATTTTTGGTAGAATTGATAAAAAAAGTAATTTTTCCTGAAAAAATTACGTTAATCGGAATTTTCTTTCAGTTTTTTTCGATTTTTTTTTTAAGTTCAACCCCCCATAACTTCTTTGTTTTTGCGGGGATTACTAATTTTCAAGTCGATCGGATTATTCGTTCCTGAGTTATCGTGTTCACAAAACCGTGACATCAGACGGACAGACAGACGGACGGGCATTAAAAAAAAAAGTTGCTTATTTTTTTTATGAAACAAAATCCAAGAATTTTTTTTGAAAATTCTAATCTACCGTACATTATTCTAGCGCAGGCGTTGTGAGTAATATAATTATAGGAAATTACAAGTTCGCCTTCGCCAAAATTGCAAATAATTAAATTTTTATAAAGCTATAATTCAGATGCGTATACAGTAGGGTGTAGTTAATTTTTTTGCGAATCAAAAATGATGAGATTACAAAAGATGCTAACCACCCAGGCAAATATCCCTGTAAAATTTGAGATTTTTATTATTTTATCTTCAGCCTCCCTCCTTCAACATTACTTCTAATTAAGGTTTTCTTTTTCATATCATGTTAAAGTTTGTTAAAGTTAAACTTTCAAACGGTTTAATTAATTCAACTGAATTTTTGCACATATATTATTGTAATCGCAACATTAATTTTATTTTTCGTTCAGGGTATTATCAAAAAACATTGATTACACCCTAGCCCCCCTTCAAGAAATTTAGTCATAGTTTTTGATCGTTACTTTTGATAGTTTTTCTTCGAATATCCAGCGTATAATAAAACAAAAATTTAATCTTGAGTTAATTAAAAACTTTGTAAAAAAATTTTTTTTGCTAAACTTTCAGGTTTTGTGTCGAAGAGGCATAAATGTGATAAACAAGCAACTAGAAATCAATGTTATTTAAACTTTTTTAGTGATAACAACAGACCCTATTTTTGGTACAGTTATAGATAATAATATAATTATCATATCTCCTTGTAAATTCCGAAACATCGTATCTGAAAAATGGGAACTTGCCAGAGACTAGAAATTATTCTTTTTTTATGGAATTAGTAGGGTAGTAATTTAATAATTGACTAATTTATATGAATAAGAACTTATTCTTGTTTATATGTAATTAATAAAGTTTTGTTATACCTGTCAAGTAGTCATTTTTCAGATACGATGTTTCGGAATTTACAAGGCGATATCTAAAAAAATTTCAAATAACTCTATACAAAAAATGTCATATGAGTTTTTTTACATACGAATATACAGACAAGAAAAGAAAAAAAAACAAAAAAAAACTAGGTACGGAACCCTCAATGCTCGAGCTCTACTAGCACTTGACCAATTTTTCTCTGTAAGTGAGGTTGCTATGATTTATGACAAAAAAAAATAAAAATACATAATGTTATTATTGTCTGGATAAGCTAGGCAGTATTTAAATTTTCATGTTTTTTATTAATAAATATTGTCTCTACCAAAGATTAATTCAAAGAAACGTAGCATAGGAACGTTTAAAGGGTGCACTCGGATTCGAGGATGAAAAATAGTTTTTTTATGTACATTCAAAAACTAACTTATACGCATACATAAAGTTTTATTATCATAGTATTTTGACTAGACTAAAGCATATAATATGAACGTTTCTATAAAGTTCGGAAAACGACTAATCTAGCAGAAGTAATAACTTATGGTATTAAAACAGATTCACTGATATAAGTCTACCTAATTTAGGATGAAGTAAAATAATAAAATAGTTAATCCGTGAAGATATCTAGTACTTTGTATTCCATAGCATACCCTTTACAGTGGATAGTTTATTGCGTTTTCTTTGCCATACTTTCCAAAATATAACTGCTTTAATCTCGTGCGCGTACAGAAACTTAAAAAGAAGCAATGCATGTTTTTACTACAGCAATAATTAAAAAACGGTGGGCCCAAACAAACTTCTAGTTTAACATCTGATTTTATTTTGGAAAACGTTTCGCTGCGTTACAGAGAGGGGTGGGTGTCAGTAAAAATGTTACGTAAAATTATAAACTTATTAAATGTGGTTAACAGTTAACTAAATCCTCTAAACAAAAACAATTAGAGATGGAAAACCATAGCCAATAACCGGTTTTCGGTTAACCGGTTTCGGAAATTACATCAAACCGGTTTTGGGTTAAAACACGGAAGCAATAACCGGTTAAAAACCGGTTTAAACCATAAAGCAAAATTTCCTAGGGCGGGGGGGGGGGAGGGTCTCAAAAATGGTAGGCCGCGTTACATGGGGGGGTGGGGGTCAAAAATGGCCAAATTTTGCGTTACGTAATACTTGAACGCTCCCTATAGGCATTTTTAAGGTTTCTAAATTCAAATCTGATAATTTAAATTTTCACCCCCGCGGGGTTGGGGGGATAAATATTTTTTAATGTTTTCAATATTTTTGGAAAATTTGGTCATAGGGGTTTTTGAGGTTGCTATAACTGAATCTTGAAATAATTTTTTTCTTAATCCACACCCTAGGGGGTGGGGGTGATTTTTGTAAAAATTGGTATATTAGGGTTTGTGAGGTTGCTGAAAGTAAATCTAATAACAGATTCGTGATGAGCTATCCCAAAAACCCATATATACAAAATTCTATTACAGAGTTAATTTTACGAATTCAGTCGGCTATATTGGATCCACCATCTTGAACTTTTAAAATCTGATAACAGATTCATAATCAGCGGCCCCAAAAACCCATATATACCAATTTCTATTACAATCAAAGTTAATTTTTCGACTTCGGTCAGCCATATTGGATCCGCCATTTTGAGTTTTGAAAATCTGATAACAGATTCATAATCAGCGGCCCCAAAAACCCATATACACCAATTTCTATTACAATCAAAGTTAATTTTACGACTTCGGTCAGCCATATTGGATCCGCCATTTTGAGTTTTGAAAATCTGATAACAGATTCGTGATCAGCGACCACAAAAACTTATAATGCAACTATTTTTATGGAAATACAGTCATTAGAAAAATAATAATAATAGATTTATAATAGATTTATTGCCCAACAGAAATCCAATTACAGGACAAAATTATAAGATAAAACTAAACAATATTATTTAACCTTAATACTAATATAACAAATTTATATACATCTAAATATAAAACTATTGAACTCTATCTAGGAGAATATTTATTACAATCCATTACTTGCCACGCTCAAAATAGATCTGAGACTCTCAAAAAATAGATCACAATTTGTACAATAATTGTTAACATTACTGGACATAATATAGATTGGTGACTTAATTAATATATTCGTCCTAGGAATAGGTAACATAAATGAATCAACATTTCTAGCACTAATACGGGGTAACAAAAAATTTAATTTCTCAAGTAAATGAGGACAGTCAATTAAGTTATTTATTATCCTAAAAGAAAAGGATAAGGACGATAGGATTCTTCTATGATCAAGTAACTGAACAGAAAACCTGTTGCATAAAACTTTTTCATCGAAGCCCTGAGGAGGGTAGATACCAAAAATTTTAAAGTTTAAAATTTTAAAAATTTACGTTGTACACTTTCAATGTCATTTAAAAGAGTAGCTGATTTAGGATACCAAATTAATGAACCATATTCCAGTTTAGACCTTACGAACGCAAAATACAGAGTTTTTAGGGGAGGTTCAGTTGTAAAATGTTGACAGTTACGCTTCAAAAATTCAAGCATTTTATTTGCAGCGTTGACCATGGTGGAAACATGATCATTAAATGTCAGTTTTGAATCAAATAAAATGCCCAAATCTCTAAAGCATCTTTCTAATTCCTGATTATTAATCGAATAATTGAAGTCAACAGTGTAAAATTTTCGAGTAAAAGTAATTACTTTGCATTTTTTTATGTTTAAATAGTATATTATTTACCAAGTGAGAGAAGTTTGACATTTTTGACCTGCGTCAAATTTCGGGATGAGCGCGCTAGCGCGAAGCCCGTAAGACGCGGTCTAAAATGTTAAAACTTCACTAACGTGGAAAATATAGTATTTTTTTCACTACCAGTACAATTAATTAGCTATTTATTTATTTATTTTACTTAAATTTAATGAAAAAGCTTATAAATTTAAAATATCACGCTGGCCGTTCGCGGCCATTAAAAAAACAAATGAATAACTTGACATTTCTGGCAGAAATTTTCTGGTGATCTGCTGAAATTATTAAGTTAGAAAGTGTTTCCGTGTTAAGTGTAATAAAATATATAAAAATGGAAAGTGAAATGCAAAGTGATGATTCTGGTACTCCCCCAGAAATAAGGGGACAGGCGAAAACTTTGAGGGAGAATCTATTGCCTCAAAAATCAATATATGGGGGTTGTACCTCTAGTAATCTATGATCCTTACGGTAATATATGGGTTGTATAATCTATGGTTGAATATGATGGACCAATAATTTTCACTTTTCGAAGTGTTTTTTGTAAAACATGTTTTATAGGTACTAATTTAGTTAATATTTTTTAATTTATCATACAATAAATAAATTTGGTGCCTAAAGACACTTGAAAATAGCAATGTGATAAATAATTAAGTGAAACGTCAGATGCCTAAACAGCTGAATAAAAAATTCATTATTAACCATGGTGCAATTTCATTATTTTTAGAACCTCTGACGTCATAGGTAGAGAAATAATATTTCTACCAATGAAAAGAACAGTAATAAAGATGTGCCTTTAGGCTGGTGGTGAAAAAAATAAATTATTTAGTTGACACCATTCCATAAGGCGCGATAATTGATTTTGAAGAAAAAGGCAGTCATTAAGGTTCATAATTCGTAAAAACAATTTTAAATCATCGGCAAAGAGTAGCTTTAAACAGGATAAAAAAGTAGTTAAATCATTTATAAAATATAAAAAAAGCAAAGGACCTAAATTTGAACCTTGAGGCACACCTGAAGTAACTGAAAACATTCTAGAAAAAAAACCATTGAAGGCAACAAACTGCTTCCGAAAAGACAGGTAAGAATATAGGAATTTTTTCATAGCTGGTGAAAAACCGAATTGATTTAATTTTGATATTATTATTTTAGGGTCTATTTTGTCGAATGCTTTTTCAAAATCGGTTAGGATTACATCAACTTGGCCACATATATCAAGAGTTTCATGCAGGAACTGAGAAAAACATGACAGATTCGTAACTGTTGATCTATTAGCCATAAAGCCATGTTGGCAGTCAGATATCAAGTGTTTAGTTAGGGGATAAATTTTATTGTAAATACAGATTTCAAAAATTTTAGCGAAGTTATTTAACACCGAAATAGGACGATAGTTACTTAATACTGAGGGGTCTCCTGATTTAAATATGGGGCAAACTCGAGCTATCTTCCATTTCTCAGGAAAGGTACTGGACTTTAACGAAATATTAAATAGAGTTTTGAGTGGTTTTATAAAAACATTTTTGCAATCTTTCACTAAGAAGCTGGGGATGGTATCCTCGCCCGCAGTTATTTTAGAGCTCAATTTATCAACTGCTTTACTTATGTCACTATCATTAAAACTGTCAATGTTTACATTTTGAAAATTACTAAGATCCTCCTCAAATACAGCATCAGAGGTGGGCAAATATACTCCGCTAAAATAGTCAGCAAAGCCATCTACAATACTTTGTGGTGAATCAAAAGTAACTCCGTCCCTATGTAAAACCCCAGGTATACGTGATTTGCCTTTTTTACTCTGAATAAATTTCCAAAATTCTTTGGGGTTAAATTAAAAATGCGTGCTTCAAAGGGTTAAGGGAGTTATGGCCCTTTTAAGGGACATTTTTAGAATATTTCTTAATATACCTACATAAGTATCTACATATCGCTGCCCCCGAGTAGTATCAGAGGTCCGAGTGCTAGTGCGGCATTATCCACTGCAAACCTTTTGCACTGTGTGCAGCACAAGCCAACGTGGTGGTGAAACGATGGTATTTTATTTCTGTGAAAAACTTGTTTCACAACCGAGGATTGAACCCCGGCCTCTCGAATACTAGATCGAGGTGTTCACGACTGAGCCACCGCCGCCCCTATATAATATAGAACCTTATAATTTTATACCCAGCGATATGTATATATCGCGCAGTGAGAACTAAATCGTCACAACTCAAAAAACACAACTTTCGGAAAATTTCAAAAAATAAAAACATTTTGCTCATGGCTCTAAAGTGACATGTCTCTCGGATAATAGCAAAACTAGGGGCCATTTGTGGCTAATTTCTTTCTATCGATAAACGGCATAATTGTATGTGGTTTTAGCACAAAATCTCAAAATTGGAAATTTTTGAGTCCAAACGGTTTAGTTCTCACTGTGCGATATCTGTAAATACCGCATGCAGGGCCCCGATTTAATAATTATTATATTAAATTATAATATATCTACACCAAAAATATTTATTATTTCTATACCACACTAAATGCAAACAAAAAATTTATGAGAAACTCATTGGCAAGAAGTTGAACCAAACCAAAAATTTGTTCCGGTCCACCGCTAAAAATAAAAGTACGCAAAGACTTTTTAGAATGTTTTATATTCCTTTTTACGTAATTTCCACATGTGTTTGCGTTTAAAAGTTGTTTCCATATTTCCCTTCGGATTCAATATAGGTAAACGAAACGATAAAATATAAAAAATATGCTCATTTTTTCAATTCCTATATACACGGTGTCCCACGGTAGACAAATCAGTCAAATTGTGGCGTTATTATCAAAGCTATTAAAATATATTTTTTACCAGTCAATATAGACCTAGTTACCTTCAATTTACGCCAGAAAAAAGTGTTGTACTTTTTTCTGTTTTTAGGCTAGAGCAACAAACAGAATTTTTTTTTAGCATAATAACATTTTTTAACGCCAAAATTTAAAAAAATAATATCATTTCTTTATCATATGATAGTTTTTTTTTACTAAATACAATAGTTTTCTATTTAAATTTTTAATTTTAGAAAACGGTAAAAAATGGTAAGTGCATTATGGAATGACCCCGCTAATGTAAAAGAGAGGATGCTATGAAAATAAATGTTTGCAAATATGACGTTCACGATAAAAATAAATGTCAAATCTAATGTTATAAATTAGATTTTTACTTAGACTTAGTAAGGACCTTGTGGACTAGGGTATTTTATACTACAGAGTGTATTACTTAATTACTAATAAATTTTGATTTTTTGCGCTCAATCAAATTTTTTAATTGGTATGATTGGATTAATCTTAGATTAATCTTAGCAGTTTTTTTACAAAGTCAAGTCTATATCATAATGAAAGTATTGGTAAAGCAAGTTATTATAAAACCTATTGGACAACTTATGATAAAACATGTTTTATAATTATGAGATTTAAAAAAACATAATTAATTAGCTTGTAAAGAACCCCCTTCCCTCGCAGTTGCATGAAGTTGCAGCTGGTTCATATTAGCAGGGCCGGATTCAGGGGGATGCAGGGGGTACAGATTACCCGGGGCCCGGGCTCGAAGGGGGCCCGGCGACAGAAGTTTTTAATAAAGTTTATTTATTTATACTCCCCCAGATCGATAAGGCGTCAAAATGAGCAAATAAGTAGATCTCGTTCCAAATGGGCAATAGAAAAAATTTCGCCGCGGCAGCGCTTAAGCCTTTTTGGATTTTTGTAAAAAATAATAGTGCACTGTTACTAGTGTTTTAAAATTTGTAAAAAAATTCGCCCGCGGCGCTAGGGCTAATTTACCTACGTATTTTTTTTAGTTCAAGCTTGCAAAAGCTTAAAATTTGTAAAAAAATTGCCTGCGGCGCCAGAGCTATCAAAATTAAAAAAAAAATCGCTTGCGGCGCTAAGACTTTATTATTTTTTACATACTTAAGCTTGCTGAACTATGAAAATAAAACAGTCAGAAATTAACATAATTTGGAAAAATTTTCGACTGCGGCGCTTAGTTAATGAATGGGGGCGCCGCTTCGGCCCTTAGTGCCTTAGCTGCAGGCCTGCATGGGACAATTATGTTTTGAAAAAATGGGGGCCCGAGTAAAAAGTTGCACCGGGGCCCGGGCTGGCTCTGTCCGGCCCTGCATATTAGGGTCACTTCATCTAGTCCTACTTCGTGCTTTTGTTCTTAGTCGTTTGTTTTGTTTTTTTGAACCAAACCAGACCAAAATTAGACCAAATACAGAAGAACAAAGGAAAAAACTGTCATATTATGGGCAATTTAGTCAATTAATTTATTGTTATGTAATTAATTACGTACATTTTGGTTGGAATTAAAAGTTAAATGATACTAAGAATAATTCTCATAAGTTAAAATATCAAATTGATTGTTATTATTAATATTATTTATTAATATGCGAAACGCAAGACGTATTTATGATATTTGAATTAATTAACTCATCATTGTGTCAAATTCCATACATCTACAAAATATTACGCCTTTCTAGAATATTTTCAGAGTTATTAGAATTGTCTTGTACAATATTTCAAATAAATCCATGTTAGTCCTTAGGTTTTCCCAAATCACTCCAGTTCTGATGAAAAAAGGTCAAAATTACGCATCTAACTTCAGAGAATCATGAGAATATAAATGCCATTTCACAAAATCTATTATTAGCAAATAATTCTAATTCTTTGCGAGTCTTCCACGATTCAAATGGATTCAAATCAAGCAGCAAGTTAATATGTATCTGCAATGATCCTCTTCCCCACATCATCTACATAAGAAGCCCCCATTTTTAACACGATAAAGCAATTTAATTTTGTTTAGATGTCTTAGTCTGTCTGTGTATCTATCTGTCTTTTTGTAAAGTAGTTAGTCATAGTCGTTTCGTAAATGTTCAAAAGTTCTCCCATCCTCCTGAATACACATAAAAAACCTACTTTCAAAATTATGTCTGACTCGTTGAAGCATTACCGGTGTTATTTCGTTAAATGCTTCAACGATTCTTTGACGCATATTTTCAGGAGTGGTGGGAGCTTGTCGGTAAACCCTGTCCTTTACAAATCCCCACAAAAAAAAATCACACGGGGTTAAATCGGGTGATCTAGCTGGCCAGGCAATTTGACCACCACGACCTATCCATGTATTATAAGTCTCATCCAAAAAAGTCCTCACCTCATGAAAAAAATGAGCAGGAGCCCCATCCTGCATAAAAATTATGTCATTTCGCAAATTTAGTGGTACGTCTTCTAAAAGTTCAGGTAATTCATCACGCAAAAAAATTAGGTACATATTTCCATTTAGATGCCCATTAAAAAAGTAAGGTCCAATAACCGAATCCCCCAGTACCCTTCCCCAAACATTTAAAGACCAAATCCGCTGGTTGTCAACATGCCTAACCCAATGCGGATTTTCAACAGACCAATAATGCATGTTATGCCTGTTGACAACTCCATTGCTTTTAAATGTAGATTCGTCACTAAACAAAATTTTGGTAGAAAAGTCCTCGTCAACCCCTGTTAATTCCAAAAGTTCATCACAAAATCGAACCCTATTTTCAAAATCCCTCCCATGTAACTCTTGATTAAGACATAATTTATACGGATGTAATTTAGAATTTTTAATAACCCTACTAACTGATGTGCGTGATAAATGATGTTCCCTTGCGATTATCCTTGTAGACGTGTGGGGATCATTGATAACTGCTTCTTGAATTATAGTTATAGTTTCAGGATCTTTGGTTACTGGACTTTCGCAAACTTTTTTTATGTCCCTCACTCCTCCAGTATCCAAAAATAAATTAACAATTCTTCGTACGCTAAAGTAACTAATACTATCGTCGGGGAACTTTTCTACTATTCTTCTCGTTGTTTCTCTTAAATTTCGAGCACATTCTCCATAAGTTAAAATAATTTCTTTCTTTACTTCTAAAGTTATCATTTTGGCATTCAAAAATCTTGCTTTGTTAATTTTTTAATTATAATGTAAAATCAAATTTGACATTTATTGTCATCATATACGACTTATTTAAAAAATTTAATTTCAAGGCATCCTACTCTTTTGCCATAGCGGGGTTATTCCATTATGCAATTGCCCTTTTTTAAGGTTTTATAAAATTAAGAATTTAAATCGAAAATTATTGTTTTTAGTGAAAAAAACTATCATATGATAAAGAAAAATTGTTACTTTTTTTTAATTTTGGCATTTGAAAGTATTGTTATGCTTTTAAAAGTGCATGTGTGGAGCTCTAGCTCAAAACCAAAAAAGAGTAGAAAATTTTTGTTTTGGGTCAATTGAAGATAATTAGGTCCATATTGACTGGTAAAAGTTTCATGTTGATATCTTTGTTAATAACGCCACAGTTTGACTAATTTGTCTACCGTGGGACACCGTGTATAATACGGTCAATTTATAACAACTTTTATCTATTTGCGTTTCATAATAACGTTTGTTATAATAAGCTTTATTGTTAATCTGTTTTGGCGACACCAAACCAGTAAACTACCAATCCAAACCATTGTTAACGTAAACCAACGCCTCCCATTAAAAAAAAAACACCAAACCAGCAAACTACCAAACCAAACCATTGTTAACGTAAACCAACGCACCTATTAAAAAAAACACCAACCAGAAAATCGTAAGTATTTTAACAATTTTTTGTTATAAAAATTTCAACAAAATCGAGGTTGATCTTTTAGGCAAGAAATCTGTCAACGTCATTCAGAAAAATATGTCTAATATAGTCTAGTCCCCAAGGGGTTTTCCTACTTTAAGTCATGTAAGCGGTTGTTTTTAATTTAAAGTTTTTAACTCACGCTAATATGAAAGACACATTTTTCAAGTTAGCGTTTCAAAACTTTAAGAGGTAAATGCCCATCAAAAGATATGAATAAAAGCTCAGATAAACTTATGTACAAGAATGCTTCGTAAGGGAGCTACGGTCCTTCAGTGACAACCCCGCAAATTAGATTTTTGTTTAATCCTTTAAGCTTCAGAAACGAGTTTATGTGTTTTTATATTAATAAGGCCTACTAATATATACTATTTTCATGTAGTAAGTTTAGCCAGGTACGTGCCAAACCGGGAGACCCAAGCACTTTTTTGCCCAATTCTTTTTCAGTGTAACTTTTTTACTGTTTTTTATTTTGTATATGATCTTATACATAAAAATATGTAAAAAAGGTCATACGATATAATGATGTAAGACTCACTGTTTACGAGAAAAATGCAATTCAAAGTAATATCTTTAATGACTAAAAATAAAAACATTCCGTAAGATATGTAATTCTTCATTCCATGGTATTATCTTTAGTAAATATTCTTTACCCTGAATTGTATATTGCGTTTTTTTCTCGATAAACTTCCAAAATTATATTTGCTTTGGTCTCGTGCGAAGCACCGTGCACTGGGGTGAGGCAACGAGGTGGCTGCCTCAGAGCACAAAGCTTTTTTTTTTGTCTAGTTTGACCAACTAAGTTGGTGACCTTTTTTTAGCCAACAATTAAACTTGAGAACATAAACAATGGCGTAAAGTTGATACTGGTTGAACTTTTTTTCTCATCAACTGACAGACTAAAATCACGGCACGGCCCTGCTTGTGTGCTTATATAACTCTTTATACTGTCTTTTAATACAGTTGCGTCCCCTATAACTTTTTTGTTTGTGAAGCTGTTTTTTTTAAATTGGTAAGAATATTTCTATTAATCAAAGTATCCTTTGCTGAACGTTTTCTTCAATTTTTCATATATGTTTTTAAAAGTTGTCCCACAAACCTTTTTTACATTTTAATGGATTTTTTTAATTGGTAGGATTGATCCTTATAATAAAAGGAATCTTTTTTAACAATACGCCAATCCGACTTACCCTTGAGCCTATTTCGATTTTTAAGAAATATTTTTAAATGCATTTTTATCGTAAACAGTAAGTCTTACATCATAATTAAGTTTCTTATGCATTTTTACAATCATAATCAAATTAAAAAGCAACAAAAAATTTACACGGAAAAAACAGGGCAAAAAAGTGACAGGGTCTTCCCGTTTAGCACGCCCCTGTATTTCTTAAAAAAAAAGTATTAAAGTTAGGACACATTCGGTATTTTTAATAATAAGCTTATAATCCGCACGTGCGCACGTGATTAATGTGCGCACATCAATCATTACTTTTAAATTCCTTTTTATGGTATATTGAATAAAAGTTGCAACATAAAAACAACATAAAAAAAAAGCTATCAATTCGAATTAACGCTTTTCATGTTTAAAGAAAAATTTAACCCTTGAATGCATGATTTTTTAGTGTACACAAATTTTACAGAGAAAATTCAATTGAAAAATATAGTTTTAGATTTATCCCCCCAAGCAAAAAAGCCGTAACTCATATATTTTCATTTTTCACGAAAGCTAAATTTCTAAAATATTTTTTTTGTTATTTAAGGGTGGGTAAATGATTGAAGTGGAAAAGGAAGTCATGTGATACATCATTTGAAAGCTTATAAAATTCTCTATTTAACTGTTTAAGTATTTATTGTTTATTTACTGTTTGTTTTTGATAATATTCAAGTTTAGAATTTCTTACTTTAGTGATTTTAGGTAAACTTTCGCTTAAAGTGGACTGTGGAGAAACCTGAGTAGTGTCACCATGTGTGTCTTTTTTCAAGGCGTTTACCTATGAGTATAACTCAAAATGGGTCTAACTTGAGTTACATCCTTGTTGCTTGGGAGTGTCGTTATGGTATTTTTCCAATTATGTTTTACAGTGTAGTGTACACCAGTACATATAACTGATATAATATTATTATTAATAATCACGGGTCGGATCGAAGTAGCCATTACTGGGGGCATGCAAAAATTTGAATTTAAAAAAACTCCTTTTTCAAGTAAATAGACACTTTAAACTATTGTTCACCAAGCGGAATGTCATGTCGACGCTGTTAATACTCAGTGTCATGGTCTATGACTCATGGAGAAGGGATTATTATTTTTTAATTGTTTCTTTTTAAAAAAGGAATAGTTAATACAAAAATATTTTTTTTTTATTGATTATTCGTTTTTTGAAAATTTTCAAAAAAATAAATAAAAAGTCTTTCTCTATGAGTCATGGACCATGACCAAGTGACTCACTGAGTATTAACAGCGTCGACATGACATTCCGCTTGGTAAACAATAGTTTAAAGTGTCTATTTAGTATGGATAATTGTTGGTTATCCTCAGTGGCCATTACTCCCCCTCAAAGTGACCACTAGAGGGGGAAACAAGTTTTGATTCTTATTTCAAATATTAACGTTGGGTTTTAAATCAGTATAGATAATTGTTTTGACAGAACTTTGCTCAGTATGCTCCTTATGTAAAACAGAAACAATAGGCCACCTACTGTTTGAATGTCCTCTATATAGAAGCATTCGATCAGCATGGTTGAACGAAGTTCTGGGCAAAAACATAGATGAGATATTAAACGACTGTAATCCTAGAACATCCATTTTAATCTTTAAATTTTTGAGGGAAGCTATGAAAATTCGAGCTTTTGCATGCAACGAAAAAACCATCGTATCCTTCATAATATAGGTACACTTATTTACTCATTTTATTTATTATTTGTATTTAGATATAAATTTACTCCCATTTTCTTCTGGAAATTCCATAATGCTATCTTTATAAGAATGAGTCCAAACATTTTAGAGCCGATTAGTCTTTTTTTTTTTTTTTTGTTTGTTGTTGTTTTTGCAATTTTCTTAATAACCTAATAATACCTAGTTTAGGAAATATAAATTAATAGTACCTAGTTTAGGAAATATTTTTGTATACCTTTTGTTCATGTTAGAAATAACGAAGGAGCAATAAATGAATTTGAATTTGAATTTGAATTTGAAAGTGTCTATTTACTTGAAAAAAAAGTTTTTTAAAATTCTAATTTTTGCATGGCTACTTTGATCAGACCCGTGTTAATAATTATTAATTAGTATAATTTAAAAATTATATAGACAGTTATGGTATAGAATATATTTTGGGGTCTACCTGGAAACAATGGAAAAAGCAAATAATAATATTTATGCACCAATGAAAACCAATTTGTAAATACACCTACATTGTTGTTTAAACAGTATTATATAAAATTGGACTAAAATTAGTTTTTGAAATATAAATTAATAAAAACAATGTTTTCAAAGAAGTTGCTAATGAATATATTAATAAAATCTGTTTAACATTAGACTTTTTTCGTTAAATTACCATCTGCGCATGCGCATATTATAATGGAAAAACAACTTAAAAAGCACTAAAATACTGAAAGTTAAATTTACTTGATACGTGTAATCAGTAAACTAAGAAAAAAACATCCAGTTTCAAACATGTTTTAAAAATGTCGTTGTACAAAAAACTTAAAATGTATAGGATCAAAACATTTTTTTCGACCCCATTTTCTTACAAAAAATAAATTATCTGGCGCTTTTTGTGTAATGTTGCTTTTTGTTTCCTCTGGAACACAAAATTTTAAAAATATACTTTCCATTTAAAAAATAGTCAGATGCCTTAGAAAAATACTTATTTAAAACAAACAAAAGTTGTGAGTAGACCAAGGAAAGCCTTTTTTTTTTGTAAAAAGACTTTTTAAATCAATTTGATAGCTCAAATAGTTTATTACTATTTTATTTTTAAAGGTGACAGTTTTTCGCAAAATTTCTATGCGTTCACGGACAAAAATCGGCGTAACTCCTGCCCTGTATTTTTTTTTTGTTCTGAACAAGAATAGTTATATGTAACTCCAGTCATCTTGGTTCTGAAAAAACATGTTTTTCCTTTAAAAGTTCCTCTACATCGATGCCAAATTAAAAAAATATCAGTGACTATGAGCGACTCGTAGGGAAAATTTTCATGAAATTGCGTTTTATTAATGGATTTTTAATAATTTTATGCAGTAAAATCATATTTTAAATTTAAATTTTGACATACTTTTATTTAAAAAATTATTAATTGAATTAATTAATTAATGTCATTGTCACTTTTGTTAGAATTTTAAATTTAACATAAACTACTTAAACTTAATTTTCTCGAATTTTTAGGAAATAATTCCTAATATGAAATGAATGGAAAAGAATTTCCTATAAAAAAGTACAGTTGGATCAAAAAAAAACAAGATAGAAAATCTAGTTGTGTAAATTGAATAATTGTTTACAAAAAATGCAGTTGTCAATGTTGACAATATTTGTCAAAATTATTTATAATAATTATAAAGTACCTAATCAATTAAGGATTTAAAATAATTAATTTAATTAAGTACATATTTAGAAATGCATAAATTAAATTATGTTAAGAAAGCACAAGCTATTGGATTATTGGAAGCAGGTTGTGAGCAAGTGGACTTGGCAAAGTTTAATGGATACAGGAGGAAACGGTTAAAAGGCGTGCAGGCTCGGAAGAAGGAAGTGAAAATTTACTATTTAAGAGAACACCCTTTACGAGACGCAGTGCAGGCTATAAACGATACAAATTTCCTTGTCGAAAACCACCGCCCGCCGCCGCATTGATAATTCCGAAAATTGGAAATTTTTATGCAGCAAAAGACCTTTTTTTAAACGAAAATCATAATTTTCATAAATGATATATTTCATTACTAAGGAGTTCAAAGTTTTATTTCCCATAAGATTTACTAAATATTGTGTTTAAATTTTTCATAGGATTACATATTCTAAAAGTTTTCCAGTTTATTATTTATTTTTTTAAATATTTTAATATTCTACATTTAATTATTTAATTATTTGGTATACAGATTCATGAAGAGCCCCAAAAAAGCTTCGAGATTGTTCTAGGAGCTCTCCATTAATTTTTTAAAAAGGAAGGAATATTAACATAAAAATAACCATTTTGGGGAGACTTTTTGATTCTGCAAATCTGCAACCTTTATAATTGCTAGTTTTCCATTTCTTCCAGCTTCATGTACAACAGCAGTTATTGATATTTAACAGTATTCGCATTTACGCATTATCTGTAATAACTTATTAGAGACTACTAATCTCGCTACTTATTAACTTAAAGAAAAACCGACAATATGTCAAATTATTCTAACCTCTTTCTTAAAGTCTTACTTAAACTATAAAATAATTAATAAAATAGACATTTTGGCATATTTAAAACTTGCATTTTTTGTGGGTCCAACTGTACCTAAGGTTAATAGGTTAATATATAAAAAAATGTCGAGATATATTTAATAAAACGTAAAATCCCAATCAATAATAATAAAAACATTAATTAAAGATAAAAATGCAATAAAATTATTAATTAAATTTAAATTATAAGCTAAAGAACTGTTTAAAATCGAGCATATATGCTTATGTTTTATTAATATAAATATACTTATGGATTACACAGGTTTACAAAAAAAAAAGTCAGGACTATTTGACCGGACTATGGTATTCCTAGGTATTTTGGCGCCCTGAATCAGATCCCGGGGTCAGTTTTGCCCCATCACGTCAGGAAAACGAGATTTCAAGGTCATTTGAGGTCAAAATTGTGATTTTTTGGGAGCGGCCCCGCGACAATATCTCAAGCGACCTGTTAACTTCACGGGTAACTGTGTAGGTCTTGAATACTTTCTGAACGTTGAGATGTTGTCCCGGGGCCGCTCCCAAAAAATCACCATTTTGACCTCCAAATGACCTTGAGATCTCGTTTTCCTGACGTGATGGGACAAAACTGACCCTGGGATCTGATTCAGGGCGCCAAAATACCTAGGAATACCATGGTCCGATCAAATAGTCCTGACTTTTTTTTTTTGTAAACATGTGTTATTAATAAAATGAATTATGCATAATCCATTAATAAACATAAACAAATTCTCATGAAAGATTTTTCCTACGATTTCAAGAATTGAGCCTCTGGTTAGTTTTGGCTGGACTAAGCCTTTGCAAAGAGACTCTTGTCCTTCAACTAAATACTAACTTCTGATCCTTAAGGGCTCACAAAATTATCAATTCTGTCAATCAAATTAAATTCGAGTGTGGAAAATTTAACTTTTTGATAATTGCACGTGCATTAACCGCACCACATGTCACGTACTCATACAATTCAACCAATTAAATTTGCATTTTCCAATTCAAAGAATTATGTTTTACTGATATTCAGATATTTTCAGAATTTTGAATATTCATGAGCACTGGTCGATCGAAAATCCAATTTAAAAAAAAAACAAATTTCTAGTAGTGCAGTCAAATAAAGAGAAATTTATGTGTTAAATTGCAATAAATGTACACGGGCTGATATTACTGGTCGAAAAAAAAATGTATTTTTTGATGCTGAACACGAATTTATTAAGTTTGGTTCGGGATTCTGAGATAAATGCTAGTACTTTTTTGAAAAAAAAGTTAAATATCGTTGTTTTTAGCTCTAAAAGTTTTTGGTGTGGTTTTTCCCTTATATCTCAGGACAGAAATTTTCAATCTCAAATCCGTTTTCATATAATTAATGAGTATTAAAAAATGAACAAATTAAGCTATTAAACAAATTAAAATCTTTAGCAATAACTGAGAAATAGGCATTTAAAAAACGTTTAACAGAAGTTAAACTTAAAAAATTTTAAGTTTTTTGATTTTTTCTCGAAAACCTTTAAATATATCTAAAAAAACGAAATATTTTTAAAATCTGCGTAAAAAAATCTTATAGGTGCCAATTTCATCATTTCCTAAATTAATTACTAACAATTATTTTTTTATTATTTTATTATTGTTTGCTGTGAAATTGGCACTGACTTAAGTATTTCTTATTTTTTACTTTTTAGAGACATAGTAGTCGGTTCATTTTTTTTTGCGAACAATTTTTTTTTTCCTTTTTGGAGACACAGAACTTTTAGATTTGTAACTAAGCTAAATTATAATTGTCCTTCCATCTCGGCAAGCTGCTGACGTCACAACTCACTGTTAGTGCGTTTTGACGTCATTATCTTAAAAATAAATTTCTAAAAAATAAAAGTAATATTTTTATTTCAGCGCCCAAGAGTCCAACTAACCTTATTTTAAACGAAATATTAAAGAAAATCTTGTTAAACTTTAAGCGTTAAGTAATAATCAAATAACGCCTTATGGTAAAATCACAATATTTATCATTTTCTCTTGGTATTTTAATATTACAGGTCCAAAGAATCAAGTTTAGCGGCATTTAAAAGATTTTCAGTGTGCCGTAATATTTGAGTGATCTCTTAATCAAGTTATCCGGCTTATCCGATATTTCTCTAAAAATTTAGTTGGTAGTTGAACCAAATTAAGCCATTATTAAGTGAAATTGTGTTGAAATGATTAGATTTATCCTAATTATCCGGCTTACCCGGCATTATCCGAGCGTCAGTTTAAAACGGGACCACCTCATGAATGCCATCTTTAAGTTGCAAAAAGTTTCATCATATTTCGTTCATTCGTTCCAAAGTTATGCGGGAACAAACAAAAAAAAAACAAAGTCACACGTCGAATTAATAACGACCTCCTTTTTGGTCGGTTAATGAATATATAACTGGGATATACAATGGCCACCATTACCCTACAGGCCACCATTTATCCCCTTCACCTATACATATTTTATTATACAGTGCACTGAAAAGTTTTCTAAAAGTCCGGAAGTATCTTTGATTTACTTTTTGCTTTATTTTAATTGAAGAAGTTTTATTAAATTCTCTTTTAAAGCCACAAATTTTCTCTTCCTGTGATAAAAGTTTTCTCAGATTAAAGGCATTTCGCGGACATTGTATCAGCAGGAATCTAACAAGTGTGCTTTTCCAAAAATAATGTACGCGGTAATTCATATAACGTGTATAATAGGGTCTTTGGAGGGCCCTAGGTTTATACAGGGTGATCATTTTAAAAAGAGCAACCCCGACTATCTCGCAACTTAAGCACAATTTGAAAAATTTTAAAAATAGGTCAATTTGATTTTTCGAGGGGGAACTTAGATATGTAGTTTTTGGGGTTCTATCTCTCACCCCTAACCCCCAGCTACCCCAACATTAAAATCTAAATAGCGAACCCCCATCTTCTGATACGTCATTTGAAAGAGCTCAGAAAATGCGATCCTTTAGTTAAAAAAAAATTAATTCACCTACCCTTAACTTAAGGGTTGATCATTTAATTATAAAACAATTGAAAAAAAATAATCACAAAAATAGCTTTATATTTAAAAAATAATTGAAATAGGTTTGATTCAGAGGGTTGTAACTTCTACCCCTTAGCTACCAGCCACCCCAATTTTTTTTATTTTCTTTATAAAAAAAACCTTTGTCAGGATGTATGTATGTATAGTCGGGGTTTAAAGACTCACCTCCAGAATAGCTAGAAACTTAAAATTTGACATGTACGGAGTATCCCCCCACGCTCCCCGAAAATTGAGCTCCGACCCCCTGATCGCCCCATTTGGGAAATATATTACACACACTTCTAAAATAGCTAAAAACTTGAAATTTGATATGTAAATGTAGTATGCCCCACCGATCCTAGAAAAAACAACGAAACTGGACTTCCGACCCCCTAAGCCCCCCAATTGGGAAAAAAACTTAAAACACACTTCTAGAATAGGTAGAAACTTAAAATATGTGCATGGAGTATCCATTAACGACCCCACGAAATATATTTTTGTTCACGGCCCGCTTAGCCTGAAATGAGTAGTGCCTGTGAGTGGTAGTTTTTAACGTCGATTTTACTTTGCACCAATACTCTGCGCAATGGCTGCGAGTTTAAAATCAACTTTCATGAGAAGCTTTTTATATTAGTTTAAAAGAAAACTAATACCCTTAAGAATTATATAAAAAAAGCAAATATATTCCTAAATATATATATAATTTTTTTTGTAAATGTGCATTTGGGCCACCATGAGACATTTCGTCATGGACCACCATGAGACTGTGTGATGGAGGACAGTTTGACTTTCTTATTCAAATTATTAAAAATTAAATTGTTTTAGAAGTTTTTTAAATTATTATGGTATTGTTTTAGATGTCTAAAAGTAATATTACTTGCCTTAGTTTTAGTCTTGTATCAAATTGTTTAAAACAAAATTTTCAATCTTTTTTAGTTAACATTTGTTATGTCTCATGGTACCCCGGTGTCTGGGCCATCATGAGACACGATACCGAAAACTATTTTTGGATATATTTTTGTTGCAGAAAGAGATATTGGCTTTAGTACTTTATTTATTGTTTATTTAAGGTAACATAATTACCCAAAATTTATTTGACCGATATATTTTTAATAACATCTGAAATAATTAGGGTTGAATTTGTAAGTCTTATGGTGGCCCACCTTCCCCTATATGTATTGACTGACACATTTTATTCCCGTAGGTTAAATAATAACACCAACAAATGATTGATCTGTCTTAGCTGGGACACCCTGTATTAGTTTTAACAAATCAAAGCTACTGAACTGAGTTCAGTAGTTCAGTGAACTCTCAATAGTTCACTTTTTTATCTCTAAACTAAGTAAAATAATGTATCAGATTTTAGAGTAAACACGCAAAATAATAAGATTTTAAAATATATAAAAAATACTTTTCCAAAATGTCAGCTCTTAAAATGGCCCGGAACATTCATTTTTAATTGTTTTAATTTCGAATTATGATAGAACAAATGTAAGATATGGCAACATTGCAAGTAAAAGAGTAAAAAAAATAACCCTTATTGGTGGATTTAAAAATCGCGCTAATGATTGCATTTATTGAGTGATGCGCTGTTGCCAAATGCGATAACGGGTTTTAACATTTTTTTATTTATTTAGTTATTTGTTCAATAATAATTAAAAAAAAAAAACTAGAAATCAGTTTTTCATCATTTCTTTTGATCATTTTACGTTTTTTTTTTTAAACAAAAATATATTTTTGTCATTTTAAATTTGGTTTAAAAACCAAAACTCCATATCTTAAAACAACATTATTTTACAGTAATAAAGCGCCTGGATGCGTAGAGCGTTGAGAGTACAAGGTCACTAAACCTAGTTTAGAGATACAATAACTTAGAAATGAGGTATCGATATTTCCACAGTTTAGTAATAATAATATCATAGGATAGTCGGTAAATTAGTGAATTTCACTCTGTCAATAACGCTATACAATCTGAGTTGGCTATGGCGTGATCAAACGCCTCCTTGATGGTTTTTTCGAGTACTGATACAGCTTTATATCTGAGATTACCTATTGTCCACGAGGCCACTTTATCCACGAGCCAGCTCAACGACGCTAAACCGGAGGCGTCCACATCAATATCTCTGGAAAATAGAAAATAGATTATTAGAAAATAGTTTGTAGCTTAGGGGGTAAAAGCAACAAAAACTAATTTTACCCGTTATGTATTATTATACAGGGTGATCCAGCTTTCAGTACGCAAGCCAATAACTCTAAGGTTAACTAGTAAGGACTGGTGCAATTTATTATTAATATTAATAATATAAAAATAATAATAATAAAAAAATATTAAACTTATTTTAAATATTTTATTATTTACATTATTACATTATTAAAATTAAATAAACGTATTTCAAGAAGACGAAACTTGAGCTTCGTAAAAATTATGCAAATTTTAAATTATGAAAACTAAGATCTTCCACCGTATTTTTTCGGGCTTCGTATAATCCCCTCTCATCACCACTGTCACGTGATACCCGGGCTTCGTAAAAGTAATACCAGGGATAGATAAAACGTTTTCTTGCCAGTGGGTTTAATTTTTTTCCTACGACCTGGTTAGTAGTTAGTGCTTATTTTTCACCCGTTGCCATGACAGCGGTCGGAAAGTGACAGTCAGCTGATTTTACATATATTCTGTCAGAAAACAAGTGAACGTGAAACACAAAACGTCAAATTGATAAAATTAATTTTAACATAGTTTTTGCGTTTTTTATGTTTAGGTGTTAGATCGTAGGAAAAATAGTATACGCACCTTGCCGAAAACCTGTTTCAGGGCACTTCGAGTGCTTTTTTTTACTCGGCTCCGCCTTGTAAAAATATAAGCACTCTTGTGCACTGAAAACTATGTTCGCGTACTCGGTGCGTATTATACTATTATTATTCCTGTGGTGTGAAAATAACACCTGGAGGTGTTGAATTTTAAACCAAATTAAAGTAATTAACACCATAAAGGGAGAATTTTACTCTAACACTGCAATTTGTACCCCTATTTTCTACTGTGTAGTATGCCAGCCATAGAAAGAAGTTAATATGTTAACGTTAATCTTATTTAAAAAAGCTAAAATTTCATGATAAAAAATTCATGTATAAACCGGAAGTTGTTAACGAGTATTTTACGTTTTTTGATTAAATTTTCATGAAACTTCTGAAGGCCTTTTGAATAACTTTTTGTTATGTTTCACTTTTAACGAAGGTATAGAATAAATTAGAATTTATTTCTTAATAGTTTAAAAGTTACGTTTTAAACTTTAAATGTGTTATACATTTTTAATCTTACTTAATTTTTTTACTCTTTTATGGACAATTTATTGTTAGGTAGTCATGAAAAATAATTTTTTCCAAAATCCAAATTAACCAGGAGAAATACTAAAAGGGTTATAAAGAACTTTTACTTTCGGGTTTAGACCGTGTTAATGGATTTTCACTTTCCGACGTTTCGTCTCTTACTACTAGAGACATCTTCAGGGATTAATCTGAAACTAAGTTTCGAATCAACTTGTGTCACTATTTATGACTAGTTGTGGTTATTCACGGGTGAATAACCACAACGAGTCATAAATAGTGACACAAGTTGATTCGAAACTTAGTTTCAGATTAATCCCTCTAGTAGTAAGAGACGAAACGTCGGAAAGTGAAAATCCATTAACACGGTCTAAACCCGAAAGTGAAAGTTCTTTATACCTTAATGGCCGTGAAAGCTTAAAATCTAAAACTAAAAGGGTTATTAATTTCTACAGGGATTTCTTTTTTAAATATTATCTTATTGTAAAACATGAGATATGTCTAAATTAATCTGATATATTTTTTTATATATGAGTTCTGACATTTAAAGATTTTTTTTATTTTCAAAGTAAATGGTTTAATTATACAATATCCTGTTTTTTTTTATTTAGACTTGCATCTCGCTTCATCATATTTATATCTTTTATACGCCTTTTATTAAAATAAAAGAAGAATTTTTATTTCGTAGTGTCACTAATACTATTTTTAAAAAGGGAAAAAGGACT
>OY294051.1:25445539-25540631 GCA_958510825.1 Brachypterus glaber
AGCTTTTTCGAAATTTTCACCACTGTGCTGCGGCGCTAATTATTGTATTGAACATGGTGATGCCAGTCAATCCGCTTAATATGAACCATCCCCCGTGTAAAAAGACTGGCTCTTTTTGGGAATTTAAAAAAGCTTTTTGTTGATAAAGTTATAAAGCAAAGCTTTTTGGCGAATAGGCCAATAGGCTTGCCCCCTCCCCCATCCTATTAAAATCCTCCGGGCGCCCCTGCGTTAATGTTTACGGGGTATTGACGAAGGTAAAGAGGAAAATAAGGTAAAAAAGAAAAAGAGGGTAAATTGGTTGGTCTTAACATTACAATCTGCCAAGAAAATATTTAGTACCTACCGTTTTCAATCCCGGTCTATGGGGACCTTAATTTAAATTTTCTGAACAAAAGAGTAGATTTGCAAACATGTGAAAGCCTTTATTATACTCTTCGCATCCTACAGAATAGCTACCGTCAAGTGGGGTGACTTCGGACGGCGTGGCCACGCCACGCCACGCCAGTCGTGGTGACTTCGGACACTTTTCCGCAAAACGCTCTGGACCAAAGCAAGTTGTGGGGATCCGCCGGATCCGGTTTTCCGGATTGCAATCCCTAGTCGTAATACACTAATAATTTAAAATAAGTAAGGGAATATATTTTATCGCTGAGCACAGCTGTGCAAGAAATATAAAGTCGGTGGAAAACTAGTATCTCAAACACACCTAAAGGGTTAAATAAATTATAAACATTGATTATATCAATCATTATAATATAAAATCAATTTAAATTTATATATTTATTGGACATGAATTATTGATAATATGTAATTATAATAATATATTTTTGCATTTTTTAATTAATAATGAAGACAGTTCATTTTAGCTGTACCTACACATTGTAGAAATATGGCAATGCTCCTGCTTATTAGGGGAAAGTAGGATAACGGTGCGCAGTGGGTAACCGTGTGCTCAACCGAAAATATATATTACGAGGTATTCTGAGACATCTCTGGCACCAATGCTTAAGAGGCGTGTCTAAAAATTCGCTAGCACCAAAAACGGCAACTGAAAAATGAAAGTTGTCCACAATATTTCAATATGTCTGAATTTATGTTTGTTGTTATTATTTTGCACGTGTTCGAAATAAGATGGTAAGTTCATAATTCTTTACCGATTAATCTAAACTAAATATATTTTACAAGGATATGATCATTTGCATTTATTCATGCAATTTTGTTAAAAATTAAATAGTTCTTTTTATGTGAAGTCATTTATTTTTAATTTAATGATTAGGTAATGATTCACGTGCCCCATTATTTAATGGTAATAAAATTAAATAAAAAAAAACAAGTTTTTAAAGTTAAAACCCTGTTATTAATTACATATTACGTATAACTAAAAAGTAGAAAACAAGAGATATACAAAAATTTTTAAAAACTAGATTTTAAAAGAAGGATTTTAAAACGTTCTTTAAACGATTAAAAACTTCAAACCCCTTCTTTTAAAAATCTAGTTTCATTTAAATATAGCTTGGTAAACATAGCTTAAATAGCTAGTGTTTAATAAATATTTTTGCATAATTTTCTTTTTTTATCTTTTGTGCATAATTCCCCAACAAGTGCGCACCATTGCCCGAAATGCACTTTTGTACTTAGAAGTACATTTTTTGTGATTATTGTAAAACCTACTTAAATTTTAATGATACTCGTTAGTCTATAAATAAGACTTCTTTTGCCACTTATAAAATTTCTATTACATTCATATCAAGTTTTGCTTAGGTGCGCACCATTCCCTCACTTTCCCCTAACTGGTCATTACCGACATTATCTTTTTGACGCTGCTCCTTAAAACCCCCGGTTTAATTTGGAATGGAATTAACATGAATAATTTTTCCTTTTTAAGAAAAAAACAACAATGAAAACTCTTGATATCTAATCTTAAGCAATTACAAACGATTTAAAATTTTTCTTTAAATGATAAGCCTTTTGTTCAGTTTTAACATCAGTTGACTTAACAAGCTCCATTAAAAGGCCTGAAGCGACAATATAATTAAAAAATATGGCATTTAATTTTAATTAAAACAAATAAAAAGAACGGTGCAATCTACTTTAGTGGCTTATAAATTTTATTTCTGCAGTGCTCAACTGAAAACTTGGACGTTGTTTATTGGTACAGGCAAAATGTACGGAAAAAATAGTCATTTTGTTTTTCCCTTATGTTCAAGAATAATTGTTTAATATATGATGGTTATTAACCATATACCTAACATTCTCAAATTTTTTGCCATTTTTTTACTAGGGTATAGAACACATCGTTAAAAAAATACGTAAGAAAAATATTGTCCGGTCAAGAGTAATTGACTTATTTTTTGAGGGCTTGTGTAATATGTTTAAATTTTTAATTAAATATTTATTCATTTATTTACAGGCCTGGGGCCCCAAGATGCCATTCAGGCCGGGGGCCTAGACGGCTTTTGAAACAACGCCACAGTGGTCAGTGCCTATAATAGATAATACACACATCGCCAAAATTCTTGCCCTTCCCAATTAATTTAAAACGCAAACAAAAATTATTCGAACAAATTTGTGGGTTCAATTCCACTTGTCATTTATTGAAGTTCTTTATCGCATGTAAGTTTATTTTCATGGAATAAGTACACGGACAGGAATTAAATTTAAAAAATTGTATTAATTACTTTTTATTGAAAAAAATCAAAATCTTCACAAAATGTGAGAAACAAATATGCCAATAATCAGTATGTCCTACCCTGTTCTCAAACAACACATTTACGCCTAAAACATTATTAAACGATTATCCTTCCATTGCGAAACGAAAATGGAGAAAATTTATTTTTTATAGACGATAACGCCACTTGAGTGTACTCCCCACGCACAAGAAGGGTTGCCAAATTTGCTAAAGCAAGGGTATGTTCAATGAATGAAGTGGTCAGCAAACTCACCTGACATGAATCCTTGTGAAAACGTGTGGGATATGCTAAAAAGGGCCATTTTAAATAGAGATAACCCCCCGTTCAAGAAGAATGAAACAACATCGCAGGAAGCCATTAGCAACCTTTTTACTGGCATGCACAGACGTGTTTATATTTTGCTTGAGAACAGAGGAGGGCATACTGGTTGTTGGCATCTTTGTTTTTCACATTTTGTGAAGATTTTGATTTTTTTCAATAAAAATTAATTAATACAATTTTTTAAATTTAATTCCCGGCCGTGTACTTATTCTTTGAAATTAACCTTAAATGTGCCAAAACATTTTAATAAAATGTAGAATTGAACCCACATACACAGAAAAAAAGGTTATCTTGACAGAAGATAATAAATTATCTTGGATTTATATTATCTCAAATCGAGGTAATAATCTTTTTTTAAGATCATGTATCCTCGGTTTAAGATTATCTGTGACTTTAGTTTCCTTTAATTATTCTCTGGGTAGAAAAATCCTTGTGTCAAGGATTTTTTTCTTAAATGCATGACATTTAAAATAGTAACAGAGAATCAAGAGTTATTATCTTGACTCAAAGCCCCTATTGTCCTTACGGTAAAGAGTTTTGCCGGCTGGCTGGCAGACAATTTGCGCAGTAGTTTAAGATATGCGCAGGAGATAAGTTAGGTTTGTTTTTTTTTGCCGTCAGTTGTCTTTAAAGGTGTATCATTGTTTTCATCTGCTTTAAAATGGACGAATTGTAACTGTTACCCTCAAACGATGGGGATTTTCAAATTTACTTAAAAAATTCACGGGTAAGTAGCATTACATAATTTATACCTATAAGCGCAATTTTGCAATGCGTTGCAACAAGTTTTTCTTCAAAAACAAGTGCTTTTTCCTACGACCACCTATGAAACCATATTTCACACGGTTAACAGAGTAAGAAAGTATCATATTTCATAGGCGTGCGAAATAATATTATACATGTGTGGGAATTTTTTTCAAAATATTCTTTATTCTATTAACCCTGGAACCTGACTGTGGGGTCAATATGATTTTGAATCAAGAGAATCATAATCTTAAATCAAGATATAATTCTCTTCATTCAAGATCATATTATCTTAAACCAAGACTTGGTCCAAGATAATATGATCTTGGATAAAGATAATATAATCTTAAATAAATGGTTTAAGTGGCTTTGATTTAAGGAAATGTCCTTAAATCTATGACCCCAATGCCAAGGTCACGGCGGACTTGATCCAAGACAGTCATGGCGTTGAACATATCGAAAGCCATGGCGGCCTTGGTTCAAGATCGTTTTGCTGTGATTCAAGGTATCCTTTTTTTTCTGTGTAGGTATTTGGTATAATCATTTTTGTTTACGTTTCAAATTAACTGAGGGGGCCAAGAATTTTGGTGATGTGTGTAGTACGACTATCAACACATTCAACTTTTTGTAATAAAATACTAATTTACTGAGATAATGTAATATATAAATCAACTAGGTTATACAATATCCCCAGACAAGGCACAAAAAAAAGGTTGACAAGCCATTATAAGATTCTCTTACCATAGCTATGCACGGTTCAGCTGAAAAGTAAAAAAACGAAAGAAAATAAGCACCATGAAATCTACTACCAGAACTTGATTTCTTAGTAACTTTTAAGTTAAAAAATAAAATAAAATAAATCGACGGTGAATTGTTTTTCCACCCTAAAAAGAAAATAAAAATGTTTACTTTGTAGGATTTTTTACGCTGATTTCAAATCTATGTTTATATGCAATATACCGACAGAGATGTGTATTTCAATTTCGATTTCGTGAAAATTTCTTATGTATCGAAAATATACCAAATCTGTATTTGTGTATTTGCATGCAGAATGAAGAAAAAATAATATTTTTTGTTTAACTAAAAACCAACATAATAACATTTAGGTAGAATTTATAATAAAAACACTGTACAATATTAATCAAATATATTTAAGTCAAAAGTCTATGTTTAACTTTTTCATAATCTAGTTTTAAATCATACCATGGAAATAAACTTATTTAACACGTTGAAAGCCACATTAAATTAGTTGTCTGGGGCAACACTGTCCCATGGAACTGTATGCTTTGAGTTATCGTTGAAGTTGCTGGTTTGCTTACAATATTATTATAGTATAAACACCTCAAAAATAACTCCATAATAGTACTGCAACTTAAAAAACTAGTCACAACAGTCCAGCCTAATTACACATTGAGTTACAGCATGTTAAATCCGTAAAAAATAATAAAACACCGCAAAATATTTTAATTTTGTAGTCAAGAGCAGTGAACACAACACAGACCCTTTCCCTTGGCCCCACTGTAGTAGTCAATGTACAAAGTTATTTTTATTTAATCATAGATAAGATCTTGGTGACAAGACACTTGATACTTGAAGTTTCGTTAGGTGCAATGTTGCCAAATCGTGCATTGACATACGTCAAAATTCGTAAATAATTAATTAATTAAAGTATGTTCCGCGATGTCGAAAGGGCTTAAATTTTGGCTAAGTATTTATTTTGTATGTAAGTATAAGCAATGCTTATTAAGCATGTAAAGTCTTCTCGTTGAAGGCGATTTAGCCCAAAATACGATACCCTCCTTTGTTATCTTTATTTAAAAGTAAAGGTCTGGTAGCATATTTTGTGATGCTTCTGCTGGAACGTGTATGGAGATAATCATATACACATATTTGCAACGTACCACGTTTATGTAATATCCAAATAATATAAAACCTTTGAAATTCAAAGTTTAAATCAGAAAAAATTTTAGAGTTAATCCATTTGTTTAACAATGCGCATGCGCTAGAAAAATATGAAAGGAAGATCCCTATTATTTTTAAAAATAATATCTTCCAAAACAAAAAATTATTGGAGGTTAAACTTTTCAAAAAACTCGAATAAAGCTGAAGGGAAAGTCAGATTGACATTTTTTTTTGGAAAATTTACTTTTAATATAAGATATAATCATACCAGTTAAAAAAAAAGTCGCCCATTTTTTTCCCAAAATTTGAGCTTTATAATGGTGCACCATTATAAAGCGGTGAAGTACACTATTTACTATGAAGAGTATGGAATGCGATTACATATCTTTAAGACTTGTTTTAAATATACAGGGTGATCAGTAACAGCCATGCCAAAATTTAAGAGGGAATTCTACATCCAAAAATATGAAAAAAAGTTTCTCTAAAGGATGGTCCGGAAATGAGCCCTAAGGGAGCTACGGACCTTCGAAGATGACATATTGAATGGGGAACAAAAAAAAAAGCATCAATAAAATTCTAATGATGCAGGACGATTCTTCATTTAAAACTGAGCAAAAAAGTATTCTTCTCCAAAACACCTAAATTTAATATTAAAGGAGTAATGGCCTTTTAAAAAGTAACGTTTTTGATGGCACAAAATGTTACTTCCTCTTAACTGCATTTTTTATGTATTTTTACTCAAGGAATCCATATTTTTTACAAACAATCCAAAAAAAGTACACATAAAAAAGTTTGGGGCAAAAATGTGGTAAGCCTAATACATTTTTCCGTCTAGGGACGCCTCTGGATGGGCCTCTGGATAAATTCAAAAAAATAAATTAACCAAAACTTATTGCCCTTAATAATACTAGTATACGTGCAAAAGCTCGTCGCTCTAGCTTAAAAGGTACCAGAGTTATTAATTAAAATCATTATTTTTATTACAATTTTAAAGGGCCGTAGCTCCCTTAGGGCTCATTTGCGGAACAACTTTATAGGAACTTTTTTTCATATTTTTGGATTCAGAATCACCTCTTAAATTTTGGCATGGCAGTTATTGATCACCCTGTATGTTTTACACGTACTCATAAGTGCATAAGTTAAAAAGCTTGTTGTATCTCAAAATATATTCTATAGACATGGGGTTCATACTTTAAATCATAATCAGGGCGTTACATTCCCGAGGGAACTGGTAGCCACCGATTAGGCTCATCTGACCATGTTTTTAAGGATAGTCCTCATTTTCTTTTTCTGTTATTTCTTTTTTAGGTATTGGTTTTGGCTTTTCCACTAATTTCCTTTAGTCCATTCGGTCTTTAATTTTCCACTTTTGAGTCATTTTTTTTATGTTCACTTGTTCGTCCCATCTAAATTTTGGCCTTCCTTTATTGTCCTTCTGGTTTCCACTGTGTCATTCTACGAACCGTTGTGCATTATGTGTCCATATGATAATTGGTATGGACAATGTCCATGTTGTATTTTCGAAGCTTTTCTCGTTCTTATGTCTTCATTATTTAATATTTCCAAAATTTCCTTATTTGTTAATTTTCTGTCTTCCTCTTCATTTATTTTCTTTGGTCTGTATATTTTTTAATGATTTTTCTCTCAAATGCTTTTAACCCCTCTTCATCTTTTGTCCTTATACTTATGGTATCTGCTGCATATGTAACTGGTTTTATTGAAGTTTTGTATATTCTATACAGGGTGATCAGTAACTGCCATGCCAAAATTTAAGAGGTCATTCTACATCCAAAAATATGAAAAATTGTTCTTATAAAGGTTGGTCCGGAAATGAGGCCTAAGGGAGCTACGGCCCTTCGAAGATTACATATTGAATGGGGAACAAAAAAAAAGCATCAATAAAATTTTAATGCTGCAGGGTGATTCTTCATTTAAAACTGAGCAAAAAAGTATTCTTTACCAAAACACCTGAATTTAATATTAAAGGAGTAATAGCCTTTTAAAAAGTAACGTTTTTGGTGGCACAAAATGTTACTTCCACTTAATTGCATTTTTTTTGAAAACGGTTGCTCCTACAGTATTACACTATGACATTTTTTATGTATTTTTACTGTAAAGCAATCGAGCAGGTCAAACGTTATAGTATAAATACATACCCCAAAAACAACTCGATAATATTACTGAAAAACTAGTCTAGTTCAATACACATTGTGTATTTTACACCATCCGTAAACATTAACGACAAAACAACAAAATATTTTAATTTTACAGTCAAGCGCAGTCAACACATCAGAATACACAGCCCTTGGCCCCACAGTAGAAGTTATTTTTAGTTTGACATGACATGACACTTAACACGAACCATCATTAGGTGCAATGTTGCCAAATCGTACATTGACATATGTCAAAATTCGTAATTAAAATAATTAATTAAAGTATGTTTCGGGATGTAAAAAGGGCTGAAATTTTACGTAAGTATTTATTTTTTATGTATCTATAAGCAAGTAAAGTCTTATCGTTGCAGGCGATTTAGCCCAAAATACGATACCCTCGTTTATAAGAAAGTTTTGTACATTTTATAATAGTGCAATTTTTAATTTGAAACAGTCCATTAATATCGTAATTAATCTTATAATATCTTGTTTAATATTGTGTCCAAGTTATAAAGATTGTAAAACTTTAGTTTTGTAAATTTTTCGTTTTTAGGGTATTAATAAACTTATTTGTGGTAGCACTGCTAACTTAGCAGGTCGTTGTGTATTAAATTTTAGTTCGGATTAAACATTAAAATTTGTTCCCTATTGAAAATGACGGGTCTGCGCGGGTATAAATGTTGCATAGACCGGACTTGAGCCGGTGAATTTCATCCGCTCAAGTCCGGTTTATGCACTATTTATACCCGCCCAGAACCGTCATTTTCAGCAGAGTTATTTAATTTTATTATTTTTGTCGATAATAAGGATCTTTAATTACTTTTTTTTAATCGCCTGTGGCACTTTTGATATATAAATTGTTTAATAAATATTTCGTCTGTTTTTTCTCTTTTCATCATTTTTGAATTCTTTGAATAACTCACGATCTTTTGTTTTCATGGCTACCTAACAAACTATGTAAAAAATCTAAAACGAATTTTAATTATTATAATAATATTTATAATTTTAAAAAATTATAGCAAACATTTTAGACTTCAATGCGATTGGGTTTTTTATCATATACAGGGTTATTCTTTTAATTAGTACAGTGCCTATAACTTTTAAATGGCGTAAGATATGGAATTAAAATTTGAAAAAGGTATAATGCATATGATAAAATATGTTTTAACATAAATAACACATTTTTATATTTTAAAATAACACAAGGGGGACAATTTTAAATGGAAGGATGGCTCATGTAAAATATTATTAGAAAGGTTTTACAATTGTTTATCTAACAGTGTATTTATATTTTAATTTTAAGTTATATTGGGTTATATTTGGCTTTAAATTTTTAATAAATCATTAATGCAATGTGTAAATGCTCTCATAATAACACTTCAATGAAGCTTAATATTAAAATTCTAAAAAACAGGTCAATTTAACTTATTATAACCTTGCACTGTAAAAATTGCATGTAAAATAATGTAAAAATACATGAATTTACATAGTACGGAATAGTAAATTTACTATTCAGGACTATGAATAATTCATGAATTTATGTAAAATAATGTAAAATAATGTAAAATAATGTAAAATAATGTAAAAGAATGTAAAACAATGTAAAAGAATGTAAAAGAATGTAATATAATGTAAAAGAATGTAAAATAATGTAAAAGAATGTAAAATAATGTGAAAAAATATATTTACATTGATTTACATATTTTTACATGATTTTACAATGTCGGGCTATGTTATTTTAAGACGCGCGTACGCTTTGGACAATAACCAAGAAGGCGTCGCATCATCAGAGATAGCTACGCATGCTGCTAGGTTAAAGTGTTAAAAGTGTAAAAAAGGTAAATATTATTTATGTACGATATTTAAATGTTTTATTTGTGGCCTAAAATTTGCGTTCATTATAAATTACGATCTTTATCAACCAATAGATCTTTAAAGAAAGATGTAAGCAGTTTATACTCGTATTAAGGGTGCAAATCGTTTGGTTTATTAAACCAAGTGAACTTTACGCTACGATTGTGGCCTAAAATTTGCGTTCATTATAAATTACGATCGTTATCAACCAATAGATCTTTAAAGAAAGATGTAAGCAGTTTATACTCGTATTAAGGGTGCAAATCGTTTGGTTTATTAAACCAAGTGAACTTTACGCTACGATATTTCAAAAAAGCTTTGACACAGAGACTTGTAATTTGGAACAAACATTTTCTAAGTAGTAAATATTTTTTTTCAAAGTTCAAACCATGTAATTTTTAGCGTTCCGGTCTATGCACAATATTACCATTCTGGACTATGTAATTTTTAGCGTTCCGGTCTATGCAAAATATTACCATTTTGGACTATGTAATTTTTACCGTTCCGGTCTATGCAAAATATTACCATTATGGACTATGTAATTTTTACTATTCCGGTCTATGGCAGCATATTACCATGTACGGACTATGTAATTTAATGTAATTTATTTTTACCGTGTGGGCAAAATAAATCTGCATTATTTAAGGTTAAAAATTTTATCTCCAAACCTCCTCATTTTATACTCTTAAATAAAGGAAAAATAAAGGCCTTTATTATCAAATTCAAAAAATATTATTGACCAACCCTTACTTGGAAGGCAGGTTACAGTTTTATTAAAACTAACTCAGGGTAGGAAAGGGTAAGGCGATTTATTTATTTTTAATACTAGCATAAACAATTTTTGATAATCCCTGACATAAAAGTTAGGGGATTGCTGTTTAAGATTTGGATTTGGGGTATGGAGGTAAGATTTATAATGTTCAAATGTGCAGATTTAAGTTGCTCTGATGATGAATTAAATCGATCTCTTTTGTAGAGTTTTAATATTTTGCTCGGTTTCGGAGATATTAAGGGATGTAATGAATGTAATATATTGATTTCTTTTCAAAATTTAAAAGCTATATGTATGTAAATCAGTTGTTGTGCCCAGGCTTTTATATGGATGTGAAACCTGGGTACCATATAGAAAACATGTAAACAAACTCGAGCAATTCCAACAAAGGTTTCTCAGAAATCTTTTTAAAATACCTTGGACTGACTATATAACCAATGAATCTGTACTGCAACGTGTCAACTGTCAGCCTTATTAGTTCGAACACGTTAAGGTGGGTAGGGCATCTGATAAGAATGAACGACAATCGCATTCCAAAACTAGTCTTCTATGAACTTGGAACTATGGAAATTGTCGGGAAAAGAAAACCAGGAGCACAAAGAAAACGATACCGAGACAACCTTAATATAACACTTTCACTTTGTAATGCTCCTACCAACTTAGAAGCACTTGCCCTAGACAGGGTAGCATGGCGAAGTCTATGCGCAACTTCACGGATGAGTTCAACATTGAGAAAAAACCGAAATAGACAAGGGGAAAAGAATCAAAGGGCAAATAATCCCCAAAATCGGACATGCGATATCTGTGGCAAAAAAAGGACTCATCGCTGAAGATAAATTGGAATTGAAATAAAAAAAAGGAATCCTCGGACACGAGGTCCGGCTACGAAGACGATATTGATTTCTTTTCAAAACTTAAAAGATAAAAATTATATTCCAATTTATTCGGAAATCTAAAAATAATCAATCATTTAAGATTTTGCCGTCCCCCTAGTATTATTGTAAATTTAAAAAATATACAATTTATGATCTGAGATACTTTATTTTACCGCAGAGGAGGAAATCTTAGAAACTCGAGATAATCTTTGGAGGTAATCTGGAGGAAATCTTTGAAGATTTCCTCCTAAAGGTGTACAAACTTTTATCAGCGGTTTCGATATCTTACGCCGCTCTAAAGTTAGAGGCACTGTACCATTCAAAAGAATATATATTTTTTGTAGTTTATTATTATTTTATTTTAATAAAATTTATTTATATTATAACTTATAATATTAGAAAATACTTTTTTTTTTAACGCGCTAGATTTAGGAATACAATTTAAATGTCTGTTTTTTGTAAATACTAAATTTAAATCAATTTTAACTCCATTAAGTTTGCATTTTTCAACACGAGTTTAATCATTCTTCAATAAAATGTCTTTAACTTTTAAATTTAGTATTTGGCAATATACAAAGTGTAAACATGTGATCAAATAGCGATGAAATTTAAGTATTACACAATCCCCTTTCCCTGCCCACATTTTTAAAGCTAAAAATATAAAATAAATGTAAGAACAGCTTGTTTCATTTAAGTTTTTCAAATTTTAAGTAGATATCTCGAAAGTTAAGGGGAGAAGGGTTGTGACTTTTGGACCGCATTGTATGTGCGAAAGGGTTAATTTAAATTACATTTAAATTAAGTATCTGTAATTACACTTAGAAGTGGCTTAAAGTTACAAAGTGCTAAATTGTAATGGCTCCTGATGCATTGTTTCCAATTGGTCGTATTATTTATTAGATCTGAACAAACAATGATACCAACTTAATAGCGCTTAACGGTTCGAAAATAATAAAACTTTAAAGTTTTAAATTCATACGCGAAGTGCAAAAAGAGCCATTTTAGTTATAGGCACTTTAGACTCAATGCGAGTGGGTTTGATATCATATACATTTAAATGGTAAAGTTTTTTACAAAAAAATTCATAACTTTTTTGTTTTTTGATAAAAAGGGCTAAAATTTTAGGTGTGTGACGACTGCCACAGACAAACTGAACCGTCGCAGCGCTATCCTAGTGGCATAGGTATAAAAGTGTACCCCTTGACTACCGATAGATGTCGTTACGAGTTTAGATTTCGAAGATTTAGATATCGAAAATCGACGAGAAACAGCGTGGGGTTCGTACGTACCCCCTGTGCCAGGTAAAGGTTAAATTCATTACTAAGAAATTAAATGTAGAATATTCTTAATAGATTAAAAGTCCAGTCAAATAATAAATGTAAATTGCAATAAATGTGCACGGGCTGATATTTTAAAGGGTAGCAGTGGATGGTAACATAACACTCCTGTTTTTCACAGGGTGATTTGCGTAAGGGGTGTCCGCTATCTTGAATTTCAGGGGTGACTTGCTTAATATATCTTACGATAGAAAATGCATATAACCAATTTTTTTAAGGACGAAATTTCCAACAATTTTGTTTGGATATTTTTTTAATATATTAATAACAATCGAGTTAATTAAAAAATAGCCATGTTGGAGGTGGAGTTGTTTTTTCTATTTTTCAGACAAACAATTAATCGGAAGATAAAAGTTATGGGCAAACTTGTAGCTTTTCAAATTCTCTAAAAGTTTCATATATTATAAATTTTCATAGGTACATAGGTACGGTTACAGAGGGCGCAACTCGACTTTCAGCGCCCACTGTAACCAATCATGAAAATGCATGATATATAAAACTTATAGAGAATTTCAAGAGCTACAAGTTTGCTCATAAACACTTCTTAATTTGGCTGAAATATCGAAAAAAAAAACAATTTTTCCCCCAACATGGCCATTTTTGAATATTTATAACTCGACTGCTATTAATATGTTAAGAAAATTATCCAAACAGTAATTATTGGAAATTTTCTTCTTAACAAAATTGGTTATATGCATTTTTATTGTAAGATGCATATTTAGCGAGATAACCGCACTCACTCCTAAAATTCAAGATAGCGGACACCCCTTACGCAAATCACCCGTTAAAAACTAACGGGTTTATTCTGTTACTATCCACTATTTCCCTTTAAAATATCAGCCCATGTATATTTATTACAATTTAACAAAGGAATTTCTCGTTATTTGAGTGGACTATAATAACAATATATTAATTCATTAAAAACTATATTTCCTCGAAAAATTTTAAATCCACCCCTAAGGGACTGGGGGTAAATTTCATGATTATTGGTATATTGGTGTTTTTGAGGTTGCTAAAAGTGAATCTAATAATAAAAATGGTCTAACTTTACCACCCGGGGACAGGGGGCAATATTATTTAAATATTTATAATATTTTTACGTTTTGTAAAAATTGGAATTTTAGGGTTTTCACTGAAACTGATTTTAACAATAAAAAAATCCATGCCTGGGAGTGGGAAAAAAGCTTTTTTATTGTGCAGTGTATTTTTCATAAATATAACTTTTTAGACAAAAGTTTCTCATTTTCATAGAATTTTTACAGAAATACCTTTTATAGTATATTAAAGTACTAGTTTCATAACATACGTTTTTAGCGCACGAGTACAAGTTTAGAAAACGAGCCGCTTGCGGTGAGTTTTCTAAAGTACTAGTGCGCTAAAAACGTGATATGAAACCAGTGCTTTATACAATTTTTTCTATTTTGCTCTAAAATTTTAAAAAACTTACATTTAAATTGATGACTGATTTAGGGATTTTTGTTTCGGGTTGGCATTACAGTTTTCGTCATGTTTAAAATTCTAAGAACGAATATTATTTTGATATGTTTTATAGTCATTTCTTCTCTTTTCCACTGCAAGTAACCAAGCCACAATTTTAACACGGTAAAACATAACCTAAACACAAAATTTTGTAGAAAATTAAACTTTAAACCGAAGTTCACAATTGCACGGCAAACGTCAAGAGATAGACTTTTGTCTGTCGCCAAGCCAAAAGAAAAAAAAAGTAGAGACCTCTTATGGGCCTATAAGAACACGCAAAATGGGTGTGATTATGAGCTTATGAGTCGCAAAATAGAAAAAGGTATGTTAAAACATAATTTGTATAAAGGGAATTAGTTGACTTTGTATAATGAGAGTTAAGTTTTTAGCATTTAAATAATTTTTATCGTTATACAAGTTCCCGAGAAATTGCCATCCGTCATTAAAGGGTATCTGTTTTAGCTTTTTTTTAATTTCTGTTGCATTATTTTGTACTTTTGGTGAGGTGGATTTATTGGATAAATGTTATTGGATCGACGAAGTGCACAAAACAAGCTTGCTAAAAAGTAATAGCTCAGTAAATCTATTTTTGGAATATGGACGAAGGAACGTCATTTTATAATTATTTTTTGTTACGACGTTTTTATGTCTTTGATAAATGTTTATTCTTAAAATTATTTTACCAACAATTTTAGTGAACTTATTCTGCATCCGTCAAGGCATAGATTTTGGGCTTTTCTTCACGATTTTGTAACAATTGTCACGATTTTTGTTGGGATTTTTCTCACGTAGGCCGTTAGCCATAGGCCATAGACCATACTGTCCTGCTAAGACAAGTTGTCCTATCTACAAAAATTCACTTTTTGAGATAAGCACACCATTGTATTGCTTTACACTAGCCCCATGTGCCTACTAAAAAGAAATGTCATGTCTAAAACTCAAATCCTAACAATTAGCCTAAGATGTTTGTCCTATGTGGAAAATTTTCAATGTTTTCTAAATAAAATTGTCCTTAATGTTTTCTAAATAAAATTGTCCTAACTAGTCTTTACTAGACGAATAAGTCAGGACTAGGACTAACTTTACTGATATTAGTAATTTTATTGGACTTTTTAGATCATTTTGTCCTAACTTTTTCCGATAGAACAAATAATGCATTTATTATGACAGTTTATTTTTCTGACAAAAAAAATATGATATATTTTTTTTTCAAAGGATATCACGTATTTTTTATTTAAAATAAAGCAGAACCCAACGCCATATTTATTTAAACATGTGTTCAAAAAGTGCAAACAAAAACAATAAAACTGGACATATCTCAAAACATCTAATTTTCAGATAGGACAACTTGTCTTAGCAGGGAAGTATTACAAAGTCAAGCTTTAATCTGTAATAATAACGGAGATATTGGCTGTAAAGAATTATGATTATAGGTACATTTAAAAATGAAACAAGGACAATATTTTTAAAAATATCATTCCTATTGGGAATATCATTCCCATTTTGAATTATAAATTTTCTCCTCGCCACGTTTAAGATTAATTGATAAACTCACATTAATCACCGTTTATATAAACACTTTTATTTTAACACCTTCCCATAAAAAGCATCAATACAGGAACAATTCCTAAGGGTAATGCTTAGTATGCTAAAGTACACTAAACCAAAAAAAAAGAATAGAAAATAAAATAAAATTCGTAACAATCGAAAATATGGTTCAGGAGGTATTGAACATCAAACTTAGACAACATTTTAGATGAGTCACTAAAATTAAAAAAATATATGTTTGCAAATTACACGTACTACTAGAGTGTCCAAGATACGAACCTCAAAGAAAATCTCTCCTATAAAGCCTCTTTGCTGAGTTACCGCAACCCATAAAGTAGGCCTCCATCTTAAGTAAACTCTCTCAGATCATAGTCCGCAATAATTTTTTTTTCTACGATCTAATATAAAATTTAACATTTCTACAAAAACAAATAAGGTTTTCAGACCGCAAAATAACCTATTTCTTAGCATTTTACTTTTCTGTTCGTTACAATGACAGCAAGCGCAAAATTGAATTTTAGGTGTAGGCAACCGGCAGGTCAATCGTAAAACTGCAGTCAGGTACATGCTACGATGTTTTAGCCTGCCATTTTTTTAATATAAAATTATTATTTATTTTGAATCAAATCTCAATTTCGTGTGCTAAATAATTTTTGTTGCGAATGAATTATGGAGAGTGACAGTGATAAGGATTTTACTTCTATACTCTAGATTTTCAGAAAATTGTAAGTGCAACGACCTTACTGCCTGAAATTTATTTATTTATTTTACATCGTAGAAAAAATGTTGTTTCTGTTACGAGCCTATTCGACTTTACAACCTTATCAACAAAAAGTTTTTGTTAATTTCCCAAAACTAGCCAAGCTTATTTCACGGCGGTGTAGGGTTAGTATAAAATAATCATATACGAAACAGACTGAGTGACATCATCGTATTCAATACAACATTTAGCGCCGCAGGCAACTTTTTTTAGAAATCCTATGGTATTTTTCGGAATTTCATATACAATTATTTTATAATAGAAATTTACGATACAAGTAAGTTAACAGCATCATTAAGATACTCGTTTGGTCATATGATCATATTAATGGAAGAAAAGAGTGCTGTAATGAAAATGCGTAAGTTAAGAAGCTCTTAAGTATTGTGATATCAGAATATTGGTAATCAGCTAAGCGCCGCAAGCGATTTTTTTTTAATTTTCAAGTTCGCCTATTTTCCTTACATCGGATTTCAAAAGAAAAATATTTATAAAACTTCAAGTAGCCAGAGAAAACCTCTAACAAAATAACATATTATCTTAAGAGCCGCAGGCCAAAATTTTTAGAAACATTCATGTTTCATGTACTTCTAAGATACAGGTATGTAAGTTATTGAATATATATTATTAATTAAAATTGTTGTCACCTTTTTGTTAACCAGTTTAGTGCCGCAGGCAATTTTTTTAGAATTTTAAATTTAAATTTTTAATTTTAATGACATGCACTAAACACCTTAAAATGTTTTAAAAACCTTTTAATTAAAATTTATGGCCGGCACTCGGACTCGGCTCGATAATCGTGTTATTGTTCCTCAGGAAAATACTTTTATAAATCATTTTCCAAACACCAGAATTTTCAAAGAAAATTAAAATAGTTTTTAAAATAGTTTAAATACCAGTTTCTTATAGATTTGCGTAACCATTTCCAGCGCCGCGGCGCGCCGCAAGCAATTTTTTTTAGAAATCAAACACTTTAAAATTGACAAAAACAAAACAAAACAATACATATCTATAAAGCCAGTGGGGCGACGCCAAGTACACTCAAACTAAGTAGCGATACGGCATATGCTCTACGTATTAAAAAAAAATCTTACGCTTAGTTTTCTTTTTTACTGACTTCGTCAATTACTTCGTTTTATTGCTGTATGCTGTAAAAAATCCAACCAACTGAAATCAAGCATTTTCAAACTGATGCAATGACGATTTTGCGAAATTCAAAAGTACCGTATATAATGGAAGATACCCATGAATGGAACACTTTTTAAACGGCTGCCAAAATTTTATTTATAATTTTTATAAGCATTTTTTTTAGTTATCATATTTGGAAATAAAAAAACACAGTTCAAGTGTTAAACCTGAATAATATTTATTTTTACTTAAACTAATAGCATTTAAAAAAAAAACTTAACTTGTCCCATTCAAGAACACGGTATTATTGAATGGGACAAAAATAAAAATTGCAATATATTATGAAAATAACTATTATTATTACTATTACTAATAACAATAAACATATGATGTCTTCATAACAAAAATAAGCTGTTAAAGTGTTAAATTCTTTTTTTATGTAGAATTTACCTTAAATAATTTTGCCAAACTTTGATTCATGTTTTTTCCAAATCATTATCAAATAATAGTTTGTTTTGAGTTCTAACTGTTCCAAATTGTTGTATGAATAATACACAAGACACTTTCTGTCCCTTTTTAAAGTCATTTATTATCTAAAAGAAATAGATAGGAATGAAATATGCAATAAAATAGTTGTCCCATTCAAGGAAAAAAAAAGTCCCATTTAATAACTTTCAGCAAACTGACATTTCTGTTCTCTCTCTCTTTCTCTCTCTCTCTCTCTCTCTCTCTCTCTCTCTCTCTCTCTCTCTCTCTCTCTCTCTCTCTCTCTCTCTCTCTCTTATATTAAAAAAAAAATTATTTTTTTTTTAAAAGAAAAATGAAATATAGTATTTTGATTTTTTTTTATATAAGTCTGGATACCGCACACAAACATAGTTTAGGCGGATCACCATCTTGTATTTATTATAATGTTGTTTAAATCTGAATAAATTGAATTGAAAAAATTGAATTGAAATAATACTAAGAATATTATCAAAAAAAATAGGCTAAAAATATTTACCTTTTATCTACAATATTACTTACGCGTTGTGAATAGTATTAAGGACAGACTTTGCGACTTTAATAATGCGTATAAAGTACGTTTTACTATACATTAGAAAATATAATAATCTCTTAACCGTAAAGCTACTAAGAGTGCAAGAAAACAACGTTTTATTAGAGTAAAGAATCATTTACATTGAACCTGAGCAGATTAATGATAGTCTCTGATGTTGGCATACCTGTGTAGATTAAAATTACCGAGATTTAATGGCGTTACTGGATTATAGTGTGCCATAATCGACATCCCGAGGATTTATCAGGATCATGTGCCCATTTGCAGCATCACTTTTCAAGATTAATTATAAGGCAAAGAACCAAAGTTGTTTTTTTCATAATTATTATACAACGTGCGTGCACTTTAATGTTTATCGATTATAATCGTTACTAGAACGTAAAAACCTCACGGTGTAAGCGGCGCTGTATGTATTCGCAATATACAGAGCGCCCCAAAAGTCACCCCCCCCCCCTCTTAGCTTTTGAACCAGTTGAGATATTGACTACAAATTTTTAACTTTTAAATAAGACAACTTAAACTATCTTTTAGCATTTATTTAATACTTTCAGCTCTTAAAATGTGGGCAGGGGGGCATGGGGGCACATTTTTTTAAATGGAAAGGGGGGTCGTGTAATACAACATTTTAAAGCTTATAAAATTCTCCATTTAACTCTATATTTTTAAATTAAAAAAAAATTGGGTTTAAAATGGGGTTGAAAATGGGTATTAATGTCAAAATTCCTCTAAAAAAAAAAAACAAATAATTTTTTAAAAATGCCTAATTTCATCATAAAAAAATGTTAATTATACTTTTAAACTAATTTTAGTTGACATAAATAAAAATTTATAAAAAAAACCTAAAAAATCGAAAAAATTGAAAAATCAAAACTTTAAAAAACATTTTCAAAAAAATTAAAAATGTTAGTTTAAATAGAGAATTTTATAAGCTTTAAAATGATGTATCACACGACCCCCCTTTCCATTTAAAAAAATGTCCCCCCATGCCCCCCTGCCCACATTTTAAGAGATGAAAATATAAAATATATGCTAAAAGATAGTTTAAGTTGTCTTATTTAAGAGTTCTAAATGTGAAGTCAATATCTCAACTGGTTCAAAAGTTAAGAGGGGGAGGTGACTTTTGGACCGCTCTGTATATTTGCTGTAACCACTTACACCACTGAAAAAAAAATAAAAAAAAAGACTTGCAAGTTTCTTTTTGCGTCCCAATTTTTTACGATATAAATGTAACAGTAGTGGTAATAGTTTTAAAAATTACAATACATTGTTTACCTACTTAACAGTTTAAACTTAAGTTTAAACTACATTTTAATTAAGTTTAGCTAGAGAACTTGAGCTAACGTTAGCGCCTTAGCTAAAATAGCAAATATTTCTTGGAAACTTAATTAACCTCTTCAATACCATTTCGGCAACGGTGGCAAAATGATAAATTTGCGATTTTTTACCAAGATTGCTATATGTGGCGAAATTTCTATGGAAAAATTTTAAACTTAATCTAAAGTTAACGCCTTCGCCAAAATTGCAAATATTTCTTAATCTTAATTAACTTGGTCTTGTATGTACAGTGCGGTCCAAAAGTCACCCGCCCACCCCCCCTTTTAACTTTTGAACGAGTTGAGATATCGACTTAAAATTTAGAACTCCTTAATAAGACAACTTAAACTATCTTTTAGCATAGATATTTTCAGCTCTTAAAATGTGGGCAGGTGGACATGGGGGACATTTTTTTAAATAGAAAGGGGGGTCGTGTGATACATCATTTTAAAGCTTATAAAATTTTCCATTTAAACTAACATTTTTAAATTTTTTAAAAATGTTTATAAGGTTTTGATTTTTTTAATTTTTTGTGCTAAAACATTCGATTTTTCAAGTTTTTTTTATAAATTTTTATTTATGTCAACTAAAATTAGTTTAAAAGTATAATTAACATTTTTTTATGGTGAAATTAGGCATTTTTAAACAATTATTTGTTTTTTTTTTTGAGGAATTTTGACATTAATACCCATTTTTAACCCCATTTTAAACTCATTTTTTTTAATTTAAAAATATGGAGTTAAATGAAGAATTTCATAAGCTTTAAAATGATGTATTACACGATCCCCCTTTCCATTTTAAAAAATGTGCCCCCATGCCCCCCTGCCACATTTAGAGCTGAAAGTATTAAATATATGCTAAAAGATAGTTTAAGTTGTCTTATTTAAAAGTTCCAAATTTGAAGTCGATAACTCAACTGGTTCAAAAGTTAAGAGGGGGAGGTGACTTTTGGACCGGTCTGTATAAATACGTATTTAATAAAAAAAGTTATGTGTTTTAAAATTTAATATTTTATTTTATTTTGATTTTATCCAATTTTTTTTTATGTATAAATACGTACATATTATTTATTAAAAATTTAATATTTAATTCAATTTTGATTTTATCCAATTTTGTTCAAAATTTATGGACAAAATCAGTTTTTTTTATTTTGTCCAGTCCGCCAAAATTTGATTACTTCCTTCCAGTTTTGTCCTCTCGGACAAAATCAAACAAACCTGCGTTCAGTATTCTTTATTGCAGTTGTTCATAAAAGTGTTCGCGAGCTCTTTTACTGTCAAATTCGCCCAAAAATACTTAATATAAGCCAATTTTTTGTGGAAACATCGGTTAACCGTACGGTTTTTATCCCCACCACTAAATTCGTATAACCGACAGTTCTAACAAAAACGCATTGGTTATTTTCTTGAGGTTTTGAAAAGTACCTAACCTAACTTCTCCCAAAAAACTGATAAGGTATATATTTTTTATATTTCCTTTGGATAAGATATGATGAAAAAGCACTTAAACTACATTTCCAAGTTTATTTGCTTATGGGGAAGGTAATAAACAACAATGATAAGTTTAAATAGTTTTTTAAATAAGAATTTAATTTTAAACCACATAAGCATACACTTAGAAGTTAGAAAATAAAAGTTAAAATACCTTACCTACTCTATTTTTTACATTTTGCATAAAAATCGAGAAAAATTCCCACAGGGCTGTAAATTATGGTGTAAATAAACAATTTATAGGTTAAGTTTTTACGGTTAACCGTATCTAACTCACCTCCGAACCTGTGTTAGACGCGGTTACTGCCGGTTAGTGACGTCATCGCTTCCCCTCACTTACCGTATGTAACATATTATCACAAGAACGAGTTTCTGTAACCTGGTTAGTTCCGGTGACCCGACAAAAAATTGATGCTCTGGTTAAAAGTTATTTACATTTTTTATTTTTTGTAGTCCTGTGTTATTATTTTAATCTTTTTTAAGTAAACCACATACGAAAATATAACTACTAGTATGAGCGCAGTATTTTGAATTTCTTTGATATCATCATTATTTTCTGAGAAAAACTTTAAGAGTATGTCAGTTCTGAAAGCCTACTACACAAATATGTTATAATATGTTATATAAATATAAAGTTACTTACCCTAACGTGTCAAGTTCAATTTTATCCAAGTGTGTATTGCAAACTTGATCTTGTTTACAAGTGGCTAGTCTGATAAAAATCTGATTCCTGTAAACAGACGTGTGAATGCTTCCTGAAATTTGAACTCCATCGAATTCGCTTTCGTAACATTCGTAGCCGTGCTGAAAATAGAAACAAGCCGTGTAGATATACAGTGCGGACCAAAAGTCACCCCCCCCCCCCTTTTAATTTTGGAACGAGTTGAGATATCGACTTCAAATTTCGAACTCTTAAATAAGACAACTTAAACTATCTTTTAGCATATATTTGATATTTTCAGCTCTTAAAATGTGGGCAGGGGGCATGGGGGGACATTTTTTTAAATAGAAAGGGGGGTCGTGTGATACATCATTTTAAAGCTTATAAAATTCTCTATTTAAACTAACATTTTTAAATTTTTTAAAAATGTTTTTTAAGGTTTTGATTTTTCAATTTTTTGTGCTAAAACATTCGATTTTTTAAGTTTTTTTTTATAAATTTTTATTTATGTCAACTTAAATTAGTTTAAAAGTATAATTAACATTTTTTATGATGAAATTAGGCATTTTTAAAAAATTATTTGTTTTTTTAGAGGAATTTTGACATTAATACCCATTTTCAACCCCATTTTAAACCCAATTTTTTTTTTTTTAATTTAAAAATATGGAGTTAAATGGAGAATTTTATAATCTTTAAAATCATGTATTACACGACCCCCCTTTCCATTTAAAAAAATGTGCCCCCATGCCCCCCTACCCACATTTTAAGAGCTGAAAGTATTAAATATATGCTAAAAGATAGTTTAAGTTGTCTTCTTCTTCTTCTTCCTCCTTTCTTATTGGCCTTGGTCATACAATAACCATATCGGCCAGTGGTCCGGTCGTGAAATTTATATGCTAAATTGGTTTTTCGTGGTCCAGGCCTTGAAATGGTATATGTCACTAATTTTATTATGTTTTTACACTATTTGTTTCTATTGCACTACTTTTGTTCTATTACACTACTAAATGTTTTTTCTAATTAAGCGATACTACTACTACTGTTTCTACTTGTGTTTTATTTTGGGGGTGGGGTAAGTCTAGAAAGAGAATAGATAAAATGGAAGGTTGTCAGATGTTTAAATGGATTGAGGCGAAAAATGAATTAACTGCTTTAATTACAGCGGATGTTGGGTTGCCGAGAATAGTGGAAATATCAAGGGGGTTTCCAAGATGGTGAGCCAATGTTCTATAGAGCTGGTTTGTTTCGTTTCTGTATTGAGGGCATTCTAGCATAATGTGATTGATGTTTTGTACTGGAGCTCCACAGGAACAAGATGAATTAAGTTGTCTTATTTAAAAGTTCCAAATTTGAAGTCGATATCTCGACTGGTTCAAAAGTTAAGAGGGGGGGGTGACTTTTGGACCGCTCTGTATAGTGCTTCGCATTCCATTATACCTGGTGTTTACAGTCTTTTGGCGTTAAATAAAGGGAATGGTTCTACATCAGAAAACATAAAAAACCAGCATAGAAACATAGGTTCGGAAAAGAACCCTAAGAGAGTTCCGACCCTTTAAAATTATACTAAAAGTAAGTTTTTAATTAATTACTCTGGTATCCTTTAAGCTAGAGCAGCGAGGTTTTGCACGTATACTAGTATTAATTGGGCTGCGTTAAGCAGAAACCTACCAACCCACATCTTGAGATGACAGTACATTGTTAAACATTTTCCCTAATAACTTTTAAACGGTTTTACTAAAACATACTAAAAGTAATTTTTTAATTAATTACTCTGGTATCCTTTAAGCTAGAGCAACGAGGTTTTGCACGTATACTAGTATTAATTAGGCTGCGTTGAGCAGAAACCTACCAACCCACATTGTGAGATGACAGTACATTGTTAAACATTTTCCCTAATAACTTTTAAACGGTTTTACTAAAATATACTAAAAGTAAGTTTTTAATTAATTACTCTGGTATCCTTTAAGCTGGAGCAACGAGGTTTTGCACGTATACTAGTATAAATTGGGCTGCATTAAGCAGAAACCTACTAACCGACATTGTGAGATGACAGTAAATTGTTAAACATTTTCCCTAATAACTTTTAAACGATTTTACTAAAATATACTAAAAGTAAGTTTTGAATTAATTACTCTGGTATCCTTTAAGATAGAGCAATGAGGTTTTGCACGTATACTAGTATTAATTAGGCTGCGTTGAGCAGAAACCTACCAACCCACATTGTGAGATGACAGTACATTGTTAAACATTTTAAACGGTTTTACTAAAATATACTAAAAGTAAGTTTTTAATTAATTACTCTGGTATCCTTTAAGCTAGAGCAATGAGGTTTTGCACGTATACTAGTATTAATTGGGCTGCGTTAAGCAGAAACCTACCAACCCACATTGTGAGATGACAGTACATTGTTAAACATTTTCCCTAATAACTTTTAAAGGGTTTTACTAAAATATACTAAAAGTAAGTTTTTAATTAATTACTCTGGTATCCTTTAAGATAGAGCAATGAGGTTTTGCACGTATACTAGTATTAATTGGGCTGCGTTAAGCAGAAACCTACCAACCCACATCGTGAGATGACAGTACATTGTTAAACATTTTCCCTAATAACTTTTAAACGGTTTTAGTAAAATCCTTAAAATTAAACATTTGTTTCACTTGTTCATGTATCAGAACATGTATAAAATATGCTCCATAACCTACTGTCATCTCACAATGTGGGTTGGTAGGTTTCTACTTAACGCGGCTAAATTGATGTTGATTTATTTTTTTGAATCTATCAGAAAAAGCCCAGATGGACCAAATGTGTGCATTTTTGCCCGAAACATTTTTATGTGTATTCTTTTTTATTTTTAGTAAAATATATAGATTCCTTGAATAAAATTACCGTTTTAAAAAAATTAAACTTAAGTTAAGTAACATTTTGTGCCACCAAAAATGTTACTTTTTAAAAGACTATTACTCCTTTAATATTAACTTTCCGTTCCGGCAAATAATATTTTTTTGATTAGTTTTAAATGAAGAATCTCTGTGCAGCATTAATGTTTTATTGGTATCTTTTTTTGTTCCCCATTCAATATGTCCATCTTCGAACGACCATAGTTCCCTTAGGGCTTATCTCCGGACATATGTTCCTGTGTTGGTTTTTCATATTTTGTGATGTAGAATCATCCCCTCTAGTTAATGCCAAAAGACCATAAACACCGTGTACACCTTTTCAGTGGATAGTACTGTCGCGATAATCTGATGCTTCGATAACCCAGAAAACCAGCTTTTATTTAGCAAGAAAAATGGAAGAAATTATTGAGACGTTCAAAATATTTCGTAAAAGTTGAATGAACAATGGACGCTATAATTGTACGGCTAAAAGCACCCAATTATATCGAAATATGTATGCTATTTTATGTTAATTTACGTTCTTATTTTTATAGGTTCCATTTTTAATACTAAATGCTCCCTAGTTTTAGACGGTTACTTAATAAACTAATTTAGGTCGATAAGATACGCCTTTATTTAATAAAATTTAAGACGACCTAATAATGAACAACTTTATGCCAAAAATATATAGTTTATATTAGTTTAATTGAGAACATGCTATAAATGAACTATTTTAAAATATACTGCTTATATCGTCTCAATTTAGCTAATAATGCTTCTATTTTTCACACTTAATGCAAGCAAATATTTCAAAATAGCAGTTCTTCTTCTTCTTCGTCAAATTTTTGGCATCGCATTTAAGCATTTCTGCCACTTGCTACTTTACTGTTCATCATATCTACAATATTTACAAATAAGCACCACTCTTTTTCCTTATACTGTTTCTTTTTAATCACTACTGTTCCTTTAAATTCTACTGTTTATTTTTAAGCACTACTGTTTATTAGTAAGAGCACTACTGATCATTTTAAACACTGTTCATTTTTAAGCAAAAAGTCTCTTGGGAATTGGGATTTTTACGTTTGGGAACTGGTATGTCTTTAAAGGGATTTTTGAAGTAGTGAAATAGTAAATAATAGTGAAATTCAGAGTTAAAATTATATTGAAAATTTGTGTAAAAGGGAAAGCGAAAGTAGTAGCAGTAAGGAAGAACATGAATGTGAAAATTTAAATTTTCAACAAAAATTATCTAAAGTGTGTTGTGATACAAGTCTGAACCACAAACAAATATATTGTACCTATTCTAATCCTCCTGTTTAAAAATAATAACCTTTTTTACGTATATCACCTGTTTTATTTCTATCAAAAATACAGATCAAAAATATACTTCTAAACTAGGTAGAAGATAGCATGATATTTTCGAGCTAATTTAGGTCATAAGTAGTATGCTATTTTTAACCTTATTTGAATTAAAAATAGCATGCTATTCAGGTGCCATTTTAGGTCGATATTTTTGATCTATTATATGTCGAAAATAGATTTTTACCAAAAATAACTCCAGCCGAAAATTTTGGATAAGGAACCTATGTTTTAAATTTTAGCTCAAAGCGTTCTAGAGTTTTTTTTTCGGAAATCATCTTTTTTGTATATAAAACGTCAAGAAACGTAAAAAAAGCAATAAAAATGTTTCAATTTTTTACTAACACAAGACCTTTCTCAGGGAAAGTAAATTAAATAAATAATAACCTTGCAAAGAAAATGTTCAATGAATTTTTAAGCTTATCTTAAAGGTCTTTAAGAAGTATATTATATTTAAGGCTTATTAGGAAAGAAATTTTCAATCATACTTTCAGTAATACCAACCTTAAAATCTCTAAGCCCTATACATCCGTAAACTATAATCCAACCCTCATCTTCAAATAGACTTAAATCCTGTACCCTGGTCAGTGTAGAGAGGTCCTGTATAACTCCTTCTCGAGTATAAAGTCGTCCTTGACAATCACCGGAAGGTTTTCCTCTGTAGACTATGTCATATCCTGGGGTGGGGATGGAACGTAAGTTTTTCTCGACGAGATAGTCTTTGGCTGAACACAGGAGAGAATCTAGAAGCCTGTTTGCTCGGATTGATTTTTCTCGGTAAATTTGTCTGAAACAAATAGTTGAATATTTTTCAGAAAAAAGAAAAATAAATAGGCAAGTAATTCCTAAACTAGTATGCAGCGTTTGTTTGCGTCCAAATTTAAATGAGTGGGAGTGACGTAAATCAAATATTATTACATTTAATAAAACTGCGTATTTTTAGGTATAAAATTTAATAAGAAGTGGCCAAGCGCTTTCTATATATTATATCATCATCAGGGCTGTGCCCTACAAGTAAAAACAAAAACATTATTATAAAGATTTGTCAAATAAGAAAAAAAGAGTTATTTGATGAATTGTTTTAATAATATTTTTGTTTTTACTTGTAGGGCACACCTTGAGTTTGATATAATATACCGAAAGCTCTTGGTCACTTCTTATCAAATTTTATACCTAAAAATATGCAGTTTTATTAACTATTCGATACCAAGGCATACACCTTTAACCAGCATATAAATATTATTGTTTGAGTTGGGCAAAAAAAGTTGGCAAAGTTTCATTGAAGGGGAATAATACCACAGTAATGCATAATAGTATCACTTGCACGCAGTCCAAATACACATTGTGCATAATACCTTCTATTGAGTTCCGAACCAATGTTTGTAAGACACAGATATCATTTTTGTTCAACAATTCTTAAAGTGGTCCCTATTCTCCCCTCAACTGATAAGTTTTCTTCTTTTTAAAGAAATTGAACAGACTATTATTTCCACAACTTACTTATCTCAATCTAAGGCAAGTAGAATTAAATTTAACAATGCATGATAACACCGCAAAGAGAGCATCCTTACTGTATAGTCGGCCACAATTCTCCATACCACAAAGAGAGCAGCCATAATGTACAGTCGGCCACAATTCTCGATGCCACACCGCCGTTTGGAGTGGGAAGAGAATATATTATTTATTCACAAGCATACAGAAAACCGTCATTTATATGCCTCGTAAAAAGTTGCAAACTATATAATTTTTGTTTATTTCTTTTAAAGTTAAAAAAGTTTTTCATTTTTAACCAAGGTTAGAAATGAATTTATATCCAACCTGTTTTTTTTGGCTTTTGTTTATACTTCATAGATGGCGAAACAATCGCTTGTCTGTAAACAGCTGAGGTTTGCGTATAAAGTAACCTAACATTTTTTGTTATTTGTACGAAAAACAATAAGAAATAATATTTATTTATATATTTTATGGTTCATACCGAGACTAATAATAGGAACTAACAACGAGCCACTTATTTAAATTATTATTTAGTTGAAATTTATAGTGACGTTAGAAATCTGCAAAATTTTTGTAGATCATTTAAAATTGTGAGTTTTACGAGGTAATGTGTTATTTATTTATGCTATGAATAAAATTCTGTTCTAACCACATAAGAAAATGACATTTCCAACTCGAAAGGTGGGTGTTATTTGGCCGAGGCGTAGGTTAGAAATATACTATTTTATGAATTGAATAGACAAGTCATTATTCATGATATTGGTTCAGTATTTCTTTTCTGCAATGCTAGTCTATTCCTTTTTTCGTCTGAGGTAAAATCAAAGCATTTTACGCACGAGAAGGGAAATTACTAACCATTTATTGTACTTATTCATGTGTAGCAGATAAAGTATTTAACTTTTCACAAAAATCATACACTGGAAACAATTATTGTAAAATTTACAACAATGGGGTCTGAGTTTATTGCTGTAAATATTCGCAAAATATTGTAAAGTTATTACAAAAATATGTTTTTTTGCAACTATTTTTTTTTTTTATTTTACAAAATCTTGTAAAAAAAAATTTAATACGAGGGTATAAACCGCTGAAAAATGCAGGTGTTTAAATTGGAGAAAATCTTGGGGAAAATCTTGGGGAAAATCTCTGAAAGAAGTTCCGAGGTAATCTCAACCTCGTGTCAGTATTGTGGGGTATGACATACACCAGCCCAGTTAAATTTTACATTATTTTAGTTAACTATGATATATTTTTTTTTTCAATAAAGTTCATGTTAAAAAAATTATTGTTGTCTGGCAATAGTTCAAAATTTTATTTATTTTTTTAAGTATAGCTTTTCTCGTTGGGGTATGTCATACCCCACAATAATAACCGTGTGATTTTTACCACACTGATGCGGGGTTGAGGAATTACCTCCTAGAAGAAATGCAGGTTTACAAATTTTAGTTACCCCTCGTAAAAATATGTAGGTATTCTTTTTAAAATAATCTTTTACCACTAGTTTTTTGTAAATATTACAAAACTGAAAGTTTCAGCCGATGGCCTGGTGAAGAATTAAAGCTTCGTTGTAAGTCTTTACAGTTTCTTGTATTTTTTTTATTAGATTTAGGGTAAATACTTTTAATATTTTTTTAAATAATAACAATAAATATTTTGTATTTTTAAACTTAAACTATTTTAAAAAATACAATTATTTTGTGTTTTCATGAAAATTTTAACCTTTTTATTTACAAAAACTTGTAATTATATACAAAAATTTGCAGTTTATTAAAAATTTTCAACAAACCTATTAGAAATTATGGGTTTACAGTAATATGTTTGTAAATTTGCAGTAAAATAATTGTAGATATAATTTACAATAACTTTTTCTACGTAGAACATATTTTTATACCTAACACAGTGTTTATATTTTATTTCTCAAGCAAAGGATTTTGTGGGAGTCAAGAAAGGGAATTTCTCGTCCCGATTGTCCAGAGTATACCGCGTGTTTGAGATTAAAGAAGTTTATTCAGAAATAAATTCGAGAAATTTAAGAGGTGATTCTACGTTAAAAAATATGAACAAAAGTTCCTATAAAGGTTGCTCCGGAAATGAGTCCTAAGGGAGCTACGGTTCTTTAAAATTGTAATAAAAATAAGATTTTTAATAAATAACTCTTGTACCCTTTAAGCTAGAGCAACGAGCTTTCGCATGTATACTAGTATTAATAAGGACAATAAGTTTATGTTAATTTATTTTTTGAATGTATCCGGAGGCGTGCCTAGACGGACAAAATATGTGATGCTTAACACATTTCCGCCCCAAACTTTTTTATGTGTATTTTTTTTGGATTTTTTGTAATAATGATAGATTCCTTCAGTAAAAATACATAAAAAATGTCATATAGTGTAATACTGTAAGAGTAACCGTTTTCACAAAAAAAATGCAAATAAAAGGAAGTAACATTTTGTGCCACTAAAATTGTTACTTTTTAAAAGGTCATAACTCCTTTAATATTAAATTTAGGTGTTTTGGTAAAGAATACTTTTTTGCCTAGTTTTAAGTGAAGAATCGCCCTGCAGCATTAAAATTTTATTGGTGCTTTTTTTGTTCCCCATTCAATATGTCCATATTCGAAGGGCCGCAGCTCCCTTAGGGCTCATTTCCAGACCATCCTTTATAGAAACTTTTTTTCATATTTTTTAACGTAGAATCACCTCTTAAATTTCTCGAACTAATTTCTGAATAACCCTGTATATGTAAAACGGAGAAAACAAAGATCAAGGCTGACGTGATATTTTTTTAAATGAAACACAGCGCATCGGACGGATCGTCTCCCCACTACAGTTACTAGAACTGCAATCTTGCCGAAAAATTTCTTTTGGGCAATAACTTAAAGTTATAAAATTATATCTTCATTGCATTGTGCATTAGGGTGGAACAAAATACGAATTTGAGAATTTAAAAACGCCTGATAGCATAAAACTGTATTAACAAGTGTCCACACCAAAATTTGGGCCCCGAAATATTTCATCTTCCTTTGCCAGTTTTTGCTTGAAATTAAAAATGCATGTCTGCAAATCACTACTTTTTTAAAATTAATATATATTTTTCCTAGAGTATAAGGATGGCCCAATTTTTTTTTGCTTTAAATCATTTTGGATTTTTTTTAACAATTTTTAAAAAGTAGTGATTTGCAAACATGCATTTTTAACTTCAAGCAAAAACTGGCAAATGAAGATGAAATATTTCGGGGCCCAAATTTTGATGGGACACTTTTTTGTACAAGTAGTAACTTTTATGCTATCAGGCGTTTTGAAATTTCCAAATTAGTTTTTCGCTCCACCCTATTGCACATACTCTAATTTGACGATATATTCAGAAGTTGCGCCTATGACTCAAAAATAAACCCGAAAAACAATTTCCTTTATACGTCATTCACAAGAAAATTAATTTAATAGACTGTCGAATACAGTACACATAGGCATATATGCTTATATGCACAATAAAAATATTATGAAAGGTACGTAAGCTTACGTCCATCTATCTTTAGATTTTTATTACCAATAGACAATCTCAAAATTTTTCGAAAATTAGTTTTTTGCTTAATTATATTCATCCGTAATTATGCAAAAAACTATTTTTTTTAACTTTCGTGATCGACCCCTTTGTAATGAAAGGGACGCTATATATTGTTAATTGGTCGTCAGTCCCGGGTTTAGGCTTGGACGGTGCTATAAGGTGGAAAACCAATTGCCTCCATAAAAATCGAATGCCCCCCCTCCCCCCCAAGCCCTCAAATTTAATGTTTTTAAAATGAAATTTTAACTATTTTGCTTGTTAGCTTTTCAAAAAATTTCGCCTGCGGCGCTAATATCTCGATTGTTAATAGATTTTATAAAATAATATGATCCATCAAACTGGAAAATGTGAAGCATTTAAGGACGTAGATGAGGGGGGGTAATGGGGGTAATTACCACCCCATAGGCGTGGGCGCCAATTTTGTTTGCAGGGCGCCAAGTCTGGTAGAAACCGTCAGGGACACAGTTTTTTTTCTTGTTGGTATTTTTTTGGGCGCCAAGTTTGATAGAAACCGTCAGGGACAAAGCTTTTGTCTTAGGGTATTTTGTTGGGCGACGTCATTTTTTTTTGTAGGGGCGCCACGTTTGGTAGGTTTGGACAAAGCTTTTTTTCTTGATGGCATTTTTTGGGGGGCATTTGTTTTTTGTAGGCACAAAGCTTTATTTTTCTTTTGCTAGGGGCGCCAAATTTGAGGCTTGAAAGGCCGGCCCTGGGTATTACCCCCCCCCCCATAGAAGAAAAAGATCTACGCCCTTGGAAGCATCAATATTTCTAAAGATTTTTGCCTGCGGTGTTAAACATGATCAGTTGTATTTTAAGAGGTTTTTACCTACCCATTTGGACTTTTATAAAATAATTTGCTTATCCGGAAAAACTTTAAAATCTTAAAATTTTCTTGATAAGCAATAATGTGGCATTAAAATTTTAATTAATAGATTTTGTAAAATTATTTACATGTCAAATTTTGAGATGTCTGGGAAATGCAAAAACTTAAGATTTCTAAAAAGAAGTTGCGTTTTAAGAGATTTCACCTCCTTATTTGAAAATTTATAAAAATAATTTGCTTTTCGAATTCCTAGAAATTGTTTGTCCTGAAGACTGTAAACTGTAAAAAATTTTACCTACGGCGCTAAACTTCATTACCAGTGATGTGATATTACAATTTTAATTAATAGATTTATAAGATTATTAACATTTTAAATTCCAAGGTGTCTGGGAAGTGTATAAACTAAGATTTCTAAAAATTTTCGCCTGCGGCGCTAAACACGATAACTTATAATTTAAGAGGTTTTCTCTACTCATTTGCAATTTTTTAAAAAAGTTTGCTTTTTGAATTCTCGTAAATTGCTTATCCTGTAAAACTGTGAACTGTAAAAAAAATGCCTTCTTCGCTAAACTTGTTAAGCAATAATGTGATATTAATATTGTGATTACAATTTTAATTAATATATTTTATAAAATTATTTACACGTGTGCAAGTTCTGATGTGTCTGGGAAATGCGAAAATTTATGATTTTTTTATTTCCTCTGTGATTTTTTTTTTTAACGAGTTGTTTTTCAAATTTCGACGTGAAAGTGCGTGACCTTGAAAATTCTTATCAAAATTGACTGCGGCGCTAAACTTGCTTACCAAAACTGCAAAAAAGTCTGGCTACACCCTGCACCTTTCACTGTTAAAAAGCTAATTAGGCCATAATAGGCCATAAATAGACCATAAAAAAATATTGTGGCCGTCCCTGGCTCAGCCCCCCCAAGAAAAATCCTGGGTGCGCCATTGAATGGCGCGAAATTTGGTAAACGGCTTAAAATTTATACACTGTAAAATATGAGGGTAGAGTTTTATTTATTTTCATGAAAAAATAAGCAATTTTCAAATGTCCTTCCGTCTGTCCGTCCGATGTCACAATTTTTTTGCACACTATAACTCTAGAACGAATAATCCGATCTACTTGAGATTTTCAGGAAAAATCAAGTTCTCCGAGTGGAAGATCCTTATTATTTTTTAAAGTAATCCCCCTAAAAACAAAAAAGTTATGGGGGTTAAACTTTTAAAAAATCGAAAAAAGCAAGAAGGCCTGATTAACTCGGATTAACGGATTTTTTTTGGGAAAAAATAATTTTATTATAAGGATCAGTTCTACCAATTTTGAAAGTAGTCCCCCCAAAAACAAAAAAGTTATGGGGGGTTAAACTTAAAAAAAAAAACTATAATTTTCTTTTTTATTTTTTCGTTTTTCGCAAAAAGGAAATTAAAAAAATATATTTTTTTTTATTTTTTTTATTTTTCGTTTTTCAAAAAGGATCTTTAAATTTTTTTTTATTTTTTTATTTTTTTTTTGAAAATTCTTTTTTTTTTAATTATTTGGGAAAATGAAATATACCATTTACTGTGAATAGTATATAATGGAATGCGTAGCATTACATATCGGCTTGTTTTAAAATTACGCTATCAAATTCGGCAAACAATTTCTTAGCCGGTAATTAAATTACAGGAAATATTTTTTACAGTGTACCCCTAAATTATATGCCTTTTCAAGGTTTCGACGAAACCTATTGCTCTCGCTCGAACGTTGTCCGTCCGTCTGTCTTCTAGCTGCTAAACTATAAGCGCTATTTAAGTGATTTTTACACCCAGTACGTAAAATGGTATTCTTAATGGATTGGTGGTAATATTTTTAAATAATTTTAAAAATACGTCCGTAGTGGGGTAAAAAAAAAATGACCTATATACATCGACAAAAAATAATTACACAGTTGACCCTGTAGACCTCAATTCACACGGAATCGTGTGAGAATGTGTAGTTTTTACACTGTTTTTCCTAAAGTTTAAATAATTTTACACATTTTAATACGTTTCCATGTCAATTCAGGTCTTCACAATAGACTGTGTATTTTTTTTTCATCAGGGTAGAGGAAAGTCGCCTAATTTCGGATACCATTTACAATGTATTCAATATTTAATACTCGGTATTACTTTTTGATATTTTTTTTATATAACCAGATACAACTTATTATAGCGAACCATGATTTATTATAAAAGCAATTTTATTAGTTTATTTTTTCCAAAAAACACGGTTAAAAAAAATCAGCGCATTTTTGTGCATTTGAAAAAGGGCTCCTAATTTCGGACATATCCGAAAAATTTTTTTCAAGAGTAGATCTGGATCCCATTGCTTATGTTTCTTGTTATTTCTTCACATTTAAGACGTAATTTAATCATTAAGCGATTTTCTACGAAATACTATAGGAACTATAATTTTAGATTCCCAATTTCGAATATCTTAGTATCTTAGGTAATTTTCGTTTTTTCAAAATTGTTTATCTTAGTTTGTTGTATCATTATAAAAAAAATAATTAATGGTTGGTTATCCTGAATAATAATTACCTTGCGAATATCCGAAATTGGGAATCAAATGCACAAAAATGGTCTATCCGAAGTTAGGCAACTTTCTGCTTTTTAGATTAGAACTTTGTAGAATGTTTACGTTTTCAAATTGCTTAATTATGAATAGTGGTTCAACTTAACTAACATCATAACTTACCCAAGACAGAATCACGAACTTTTATAACGATTATTTATAAAATAAACAAGCATAATAATGCAACTGAGCACAAAACTGCCATTTGCAATATAAACGATTTGTGCTGCCATTTAAAGGGGAGAAGCTCTACCGTTATCATATTACAGGACGGATTTAGTTTGACTTTTGGCTTCACATAAAAGTAGGTTTCTGTTTACCTTTGCAGACAGTATCTTAAATACACAACTATCCGAAATTTGGAAACCATCCGAAATTAGGCGCATTTCCTCTACGCATATACCTACAGGGTTATTCAGAAATAAGTTCGTTTGGACTTTTTTTTTAAGGGGCAATTCTACATTAAAAAAAAATGAAAAAAGTTCCTATAAAGGTTGGTCCGGAAATAAGCCCTAAGGGAGGTTTGACCATCCTAAGGGTACATCTAAAAAGTAGGTTTTATTTGATATCTCTGCAGCCCTATTAACCACAGTACACTGATATAATAATAGCGTTATTAATACAACAACATAGTGTTATAAATACGCCAACAACAAATTCTACTATAGTATAGTTCTCCGCATGAAACAAAGTCGCCGACAAAAGGGGGAGGAATCGTTTGCGCTCTCTTCTTTCCGTAAAAAGCGTTATAAGGCGTGCGTGCCTGCAACGGGCCTCCCACTTGCACACACATTCCAAAAATATTTCCCGTAGCCACAGATCCGTGCGTCAAAGTATATAGTACTAACTATGACATAAGATAACATTTGTTGTTGTATTTATTACCATTTTATGTTGTTTATTTCTTAATTCTACAACTCGTTGTTGTATTGTAAAACATATTTATATTATAACATATTAGAAATTGTGGTTGTCGCCTATATTACAACAAAATTTCTATCAGTGTAGATAACGAATTTTCGGGCATGATAAAGGCTACTATTTTATGTATTTTTTTTTTGGCAATTTTAACTAAGGACCTGCAAAATTTTTGCCCCAAACTTTTTTATCTGTAGATTTTTTGACGTTTTCTTAATAAAATATGATTTTCTAGTTAAAAATACATGTAACATTCGTAACTGTGGTTTATATAGTTCCAGATATATTAAATAAAAACTTTATTTTAGATGTACCCTTAGGTAGGTCGTAGATCTCTTAGGCTTCATTTCCGGACCAACCTTTATGGGAACTTTTTTTAATATTATTTAATGTAGAATCATCCATTAACATTCTCGAACCTTTTTCTGAATAACCCTGTATACAAGAATGGTTTTTCATGATACACTGGGATCCTAAAGAAAAGTTGTTTTTCGACCCGGCCTAATATTCACCCTATATGCAGATAAGCCAGGCGTTATGGCCACGTGTCGTTTTTCATCCACGTTTGTGGAAAATATTTAAACACCTCTATTTTTGCAGATGTATTTTTCTGAATAATTCAGTAAATATAGATGCAGGTACCAGGGGAATAACGAATAAAATCACATTTTTCATAAAGTCGATTTTACAAAATCAAGAGGAGGATTGGTTTAGTGGACTACCGCGTCGTACTTGGCGAGTTTACTACACAAAAGCGTAAGTTCGATTCTCACCGGCGCCGATTTGCTTGTCAATTTAGGTTTAAACAATCGACTGTGTATTTTTTTTTTCATCAGGGTACGCATATACCTACAGGGTTATTCAGAAATAAGTTCGAGAATTTTAAGGGGCAATTCTACATTAAAAAAAATGAAAAAGTTCCTATAAAGGTTGGTCCGGAAATAAGCCCTAAGGGAGGTTTGACCCTCCTAAGGGTACATCTAAAAAGTAGGTTATATTTGATATCTCTGCAGCCCTATTAACCACAGTACACTGATAGAATAATAGCGTTATTATTTATTTATTTATTTATTTATTTATTACAATTATTACACTTCGTAAGTTACATTTTTATTAATATAATACTAATATAATAACACTAATAAATATAATTACTTAAAAATTAAAGTAGACGGTTTATTAAGTGAGACGTAAAAATTTATTGTTTTTTTCTACTAATTAAATTGACATTTAAGGCCACAAAAGCTACTTGTAGTTTGTGCGTGGCCATCGGATAGTATACATTATTTTTTATGTTAGTGTCGTCTCGCATGCGTTTTTTCTTAATATTTTTATTTTATATTTAAAATATTGATAAAAAAAATAAAGGATTAAATTGTATTATTCTAAATTTATGTTAGTATGTTTAATCCAGTTTTTAATTTTTTTGATAAACGTTTTGTAAGGACTATAATTTTCTTTTAAATTTACTGGTAATAGATTATAAATTTTAAGTGCATTGTGTACAAAATTTTTTTGTCCTATAGACTTGTTTTTTTTTGGAATATTTACATTCAGATTTTTTTTAAATCTAGTATGGTGTTCATGTAAAGGTTGACTTATGATTGATTTATTTTGATAGTAATATTTTGTAAGTTCTAGTATATAAAGGTTTTGTAAGTTAAACACATCTAGTTCATTAAATATTAATTCTGACGGATATGTTACTGGTTTATTTAATATTATTTTGATTATTTTTTTTTGAATGACTGAAACGTAGGATAAAAGCTTTTTATTGGTGGCCCCCCATGCCAAAAGCCCATAAGTTAACAGTGATTGGATGATAGCAAAATACACATTTTTCATTAATTTAGTTGAAATGATGTTTCTTAATATATAAAAACAATATTGAAGTTTTCGTAATTTGTCGCATAGTCCAGAAATATGGGAGTCCCATCGCATATGCGAGTCTATAACTATTCCTAGGTATTTTACAGTATCGGTTCTTTTTATTTTAACGCACGTGCAATTATTTTTGTTTTGACATGTTTTTTCATGAATAGTTATAGAGTCTACACTAGGCTGTCCACTCTCGTAAATAGAGAATGCGACAAATTTCGATTTATCGTAGTTTAATTTTAAAAGTTTGAAGTCATACCAATTTTTTAATTTATCTAAGCATGATTCACATTTGGCTACTACCTCCTCCCAGGTATCTCCCTCGACATAGATAACGGTATCATCAGCAAACGCTATAATTGTTCCTTCAGATATTTGAAGAAATATACAGTTAATATATAAAATAAATAGTAGGGGACCCAGCACTGTCCCTTGTGGAGTGCCCGTTGTCACCAGCAAAGGTGTGCTGAGTTCCCCATCTATACGTACCATTTGTTTTCTATTTTCGAGATAACTTTTTATCAAATCCAAAATTTTGCCTCTAAAACCGTATTTTTCTAGCAGGTCTATTAGCTGCTGATGATTTACCGTATCAAAGGCTTTGGCTATGTCGAGGAAGATACCTATGGAGCGGCGGGAGCTGTCAAAATTTTTATAAATCATTTTTATTAATTCAGCTATAGCATTCTGGGTGGAAATATTCCTGCGGAAACCGTATTGTTTTTTTGATAATACTTTATGTTTTTCTAGAAAACTTTCAATTCTAACTTTTATTACTTTTTCAAATATTTTATTTATATTTGAAAGTATTGATACCGGCCTATAGTTTTCGCATTTAATTTTCGGCCCTGATTTATATATAGGATTTATAACTGCTATTTTTAATATGTCTGGAAAAATTCCGTGATCTAAACTAATGTTTATAAGTTTCGTTAATGGTATTATTATTATAGGTTCAATTTGTTTTAAGGTTTCTGCAGTAATATTGTCCAGCCCTGGAGCTTTATTATTTTTTAAATTTTGTATTATAATTGAGATTTCATTTTCGGTTACGGGATCAAGAAAAATACTATGAGTTATTTCATTTGGTTTTATAATTTTAGATTTGTCGCATTTAGGTATGTTTTTGTTAATTTTTTCACCTATGTTGGTGAAATATTTGTTAAATGTACATGCAACATCTTTTTTGTTTGTTATAATTTGTTTTTTATCGTTTTCAATTTCTTTTATAGTTGTATAATTTTTTTGTTTTCTATTTATAGCCTCGTTAGTAATTTTCCATATTTTTGCACAGTCATTTAAATTATTGTCAATTTTATTTTTAAAGTAATTACATTTTGCTCGTTTGAGCAGCGTATTTAGCCTGTTTTTGTAAATTTTAAAGTTGTTATTAATGTTCACATTAAAGGGATTTTTTAAGACTTCTCTATACATAAGATGTTTTTTTTTTATTGATGTGGTTAGGGCCTGAGTTACCCATGGTTTTTTTTTACTTGAGTTTAATTTAATAGTTTTTGTACAGTTTTCTATTTTTTTAGAAAGGGTGTTTATAAATTTTTCCATATTTGTATTTACATCGTTATCTATATTTATTATTTGATCCCAGTTAATTTTCCGCAATTCCTGATCTAGTAACCGATAATTAATTTCCTTTTTAGTTATAATTTTTTCATTGTTAAGGGCGTTATTTTTAAAATCATTAATCGTTAATATTTGGGGGTAATGATCTGTTATGCCGTTTTCAATAACTACAGCTTGCATGTTTTCTGACAAAAAGTTGTTTTTGATTAGAATGTGGTCAATACATGTTTTGGCGTTATTTTCCATTCTAGTGGGGGTGGTAATTACGGGGCTAAATTGATTGTCGGCAAGGATATTTAGGTAATTCTCCGATATATAATTTTGTTTTTTATAGATATCTATATTAAAGTCACCAACTATTACTTCATCGCTTAAAGTGCAATTATTTTTTATATATGTTTCCAAAATATTTAAGAAAAAAATTGTGTCGTAGTTTGGTGATTTATATAATGTAGTTATTGCGCAAGAATTATTTATAATACATCTCATAAAAGTAAAGTTATTAATTTTTATAATATGGACATCATGAATTAAATTATTGTTAACTAAAATGACAACACCGTCATTTTTGTTTAATTTACTTAGGTTATAATAAGTGTTATACCCTTGTAAGATAAAAGGTTGTGTAGTTTCTAAATTCCACGTCTCACTTAAACAAATAATATCAAATTTAGTTTTTAAAGTATTTAGGTATACCTCCAATTCTTCAAAGTTTTTATTAATGCTTCTAATATTACTATGGAATAAGGTAAAGTTATTATTTTCAGAGATAAAGTTTTTATGCAAAAAATTAAAATTTTCGATATTGTTTACTGTTAAGTTTTTTTTAGTTGTGATTCGTTCAATAAAAGTATCCATTGAATAAAGATTAAAAATCGTTTTATACCTAGACAGGACCGGCCTTACTTGATTTTAATTAGATCCATTTCGCTGTCGATATGTATAATTGGAGATTGTTCACTTTTTTTAGCCAAGATTTTACCATTTTTGTACCAGATGTACCTATATCCCAAAGGTTGACCTTTCTGCTTTGCGTTATACAGTAACGTTTTATGATATGTGGTTACGTTTTCATTTATGTATATTTTGCCATTATTATGTTCAAATACTTTTTTCTGTAAAAATACATCCCTTTTAGATCTAGAGTAGAACTTAACTAGCATTGGTCTTATTTTTCCTTGGTTCACCTTTTCTTTATTTATTGGTAGCCTGTAAATAGCTTCAATTTCCTCTTCTTTTATTGGCACTTCTAATTTTTTTGCGATATTTTTAAATACTTCTTTACAGTCTTCATGTTCATCTTCTGGAATGTTACTGATTTCAATATTATATTTTCTTTCTTGCTGTTCCAATTTGTTTAACCTGATGCCTAAATTGGTTATGATTTCGTCTTTTTTCTTGTTTTGCTCAGTAAGCTCTTTAATTTGATTTACTAGCGATGTTATAAGCGTATTATTTTCTTCGGTGGTTTTCTTTATTGAATCATACGTGTTACTCATAAAAACTTTTAATTCTTTAATTTCTTTTATTTCCTTTTTTAGAGAAATTAAATCATTGACTTTTTTATTTAAGTCCATTAACAATGATCTTAGACTGTTGTCATCTTCTTCATTCGACTTTTGAGACCTAGTAGAAATTTTAGTTGTTGTACATTGTGCACATTTCCATAGCTTCTTTTTGGTATTTGAAAGATTTTTATATGACCTTTCGTCCACCGAACATTCAAAATGGTATTTTCCTTTACATTCCCCGCACAACGCATAATCTTCGTCTAGGGTCCCGACACATTTGTTGCAGATACTTGCCATAATTTTTTGAGTACGGCACTGTTCCTTGCATTAACTATGTAGTATATGATTAACTAGTAATTTTAGTTTATATACTTATTTTAATTCCTAATCACTGGTGCCTATTTTATGTAGTTTACAATACTTCAACAGATTATTTTACGTATTAATACAACAACATAGTGTTATAAATACGCCAACAACAAATTCTACTATAGTATAGTTCTCCGCATGAAACAAAGTCTCCGACAAAAGGGGGAGGAATCGTTTGCGCTCTCTTCTTTCCGTAAAAAGCGTTATAAGGCGTGCGTGCCTGCAACGGGCCTCCCACTTGCACACACATTCCAGAAATATTTCCCGTAGCCACAGATCCGTGCGTTAAAGTATATAGTACTAACTATGACATAAGATAACATTTGTTGTTGTATTTATTACCATTTTATGTTGTTTATTTCTTAATTCTACAACTCGTTGTTGTATTGTAAAACATATTTATATTATAACATATTAGAAATTGTGGTTGTCGCCTATATTACAACAAAATTTCTATCAGTGTAGATAACCAATTTTCGGACATGATAAAGGCTACTATTTTATGTATTTTTTTTTTGGCAATTTTAACTAAGGACCTGCAAAATTTTTGCCCCAAACTTTTTTATCTGTAGATTTTTTGACGTTTTCTTAATAAAATATGATTTTCTAGTTAAAAATACATGTAACATTCGTAACTGTGGTTTATATAGTTCCAGATATATTAAATAAAAACTTTATTTTATATGTACCCTTAGGTAGGTCGTAGATCTCTTAGGCTTCATTTCCGGACCAACCTTTATGGGAACTTTTTTTAATATTATTTAATGTAGAATCATCCATTAACATTCTCGAACCTTTTTCTGAATAACCCTGTATACAAGAATGGTTTTTCATGATACACTGGGATCCTCAAGAAAAGTTGTTTTTCGACCCGGCCTAATATTCACCCTATATGCAGATAAGCCAGGCGTTATGGCCACGTGTCGTTTTTCATCCACGTTTGTGGAAAATATTTAAACACCTCTATTTTTGCAGATGTATTTTTCTGAATAATTCAGTAAATATAGATGCAGGTACCAGGGGAATAGCGATTAAAATCACATTTTTCATAAGGTCGATTTTACAAAATCAAGAGGAGGATTGGTGTAGTGGACTAGCGCGTCGTTCTTGGCGAGTTTACTACACAAATAGCGTGAGTTCGATTCTCACCGGCGCCGATTTGCTTTTTTCAGTTAATTAATAATTGATATTTGGCGAAGGCGTAAGTGAAGCGGACACTCCCTATAAATTGGTTCGAAAATCAATTAAAGCCGGTGGTTCCCTCTACTACTAGCCCACACAAGTCCTGGACTTAGGGGATGCTTAATTAAGTAGAATAGTACGAGGTTAAACAAAATGTAAGAAACGTAATGTAATTAAAACTTTTTAAAAATAAATTTATTTATTTTGTTTTCCCGTTTGAAAATTTTCAAAATTTCGGGAAAGCCTTGTTTTCGTTCAAAAATATAAAAAAAATAATTTTGCGTTTTATGTCGATAAATCAATTTCGACCAAAAAAAATTGTCGATGGGTCGCGACCGACCGACCGGTCGTTCGGTCGTTCGGTCATTCTGTCCGGGAAATCTTGTAAGCACGATAACTTAAGAACGGTTACCCACTAAGGACTGAACCATGAATTTATTGCATAATATATGAAATATTTATCAGATATTACTATTATTAGTCCAAATAAGTAATTTTTACTAAAAAAAAATAAACAAATTTCGGTTTTTAAACGAATTTAGTGGTAAAATGTAGACATTTTACTAGCTAGAAATAAAAAACCATAATGTTTGCATATGCTTTACCATAAATAAATAAACTGGAAACTACATGCATTTTAAAATACTCCTTACAAAAATCTGTATGAATTAAATATTCACGGTAGTCCTTAGGGAACGTTCAAGTATTACGTAACGCAAAATGTACCAAAATTCATACACTTAATACCTCGATTCTCGCGTTATTCAAGGCTGTACAGATTTCATATTTTGGCTACCCCCCCTAACACACCCCCTATTAGGGGGGTAGCCAAAATATGAAATCTCTATAATCTATAATAACGCGAGAACCGGGGTATGAAGTGTATGAATTTTGGTACAATTTGCGTTACGTAATACTTGAACGTTCCCTTAATGGGTTAAGCTAGATACTTGAAATTTGGCATACAGATATGTTACGAAATGTTCTTGCTCGGAATTGTTTTTAGTAAACATTGCCCCACAAGGGGGGAAATACAATATTTTTTCACAAAAAAATTGAAAAGTGCTATATAGGTGTTTTTGAGATTGCCGAAATTGAATTTAATAATAAATTTTTTCTAACTCTACCACCACGCGTGGCCACTGGGGGAGGGGGTTAGTATTTTTAAATGTTTTTAATATTTTCGTCAAAATTGGTATATAGGGGTTTTTGGGAACGAAGAAACTAAATCTCATAATAAAAAAATCTAACTCCACCCCCTAAGGGGCGGGGGTAGTTCTAGTAAAAATTGGTATATTGGGATTTTTGAGTTTGCTGAAATTGAATCTTAAAATATTTTTTTCTAAATCGACCCCCTGGGTCAAATTACATACCTCTTTATAAAGGGTCAAACAGGCAGCGTAGATAATTTACATAGGTACAGTAAGGGGCTGTCCATAAATTAAGTAACGAAATTTTTAGAAAGTCATGTGTTTTTTCACGTCGCGACGAAAAATTTCACCTTCAAATTAATTTTTCTCGAAAACGGTTAATCCTACAGTATTAGAACAAGAGTACATTTTTTATGTATTTTAACCTGATGAATCATATTCCAAAAATAAAATTACAAAAAAATACACAGAAAAAAGTTTGGGATAAAAAAACTAATAAGGCCCCCCTGGTTAAAATAAGTACATGAAAACGAAACATAAGAAGATGGACCTTATTAATATTAGTTTACGTGCAAAACCTCGTTGCTATATCTCAAAGAGTTTCTATGTTATTAAATAAAAACCGATTTTTTTAGCCACTTTCAAAGGGGCTTAGCTCCCTTACAATGCATATTTATAAAATCTCCCCTTACAATTAAGGACATAATTTACTGGACATCTTGTATTTGTTAAAATGGCCGATAAAAATGTGATATTTTTAAAATGCATCTTTTGATAAACACAATTTGTCTCGATTTAAATTTAAAATATGTTTATTTATTTTAATGGCTTCGTTCTAAAAGAGTCAATGTCAAACATTTTGAACGGACACACAAAGTCAAACATTTGTGTTTTAGCACTTTAACAGAAAAAACACACGTCGCGACGCGTCGGCCCTTGTCGCTTAAAGTCTACATTTATCTTAAAAGCACTGACATTGGCTTTTTTAGGTTATACAGATCAAAAAAAAAAATAGTTCGGCGGTATAAATCAAAAATCGGAAAAAGTGACATTGGCCCTTTTAGATCCAAGCCACAGATTTATTCACTTCAACTTCTACTCCACTGGATTTTTTTTCGAGACTTTGTGTTTATGACAAATCTATCACAAAAATTAGAAAAAAAATCGTTCAATTAATTTTTGTACAAATTTGTAAAAAAGTGCATAAAAACACGAGATATTAAAAATATAATTTAGATAATATACAAGGTATCCGTTTTTCGAGCTCAAGCATGGGTATTTCGGTTATTATAAGAGATACAAGATCGGTTAAATTATGAAAAAGTTTGACTATTTTATGGTGATCAATAATCTGAAAGAAAATTTAACCTATCATTTTTTGTTTTTTAATTATCGCAAAACAAAATAAAAATCCTGAGATTCGTTTTTATTTTTTTGAGCGAAAACGGACAAAGCTAGACGTTTTTAACAATGTTAAGGTACTTTTTTGCAAGGTGCTAAGTTAAAGTTTTTTTTTAGATGGGCAAACTCAAAAGTAAATTCGGCCCTCATTTTTTTAGAGAAGTTAATCATTTAAAAGATCGACACCTTTCTAAAAAATAAAAAAAAATAAGTGTCAAATTCACTTTCAAGTGTGGCCGTCTAAAAATAACTATTTTCGTGCCGGTAATACCTCCAACTGGATAGTAGAACTTTACTGATTGTATCTATATCACGTTCCTAGTAATTTACTAGTAGGTAGTAAACAAGATTAAGTACATAGAAAAGGCTGGAGCGTATATCCTTCCAGACTGACGTGGTCTGACCGATCTAGATCAAATGTGAATTTAAAAACCAATATTTATTGAGCTCTCATAGATATTTCCTGTAGGCAATTAACCACTTCTTAGAGCGCACTATATCTCAACCCAAGTAACACGCTTAGATTTTACAGCTTAAATTGGCTAGCTCGCATTTTAAACCAGAATTTACCTTTATTTTGGTAATTTAATTTGCTGTATTTAGGATTTCTTATTAAGCTGTTCTTAACACTTTACATCCACTGTAATTGGCGCAGCCAATAAATAGTATAAAATAAAACCACAGCTACTTGTGTTCTTTTTTATGTACTTTAAAACTATTAAAATAATAAAAAATAATAGAAATATAATGCATTTTAAAACCGATTAATGCTAGCATTATTGCCTAGAGTCACTCTCTCTTTTTGTCAAAATGGTTATCCATCCGACGTTAATTAACGGAACTAATTCTTTACAGAAATCTGTAACCTAAAATAATATATGGCATACAGGAAGCTTGTCTTATTTACAGCCTATAGAGCCGGCTAATAGATGACAATAATGTAATAGCTTCGCCTTTTTTTTTGCTTTCCTTAGTTAAAAAAAAGATTTAAAAATCTAAAAAAAAAATCATAACAAATGAAACTTTTTTACTGTTAAAAATATAATATCCTCTAAATAACATTTATTTAAAATTTTCGGACCGTGTATAAAGAAAAATAAATAAAAAAAAAACTTTATTAACATCAATTTATTTTAGCTAATCTTCACTATTTTTGGAGCGCGTGGAATATAACAAGTTTTCATCGACACTTTTCACATTATTACCTTATTCGTACTTAAATTATGTGTCAAAGAACTTGTAAAAGTCCATGTATATATATCACAATAAATAATACATTGTTATTTTATATAACAAAGATATTTCGTGAACAGTGAACAAACTCCAGAACAAAGTAAAGCTTATGACAATATTATGTTATTAAATTCCCTAAATTTGTAATAAAAAATTAAGATATTTTTATCGTTTTATGTTGGCAACAAGAAAATACAGAATATATATGTTATCTATCTTTAGAATGTTTGTAAAATCGCTATTCCAGCTTACGTGAAATCCTCATAGCAACCTAAATTGGTCAAATGCTATCGCTAAAACTACTTTAAATCTCGTTTACAGAAAGCTGTTACAACCAAGCTAGCTTTAATTTAACAACGGATACGTAGTAAGAGACACTTTAAAGCTACAGTGGACGCCAGATAAATTGCATGTACGTATTTTGTACATATTAAATTGGGTAAGTAGGAACATCATTTAAATTTTAAAAAATGTCAGTGTCATTCACTCTTTCGTTTCTGCAAGTTATTTTATTTAAAATGCCTGTTCATTTGCCAGAGAATGATAAATTAAGAATTGCAATTTTTCTGGCGGCCACTGTACTTGTGTTACTTAGGAATATTTAATAAAAAGTTCGAAAATTTTGACTTTTAGACTATGGACTAGAGTTTTGAGCATAAAATGCCTTAAAATAAAAAAAAAACAGATATTGGATTAAAGTATTTATTTTTATTGACAAATTTTAATAATTTGTTTATAATTATTAACTTATAAGTCACCAAACTCAATCATTGTTTGAATAAAATTTCTATAAAAAGGAATACTTATAGATTTAGTATAACCATGATAACTATTTTGACAACTAAATCCTGACTTGAGTAGTGATAGTAATGTTCCATTATATATAATAGGTCCACCACCATCTCCCTGACATTCTCTTCTAACTACTTTGCTGTCCATATTTTTTGTACACACAAAACCTTAAAAGTGGAAAAAATATGAAAAATTTGGGCTAATACTATTAATTTTACGAATCAATACTGCTACCAGATATACTGAACTAGCCTAGAACTCCGGGTCACCCTGTAGACTATTTGAATTAACCGCTTAGCACTACACTATTTTTTAAAAAGTGGCCCAATATAGAGCACTTTTTATTCGATTGATTCTAAAAGCGTTACTTTTTCATGTTTTACGGGCAAAAAGTTGGACTTTGTGGCCCTAGGGTGAAAACGTTTTTTTTTTACGTATTTTGTACATATTAAATTGGGTAAGTGTCATTCACTCTTTCGTTTTTGCAAGTTATTTTATTTAAAATGCCTGTACATTTGCCAGAGAATGATAAATTAAGAATTGCAATTTTTCTGGCGGCCACTGTACTTGTGTTACTTAGGAATATTTATTAAAAAGTTCGAAAATTTTGACTTTTAGCCTACGGACTAGAGTTTTGAGCATAAAATGTCTTAAAATAAAAAAAAACAGATATTGGATAAAAGTATTTATTTTTATTGACAAATTTTAATAATTTGTTTATAATTATTAACTTATAAGTCACCAAACTCAATCATTGTTTGAATAAAATTTCTATAAAAAGGAATACTTATAGATTTAGTATAACCATGATAACTATTTTGACAACTAAATCCTGACTCGAGTAGTGATAGTAATGTTCCATTATATATAATAGGTCCACCACCATCTCCCTGACATTCTCTTCTAACTACTTTGCTGTCCATATTTTTTGTACACACAATACCTTAAAAGTGGAAAAAATATAAAAAATTTGGGCTAATACTATTAATTTTACGATTCAATACTGCTACCAGATATACTGAACTAGCCTAGAACTCCGGGTCACCCTGTAGACTATTTGAATTAACCGCTTAGCACTACACTATTTTTTAAAAAGTGGCTCAATATAAAGCCCTTTTTATTCGATTGATTCTAAAAGCGTCACTTTTTCATGTTTTACGGGCAAAAAGTTGGACTTTGTGGCCCTAGGGTGAAAAAGTTTTTTTGTACGTATTTTGTACATATTAAATTGGGTAAGTGTCATTCACTCTTTCGTTTTTGCAAGTTATTTTATTTAAAATGCCTGTACATTTGCCAGAGAATGATAAATTAAGAATTGCAATTTTTCTGGCGGCCACTGTACTTGTGTTACTTAGGAATATTTATTAAAAAGTTCGAAAATTTTGACTTTTAGCCTACGGACTAGAGTTTTGAGCATAAAATGTCTTAAAATAAAAAAAAAACAGATATTGGATAAAAGTATTAATTTTTATTGACAAATTTTAATAATTTGTTTATAATTATTAACTTATAAGTCACCAAACTCAATCATTGTTTGAATAAAATTTCTATAAAAAGGAATACTTATAGTTTTACTATAACCATGATAACTATTTTTACAATTAAATCCTGACTTGAGTAGTAATAGTAATGTTCCATTATATATAATAGGTCCACCACCATCTCCCTGACAATGTCTTCTAACTACTTTGCTGTCCATATTTTTTGTACACACAAAACCTTAAAAGTGGAAAAAATATGAAAAATTTGGGCTAATACTATTAATTTTAAACGACTCAATACTGGTACCAGATATAGCCTGAACTAATGCTTCTAGAACTCCGGGTCACCCTGTAGACTATTTGAATTAACCGCTTAGCACTACACTATTTTTTAAAAAGTGGCCCAATATAAAGCCCTTTTTATTCGATTGATTCTAAAAGCGTCACTTTTTCATGTTTTACGGGCATAAAGTTGGACTGTGGCCCTAGGGTGAAAACGTTTTTTTTGCCCGCTAACTAAAACTTGTTATTTTTAAGCTTTTTTAAGTAAGATGGTTTACCTTTACTGTAATATTTATAAAGAAATGTGATTTTTGGATACTTTTTGTCTTGAACTATATGTTCTTTTTGACCAGATACAAGTATTATAATTATTTCATTTAATAAAAATTTCTTCTATAACTTAACCTCAAAACATATGGTTAACCGGTTAATCTGTATTCATCCACTAAAATAAATCACAAACACAAACCTTCAATTGTAAAATCAATTTCAATATTTATGATATTTATAGAACGGTTTTAGAAGAATTATTATTTTCATAACAAATATATTTTAGCACAAATTAATTAAAACATAACAAATATTTTTTGCAATTTAAAATTAAATATATTTTAATAATTTATTATAATTAGTAACAATCAATTAAAAACTATTGTATAATACACGGGCGAAAAGTTAAATGTTGGCTTCGTAGCTTTATTACCTTCGGCCGGCCCTCGTTTTTCGAAACTAATAGGCCAATAAACAACGGGTCTGTAAAAATAAACCGTTTAAATTTTGAAACGGCCGTGAATAAACTATAGTATTCTACTCGCGTATAATACCTATTAATCATTCGGGCGATTACGCCACTCACCTATCGCCTATTATTATATTATATATTATATTAACTGTATTATTTTGTTTATTCTTTTTGTAAAAACTTTTTTTCTGTTTTGTTGGCAGCAGTATTTTATTCGTTTTTTATTGTCCATAAAAACCTTAAAATTTACTTAGTTTGGATGTTCTAAATTTTTGCTTTCCCCAAATTTTAAAAATTTTCAAAATGGGAAAGCAAAAATTTTCAACAAATTTGTTTGCTTATTTTTGCGTTTATTGACGTTTTATGTCGATATAAATCAATTTCGAGCAAAAAAAAATATCGCTCGATCGGTCGGTTGATCGGTCGATCGGTCGGTTTGTCCGGGAAATCTTGTCAACACGATAACTTAAGAACGCTTTAATCTAGAGTCTTGAAATTCGGCACACAGGTATGTCACCAAAAGTTCTCGGGATTGTTTTTGGTAAACATTGGGGAAAATACATTTTTTTACAAAAATTTGAAAATTGCTATATAGGGGATTTGAAGGTTGCTGAAATTGAATCTGATAATAAAATTTTTCTAACTTCACCCCCGAGGGGGTGAGGGGGTAAATATTTTTAAATACTTTCTATATTTTCGTCAAAATTGGTATATAGGGTTTTTGGGGTCCACGAATCTGAATCTGACAATAATTTTTTTTTAATTTCACCCCCTGAGGGGCGTAAAAATTGGTATGTTGGGGTTTTTGAGGTTGCTGAAAGTGAATCTGAATAACAAAAATCTAACTCCACCCCATGAGGGGCGGGGGGTAGTTTTCGTGAAAATTCGTATATTGGGGTTTTTGAGGTTGCTGAAAGAGAATCTGATAATGAAAAATAAATTCTAACTCCACCCCCTGAGGGGCGGGGGGTAGTTTTCTTGAAAATTGATATGTTGAGGTTCTTGAGGGTGCTGAAACTGGATCTTTGATAATCCTAGGAAACCAAAGGACGTCTTTTTGACGTCAATTATTGGACACTAACTGTCCTACATAACGTTATATTATGACGTCTTGCTGATGTCCAGTGACGTGTATAAGTCACAGCCCAGAGACGTAAGATTACTGACGTTATAATAACGTCAGAAATATGACGTTAGGATAACTTCAGTAAAAACATATTTATATCTCTCCAATTAATAGTTGTTATATTATTCACAGTGCCTGCGCTAGAATATTATATGGTAGTTTTAAATTTCCCAAAATCGCCAAAAAACGTCCTAGACAAAAAATTCTTGGATACAAATTTGTTTCATGAAAAAATAAGAAACCGTCTGCTCGTCTGTCCGTCCGTCTGTGTGATGTCACAATTTTTGTAGATACGATAATTTAATAACGAATTATCCAAACGACGTGAAATTTTTAGGAAAATCAAATTCTATGAGGGGAAGATCCCTATTGCTTTGAAAGTAATCCCCCCAGAAACAAAAAAGTTTTGGGGGGTTGAACTTTTTAAAAAATCGAAAAAGGCTGAAAGAAAATTTCGATTAATTCCGATTAAAGTAACATTTTCATGAAAAACTACTATTATTATAACCAATTTTGAAAGTAATACCTCAAAAACAGAAAAGTTATGGGGGGGTTAAACTTTTAAAAAAGAGCTGAAAGAAAATTAACGTTTCTTTTATTATAAGGGTCAATTCTAACAATTTTGAAAAAATGTATTTATTTTAAATTAAATTTTTTTTTTGAAAAAAAAAATTTTAACGGGTTAACTTGGTTGATTTTTTCCTTACCTTTTTTCTTTCCAACATAACAGTCATTACCTATTATTGTTATACTTAGTTGTTGAACATGATTATGTAATTTTCCCTTTTGATCCTCGCCCCATCCAAAAAGCGTAACGTTTGTTCCTCTTGGTGGTTCTTTGGTAGCCAATGGTACTATATATTTTTTATCGACAGGCTCTTCCAGCTTTAGCAAAGCAATATCGTGTGTATTTTTTATATTTTTGCTAACATAGCCTGGATGAACGATAATTTTTGATATTCTGTGTATTTTTCCACCCCTATCGTGAAAATCAGAGTCCGCACGCAGTCTGAACCAGAATTTTGGATGGCAACTGTAATTTTAATACTAGAAAAAGCTTTGAACAATACTATATAAGCTCACTTGATTTAGTAATGGCACGGGTTGGGGATGATTTACATTTCGTGGATTATCCACGAGCAGTTATTTGTTAGTTTTATCCATTTGGATGTGTTCTTCTAAGTAATATGACAGAAGCGATGAGTCATCGCCGATGACCTTGTTTAAGATTATGGTACAGGCCTTAACCAAATCGGTGTTGCCAATTCAACGCTAAGTATTTGGTGATAGTAGACAAGAGCGAGTCTAATCTTATTGATAACACAGGCCACAGCTGAGTTCTGTCAACGGATTCTGACTTTACCTAATGCCTAGTTACTGGCCTTATAACTAAAACTTTTCTACCGTTTTCTACTATACCGTTACTTTTCTACTCGTTTTCTACTATACCGTTTTCGACATAAGTAATGCCAAACTTGTTGAAATAGACAAATGAATTAGAATTTTGGGATATTACAATATTTTTGAAAATGGCGGATGCAATGTGGCGTCGAAATTTATAAAAATGGCAATATTTTTTGCGGAAAATTAGTGATTGTTTTTAATCTATGATTGTCTTTTGTATGCAAATACAAAGTAGGTATACAGCCTATGAAAACATACATAATCACAATACTAGGTTGCGTAATAATATCAGTGTAGATTATTTAAGACTATAAAAATCAAAAATTGGTACATTGTACTATTCTCCCACTTTTTAAACAAACTTCTATTTGAATTACGACAATTAGAACTAGGTCGTTTTAAAAATAAAATAAAACATTTTTTAATAACTAATGCTTTCTATAGTATTAACGAATTTTTAAATGTGAACGTAATTATAAATTAATTTAAATGTGTTTTTAAATGTTTTTAAACGTGTTTTTAAATGTTTTTAACTTTTTTTTATATACACGGTGTCCCACGGTAGACAAATCAGTCAAATTGTGGCGTTATTATCAAAGCTATTAAAATATATTTTTTACCAGTCAATATAGACCTAGTTACCTTCAATTTACGTCAGAAAAAAGTGTGTACTTTTTTCTGTTTTTAGGCTAGAGCAACAAACAGAATTTTTTTTTAGCATAATAAAAATTTTTAACGCCAAAATTAAAAAAAATAATATAATTTCTTTATCATATGATAGTTTTTTTTACTAAAAACAATAGTTTTCTATTTAAATTTTTAATTTTAGAAAACGGTAAAAAATGGTAAGTGCATTATGGAATGACCCCGCTAATGTAAAAGAGAGGATGCTATGAAAATAAATGTTTGCAAATATGACGTTCACGATAAAAATAAATGTCAAATCTAATGTTATAAATTAGATTTTTACTTAGACTTAGTAAGGACCTTGTGGACTAGGGTATTTTATACTACAGAGTGTATTACTTTATTACTAATAAATTTTGATTTTTTGCGCTCAATCAAATTTTTTAATTGGTATGATTGGATTAATCTTAGAATAATCTTAGCAGTTTTTTTTACAAAGTCAAGTCTATATCATAATGAAAGTATTGGTAAAGCAAGTTATTATAAAACCTATTGGGCAACTTATGATAAAACATGTTTTATAATTATGAGATTTTAAAAAACATAATTAATTAGCTTGTAAAGAACCCCCTTCCCTCGCAGTTGCATGAAGTTGCAGCTGGTTCATATTAGCAGGGCCGGATTCAGGGGGGTGCAGGGGGTACAGATTACCCGGGGCCCGGGCTCGAAGGGGTCCCGGCGACAGAAGTTTTTAATAAACAGTTTATTTATTTATACTCCCCCAGATCGATAAGGCGTCAAAATGAGCAAATAAGTAGATCTCGTTCCAAATGGGCAATAGAAAAAATTTCGCCGCGGCAGCGCTTAAGCCTTTTTGGATTTTTGTAAAAAATAATAGTGCACTGTTACTAGTGTTTTAAAATTTGTAAAAAAAATCGCCTGCGACGCTAGGGCTAATTTACCTACGTATTTTTTTTAGTTCAAGCTTGCAAAAGCTTAAAATTTGTAAAAAAATTGCCTGCGGCGCCAGACCAATCAAAATTGAAAAAAATTTCGCCTGCGGCGCTAAGACTTTATTATTTTTTACATACTTAAGCTTGCTGAACTATGAAAATAAAACAGTCAGAAATTAACATAATTTGGAAAAATTTTCGACAGCGGCGCTTAGTTAATGAATGGGGGCGCCGCTTCGGCCCTCAGTGCCTTAGCTGCAGGCCTGCATGGTACAATTATGTTTTGAAAAAATAGGGGCCCGAGTAAAAAGTTGCACCGGGGCCCGGGCTGGCTCTGTCCGGCCCTGCATATTAGGGTCACTTCATCTAGTCCTACTTCGTGATTTTGTTCTTAGTCGTTTGTTTTGTTTTTTTGAACCAAACCAGACCAAAATTAGACCAAATACAGAAGAACAAAGGAAAAAAACTGTCATATTATGGGCAATTTAGTCAATTAATTTATTGTTATGTAATTAATTACGTACATTTTGGTTGGAATTAAAAGTTAACTGATACTAAGAATAATTCTCATAAGTTAAAATATCAAATTGATTGTTATTATTAATATTATTTATTAATATGCGAAACGCAAGACGTATTTATGATATTTGAATTAATTAACTCATCATTGTGTCAAATTCCATACATCTACAAAATATTACGCCTTTCTAGAATATTTTCAGTGTTATTAGAATTGTTTTGTACAATATTTCAAATAAATCCATGTTAGTCCTTAGGTTTTCCCAAATCACTCCAGTTCTGATGAAAAAAGGTCAAAATTACGCATCTAACTTCAGAGAATCAAGTGAATATAAATGCCATTTCACAAAATATATTATTAGCAAATAATTCTAATTCTTTGCGAGTCTTCCACGATTCAAATGGATTCAAATCAAGCAGCAAGTTAATAAATTTAAATAATTTACTATCATCGGGGAACTTTTCTACTATTCTTCTCGTTGTTTCTCTTAAATTTCGAGCACATTCTCCATAAGTTAAAATAATTTCGTTCTTTACTTCTAAAGTTATCATTTTGGCATTCAAAACTTGGTTTTATAAAAATCTTGCTTTGTTAATTTTTTGATTATAAATTAAAATCAAATTTGACATTTATTGTCATCATATACGACTTATTTAAAAAAATTAATTTCAAGGCATCCTACTCTTTTGCCATAGCGGGGTCATTCCATTATGCAATTGCCCTTTTTTAAGGTTTTATAAAATTAAGAATTTAAATCGAAAATTATTGTTTTTAGTGAAAAAACTATCATATGATAAAGAAAAATTGTTACTTTTTTTAATTTTGGCATTTGAAAGTATTATTATGGTTTTAAAAGTGCATGTGTGGAGCTCTAGCTCAAAACCAAAAAAGAGTAGAAAACTTTTGTTTTGGGTCAATTGAAGATAATTAGGTCCATATTGACTGGTAAAAGTTTCATGTTGATATCTTTGTTAATAACGCCACAGTTTGACTGATTTGTCTACCGTGGGACACCGTGTATATAATCTAGGATTAAGTATTTTTATTATAATTATTAACTGTTTACTAGTAGTATAATACTACATAAATTATTGACGAGTGTAAAAATTTTTAAATTTGTTAACACAATAAACTTTACTTTACTTTACTAAGGTCGCTAAAACCATTTAGAAAATGCCATATAGCCTTGTCTATTTCGACGCCATATTGGATCCATCATTTTGATTTTGAATTTTTAACATCGGATTCGGTTTCAGCAACCTCAAAAACCCCCACTATAGGTATCCATTTTAAAACATATTGTGTAATCTGTAAAAATTGTAATTAATTTTTCTATTTCCAAAAGTTTGGGATCAATTATCTCGAAAACTTGTAGTTTGTATATATCTAGCCATTAGGTAGATTCAGAATCCGTTGACAGAAACCAGGCACCTTAAAATTTGTGCTATTTTGTGGAACTGTGTAAGCAGTAAATGGCTGGCCGGGTCGCGGATGCAGCGATCGCTTGCTATCAAATAATACCCATGCTTGCTCGCCATATCGATACAGCGAATTGCACCACTGGAAATATTTTCATTCCAAGTACCGTAAAATTTTTCAAACTGAATGTGTATAGTTGAACCAGTTAAAAGAACACTATGGTCCAACTAAGTGAAGTTTACCGGTGCTAATATAACGTAAATCAACATGAAATATGAATAATAAAAATAAAGGACACTTTGTTTTTTTTATAAAAGAAACACAAGCGCTTTTTTGGCCAAAGTCTCCCTCATTGCAGAATATCGTAAAAACCGGCAAAAAATATTCCTTCCACAGATTTGTATTTTTTGATAGCGATGTGGCCGACACAGGTGGATAGAGCGCCGCGTCGTACCAGCTCTCTATTCCGTCTGTCTTTGTTTAAGCCCAAAGTTATGCGAAAATACAACTTTACAATTTGATCCAAATTAAAAAATTAATTTATTTATTATATTTTATTATAATAAAGCTTTTATTTTTAATTAGACATTAATTATTAAGTGTCCTTTTTTACGTTTGATCTTTAATAACAATTGTGACATATGAGGCGTATAGTGCAAGAGTGGCCCATCTCACTTTATGGAAATGTCGAGATAATGGCTATTTAAATTTCTTTGTTTTTTTTAATCTTTGATCTAGGACGCATTATTTTAATTAAAAATTTTCTGTTAGGGTTTTTAGACTCAACCAACATTAAGGTAATGTGTGACAAACAAATTTATTTTACTTTCTTTACTTTCTTAGAGAAAAAAGTTGGTGGGCCACTATTGCACTATACATTGTGTTCATTTTGGGCCACTATTGCATTACGAACGAGATCTGACCTTCAATAACACGTTTTTTTTTTGAGTAGATCATTTTACTTTGAAATTTTAATTATTTTTACATGTGAATGAAATGTTCGTTATTTAATAACAGAATAGTGAAAATACCAATAATGCTCTGGAATAGTTAAATAAACGTTTTTTTACTGTTCTTGGAGTAATTACTTTTAAAAATGAAGAATAACTAATGCGTAAACATTGTTCAAGTACCTAAATGGATTTCAGTTTCTATGATCTCAAAGTTTAAGGTAAGTTGTAATTATTTTTTATTAATAAAGCAAAATGTACAAAATTGGTAACATAACGCTCCTGCATTTGTGCAGAAAATGATTTGTTTTGGGGCGAACAAATAACTTTCTCGATAAAACAAATTTTGGCTCTTTTAAGAATCTTTCTAAAAATATCTTTATAAATCCTTGGTAAAACTTGCCTTGTTAGCTTTTCTAAGAATAAAATTGACATTTTTAATGATGCAGTTGGCTTTTTCAAAATCCCCACTAATAGAACCCAGCAAACAACATTATCAACTCATTAGGGAACATTCAAGTATCACGTAACGCCCTAGAGGGGGAGGCCGAATTTGTTTAAAACGTTTCGCTGCGTTTTAAGGGGAAGATGGGGGCAAATGGTATGTAACTCCTGCACTAATAAAAGCGATAATTTTAATAATGCAATAGTGCTTTAATTGCTTGTATCGTGCCAAAAAGAAAACCCTCTGTTATGAGGGTGGTATGTAATGAAAGATATAGATGTTCTTATTACATTTATAAAAAAACGCATATCTCAAAAAAACACATATGGGCCACTCTTGTACTATACGCCTCATATAGAACTCCAATAAAATATAACATATATAACACATTTTTTAAGATCAGTCGTAAATTTAATGGACATTTAGCGTGATTTAAGGGTTTTATAAAGGACAAAGGACAGAAGTAAAAAAGGACTGTCTTTTGAAATAAAGGACGGTGGCCAACCAAACCTGCTTTATAACATAATATTATTTTGTTACTCATCGGTAAAAACTAACTTACATATCATCCAAACAATGTGCACAAGTAACAGCCCAATGTTTGTGAATTATAGCTGCACCACACACATGGCCATCCTTTTCAGTTTGCAAAGAAACCAAAAATGGGTTTTTAGAGACACTTGCGTCTTCTCCATTCATTATTCGAAAACCTATCGAACCTTCAGCATATCGATAAATACCCAAAATAAAAAACATCAATGTATAAAGCATTTTTTCCATTCTGTAATGACGTACAGGGTGAGTTTTTTAAGTTGGGATAGTGGAACAGAGGAAAGTGGACTAATTTCGGATACCATTTACAATGTATTCAATATTTAATAATCGGTATTACTTTTTTGATATATTTTTTAAATAACAACATATAACTTATTATACAGTGCGGTCCAAAAGTCACCCCCCCCCCTTTTTAACTTTTGAACGAGTTGAGATATCGACTTCTAATTTAGAACTCTTAAATAAGACAACTTAAACTATCTTTTAGCATATATTTGATATTTTGAGCTCTTAAAATGTGGCCAGGGTGGCATGGGGGACATTTTTTTAAATAGAAAGGCGGGTCGTGTGATATATCATTTTAAAGCTTATAAAATTCTCTAACATTTTTAAATTTTTTAAAAATGTTTTTTAAGGTTTTGATTTTTTAATTTTTTGTACTAAAACATTCGATTTTTTAAGTTTTTTTATAAATTTTTATTTATGTCAACTAAAATTAGTTTAAAAGTATAATTAACATTTTTTTATGATGAAATTAGGCATTTTTAAAAAATTATTTGTTTTTTTTAGAGGAATTTTGACATTAATACCCATTTTCCATTTAAAAAAATGTGCCCCCATGCCCCCCTGCCCACATTTTAAGAGCTGAAAGTATTAAATATATGCTAAAATATAGTTTAGGTTGTCTTATTTAAAAGTTCCAAATTTGAAGTCGATATCTCAACTGCTTCAAAAGTTAAGAGGGGGGGGGGTGACTTTTGGACCGCTCTGTATATAACGAACCATGATTTCTATAAAACAATTTTATTACAGTTTATTTTTTCCAAAAAACACGGTTAAAAAACACAGTTTTGTGCATTTCAAAAAGGTTTCCTAATTTCGGACATATCTGAAATTTTTTTTTTCGAGAGTAGGTCTGGATCCCATTGCTTATGTTTCTTGTTATTCCTTGACATTTTAGAAGTATTTTAACTATTAAGCGATTTTTTACGAATACTAAGGAGCCACAATTTTAGATACCCAATTTCGAATATCTTAGTATCTGCAGTAATTTTCTCTTTTTCAGTTGTGTATCTTGGTTTGTTTTATCATAATAATAATAATAATTAATGGTTGGTTATCCTAAATAATAATTACCTTGCAAATATCCGAAATTGGGAATCAAATGCACAAAAAATTAACTATCCGAAATTAGGCAACTTTCTGCTTTTTAGATTAGAAATTTGTAAAATGTTTATGTTTTCAAATTGCTTAATTATAACTAGTGGATCTATTTAACTAACATCTTAACTTACCCAAGACAAAAACACGAACTTTTATAACGATTATTTATAAAATAAACAAGCATGCTAATGCAACTGAGTTCAAAACTGCCATTTGCAATGAATGATTTGTGCTGTCATTTAAATGGGAGAAGCTCTACCGTTATCATACTACAGGACGGATTAGGTTTGACTTTTGGCTTTACGTAAAAGTAGGTTTCTGTTTAACCCTGAAGATAGTATCTTAAATAAACTACTATCCGAAATTAGGAAACTATCCGAAATTAGGCGCCTTTCCTCTATCTCAAAAAGTAAGCATTTGAGAGAAAAAAAATTCAGACAAGAGTTGTATAATACAATAATTATAATAATTATAGTGTGTGTATTAAATACATTTCACGGTCAACTTACTTTTTTATAATTGAATTTTTTTTTTTTATAATTCTTAATTGCAGACTGTTTGGATGTCAATATTTTTAAAAAAATTTCCATCTTTTCAGATAATGGAGATATAGTTTGTCAAGAACCTTGAGGGACACCCAGTATAGATTTCCATTAAAAAAAGGTAAGTTGACCTTAAAATGTCCTTAAAGATAACCTTGAAAAAAAAATATTAATATTTTTTGTCTATATACTATCCACTATACCGGGTGTCCCACCAGGATATTGACAAGCTATATCTCCCTTATTTAAAAAGATAGAATTTTTAATGAGAAACAGCATTAAACGGGAGCCAAAGAAGATTTTATTGACATATCCAAAACCACCTCTTGTTTACCCAGCCCTTTGAAACTACCCACAACTTCTGTTTTTAAAATAGCACCCCCCATTTTTATCAAAGAATATGACAGTTCATTTTATTCTGAATTTAACCATGTATTATAAGTGGCATCCTATTCTTTTAAGGGGCTCCAAATAACAATTATTATTTATTAACAATAATGTCCCACCAGGTTTTAGACGGGCTATATCTCCGTTGTTTCAAAAGATAAAAAAGTTGAAAAAATAAAATTAACGAGTCAAAGTAGAATTTACTGACATATGCAAAACTACCCCTTACTTACCCCAGTTTAGGATAGGTCAGTAAAATCTTCTTTAGCCCCCACTTAACTCTATTTTTTGAAAAAATTTATATCTTTTTAAATAACCGAGCTTGTCGAAAATCTGATGGGACACCCGGTATAACTTATGTCTGAAACATTTTTTTCTAAATTGTTTACTTTTAAAAACAATTTTGAGATTCTTTACCAGTCTAAACCTAAAAAACTTACCCTGTAATATATGTTTTTATAGCTTTGTTAATTTGGAACTATTTCAAATACTACATACAATTTCTTTTATATAAAGTAAAAATTGATTTATAGATAATATTTTAATGTATTTTTTTAATCTATAGAAAATTGCTGTAAATTTTTTTATATTTAGATATTTGTTATAGTTTAAGGCTGTAAAATTTTTATATTTAACGCTTATAATTTACAACCATAAAAATATTTATTATACCACGGTGGTTTTTTGCAAATTTAAACTTTTTGTTTCCGACCCCTGATTTTTTTTTCATAAATTGATTAAACACACCATAAGAAGTAATTAAGGTAAATATAAAAAAAAAATCGACGGGATCGATCGTTTTTTTTACGTTTTTTTCTAATTTATATGTTGATAGAAAGTGCCTGTAGAGCACGAAATAGAAATATATATTTTATATATAGCAGTAAAATTATTAATTATAGTCACTACATTACAAAAAGCTGTATCTCCAACGCCAAGGTGATATATCTTTTTCTAATGAATTATTGTTTTAGGGTAAAGTCGAGCTAAATTTCAAAAAAAAAAATTTGCATTTTTGGATTTGAAATGTCATGAAATGTCGAGAAAATGTGAAAAAATAGGGTGTTAAAAAATATCGGTCTTTCTGTTTTCTGTCTCTAAACCTTGTAACTTTTAAACTAAATGTCCGATTTAAAAAATTCTTTCAATAAACGGTTTAGGACCTTTGTATTTTGCGTAATCTTAAATATGGTTAACATTTCGGTGCGGCAAGGAAGGCAAGGAGGCAAAAATTAATATTATTATTATTCTTGCACAGGCAAAAATCATGTCCAATTTCCTACACAGCTTTTTATTAAATATTACCATATTTTGACTATAAAAACCGGGATTTACTCGAAATCTACGAAATAGAAAAATTTTTAAATTGAAAATTTGGTTACAGCAGACAAAATACAGAAGACATGATAGGTTTAGACCTTGATGACTTTTTTAATTTTTTTTTTATAGACCATTGACTATAATTAATAATTTTACTACTATATATAAAATATATATTTATATTTACTGCTCTACAGGCACGTCCTATGCACATAGTACAATAAATTAGAAAAAAACGTAAAAAAAAAACGATCGATCCGGTCGATTTTTTTTTATATTTGCCTAAATTGCTCTTATGGTGTGTTTAATCAATTTATGAAAAAAAATCAGGAGTCGGAAACAAAAAGTTAAAATTTGCAAAAAGTTCAGTATGACTACGTGTTCAAAGTCCCCTCCCTCCTTCTTCAACTTTTGATGGCCTAAAATATCAACTTAAAATTTGGAACACTTAAACAACATAAATATTTTTTTGGTATATTTTTGATATGTCTACAATAGAGTAAGGGGGTCAAGGAGCAACATTTTTTTTTTTTACAGAATTTGGGGTCTTTAGTTACATCATTTTAAAGCTTATTAAATTCTCTTTTGGAACATATAATTTTTATTTATTTATTTTTTGACGGTGTAAAATTCTAAATTTTTTTGTTGAAAAATGCGATTTTCTTAGTTTTTTTAAATGTTCATTTGTATCATTTAAATGTTCATTTATATCAATTTAATGTTCATTTATATCATTTAAAATGAGTGTAAGTATAATTTACGTTCTTTTATCATGAAATTAATCACTAAACAAAAATTGTTTGATTTTTGTTAGAAATTTTGACGAAACGTTCCATTTTCAACAATTTTTTAACCCTCTCAGAAAAATGTTGTAAAGGAACAAAAAATATGTGTTCGAACAGAAAATTTTATGAGCTTTAAAATAATAAATCACACGATCCCGCTTTTTAATAAGAAAAATCCCCCCTTACCCCCTGCATTTATTGTACCCCCTGCGCATATTCAATATACAGTGCATGTTGAAAGTCGCCTCCCCCCCTACCCCTTTAACTTTTCAACCGCTTAAGATATCAACCCAGACAGCACATAATAACTGTTAGATATCCCCGGGATATACTTTCTGGATATAGAGTTTATCCATTGGATAGCCTACATTGCCATTAGATATCCCATGGACATCCAAATGTCCAGGATATCCAATGGATATCCACGAGATATCCAGTGGACATCTATTTTTTAAACCTCCCTAAAGTTTATCCACTGGATATCCATTAGATATCCATCATGGATATCCATGGATATCCTGGATATAGGCGGACATTTGGATGTCCATGGGATATCTAATGGCAATCCAGGCTATCCAATGGATGTACTCTATATCCAGAAAGTATATCCCCTGGATATATAATAGTTATTATGTGCTGTCTGGGATCTTACTTGTTACTTGTTTTTGTACTTGTTACTTGTCACTTGTATCCAAGAATTGTTTGTCTAGAACGTTTTTTTTTTGGGGGTTTTTGGAAATTCGAATATACCGTATAATACTCTTCTAAATTCCGCGTTGTGATGAGTTTAATAAAGAAAACTGCACATAAAATTTAACCAGAAAAAAATTGATATAAAAATTATGTTTAACTAACTTGTGGAATGTTATTTTCGTGAGTTTGCATTTTAATATAACATTTTCACTGTTGAAAATTTTCATATTTTAAATCAATTGCACTTGTTGAATTCTAGGTTTTGCTTTTATCTGAATTTAAGTATATTAATATTTAAATTTTTGTTAAAGCTTTTACAAATATTATTTTTTTATTTCACTAAGAAATACTATTAGTCCAATTTAAAATACTGATGATAACAAAATAATACTTCTCCTATTGTTATTTGTAATAATTAAAGTTAAAAAAAAATAAATAAAAAAGAATTTAAAAAAACGATTCTTTTTATTTTTTAAGTTTTAATCCCTTTGGTCCTTGCTTTTTACCAAACAACTGCAATAATACATATATGTTCTAAATTTGAAGCATTTATCTCAAAGCGTTCGTGGTCACAATTTACAGATCCACATGTCGGTCGCAACAAAGAAGTATCTGTTTGCATATAAAACGCCGAGAAACATAAAAATAGCAATAAAAAAATCATATTTTTTACAAGGACTTTCCTATAGCATGGGCACAATAAATTACATTAAATTACATAGTCCGTAAATGGTAATATGTTGCCATAGACCGGAATGGTAAAAATTACATAGTCGGTAATGGTAATGTTTTGCATAGACCGGAACAGTAAAAATTACATAGTCCATAATGGTAATATTTTGCATAGACCGGAACGGTAAAAATTACATAGTCCAGAATGGTAATATTTTGCATAGACTTGAAATTTGAAAAAAAAATATTTACTACTTAGAAAATGTTTGTTCCAAATTACAAGTCTCTGTGTCAAAGCTTTTTTGAAATATCGTAGCGTAAAGTTCATTTGGTTTAATTAACCAAACGATTTGCACCCTTAATACGAGTATAAACTGCTTACATCTTTCTTTAAAGATCTATTGGTTGATATAGATCGTAATTTATAATGAATGTAAATTTTAGGCCACAAATAAAGCATTTAAATATCGTACATAAATAATATTTACCTTTTTTACACTTTTAACACTTTAACCTACCAGCATGCGTCGCTATCTCTAACCAGAGACTACAACTAACAATAACAATATTATTATATCTCTAACCAGAGACTACAACTAACAATAACAATATTAAACGGTCCGTGTCATGATGCGACGCCTTCTTGGTTATTGTCCAAAGCGCACGCGCGTCTTAAAATAACATAGCCCGACATTGTAAAATCATGTAAAAATATGTAAATCAATGTAAATATATTTTTTTACATTATTTTACATTCTTTTACATTATTTTACATTCTTTTACATTCTTTTACATTATTTTACATTCTTTTACATACTTTTACATTCTTTTACATTCTTTTACATTCTTTTACATTATTTTACATTATTTTACATAAATTCATGAATTATGCCTAGTCCAGAATAGTAAATTTACTATTCCGTACTATGTAAATGCATGTATTTTTACAATATTATTTTACATGTAGTTTTTACAGTGCATAGGGGAAAGTCAAAACAATAAATCAAATTTTCCTGTATTTATACTTTTACTAATTATTATGTGTTAATTGATTTTACATATAATTAATGAAAATTATATTCATGGTCTTACGTTACCTGTGATTTTGTAAGTACGTAAATGTACTACGTAAAAGTACTTACTTGTGGCGACAATACAATATACATACAATACAATATACAATACAAATTGTCAATATTTACTTTTTTCAAAAAAATTTCCTAGTAAGGGAACGTTCAAGTATTACGTAACGCAAATTTTGATCATTTTGGACAAAATTTTATGTAAGGCGAAAAAATTTAGAAAAACTAACGTAGAAAAACAAACGTAGAAAAACAAATGAGAATTTGAAAAGTAAATCAATTTATAAAACCTTTTAATAACAATTTTTCATGTGATTATATTATTGGTATTTAGTTTAGATCGCAGGCGAAAATGTTCAGCATTTTCCAGGTACGGATTTTACAAAAAATTTGAAAAGCTAATTAATTTATAAAAGATTTAAAAAAAATCCCATCTGGTTACAAATTACGCCCCTTATAAATGTATTCTTCTTCTTCTTCTAAATGTATAATTTTCAAGATAAATAGGGTTCTTCCTTTTATAAAACTTAATTTTTCCTGAAAATTTCATATCGATCGGACATTCCTTTCTTGGGTTATAGTACTTACAAGAAATTTGGCATACGGACAGACACACAGAGAGACAAAATTAAAGTTATCCATTATTCGTGCCTGAATTAGACTGCAGTGACTCATGCCTAAAACGTATTTTGCTGCTCTCGTATAAGGGATTCCCCTCAGACGGAGTTACGCGAACCGCACCCGAACTGGTATGATCCTCACTTTTTAGCACATTTTCGCAGATGAGTTACTGCAGTATAATTCAGACATAGATAACAGAATTCGATAAAAAAAATAGCACAATAATATCTACTTTGATTTTTGACGATTTTTAAACCATAATATTCAAGGACTACTTGCTAAAGAGTGCCTATAAAAACCCAGGAAATAATTACTTGAAATCGATCAAGAATATTAGGTATATTAAAAGGGAAATTATTTCGGTAGTATAACAAGTTAATTAAAAATTAATAGGTCCTTTTAAAGGACTCCTTCATGTGGATAATAAAAAGCAATAACCTCAGACCCCAGTTTAAAATGTAATAGCGTTTATGCGAAACATATAATGAAAAGACAAAGATAAACACAAGGCTAAAAATATTTACCTTTATCTATATTATTCGATTATTTGGTATATGTTTTGTGTTGTTTTATACTGTTACATAAACCAAATTCAAACAGTTTCCTTTTGCCTTTCGTCAATAAAACATTATTTAAAATTATTAAAAAAGTTACTTTTAACTTACTTAACTGATTTGTTAAATTTGTCAAAACCCCAGCTGCCTAAACTTTGCCATTTTTTATGATTTTTTAACTGCACATCTACACAGAAAAAAAGGTTAACTTGGCAGAAGATAATAAATTATCTTGGATTTATATTATCTTAAATCGAGGTAATAATCTTCTTTTAAGATCATGTATCCTCGGTTTAAGATTATCTGTGACTTTTGTTTCCTTTAATTATTCTCTTGGTAGAAAAATCCTTGTGTGAAGGATTTTTTCCTTAAATGCATGACTTTTAAAATAGTAACAGAGAATCAAGAGTTATTATCTTGACTCAAAGCCCCTGTTGTCTTGCGGTAAAGAGTTTGCCGGCTGGCTGGCAGACAATTTGCGCAGTAGTTCAAGATATGCGCGGGAGAGAAGTTAGGTTTGTTTTTTTTTTGCCGTCAGTTGTCTTTAAAGGTGTATCATTGTTTTCATTTGCTTTAAAGTGGACGAATTTGTATATTTTACCCTCTGTCGTATTACTAATCAAAATTTTGGTATTATTTACCGATTGATATTTTACTAAATACTGTAACATACTTTAAACTAGATCAATATAACTGTGATATAATTTACCAAATGTTACAGTATTAATAAACACATGTTGCGTGGGGATCCAAATGTACCAGCACGGTCTCTATGTTAGTATGACAACATTTTGTATACAATACACACATTGCAGTATTTAATATCACAAGTAAAGTATTAAATACCAATGGTGGCGATATAAATATAAAATAAAATTCAGTATTAAAAATACTGAGTGTATATAACTATTAAAACTTTAACTGGTAACGAACGCAACTTTATAATGATTTAAGAAATATTTGTTTTCATTTTAACGGTATAATTTTGACTGACCTGCGAGCATATTTCAGGAAACAATACACTTTAATGATCCCCACTACAAATGCGTAATTTAAGAAGTTGGATCTGCTCAAATATTACGTCACACTACATCACGTTTTGACCGTAAACTGCCCATCGTATAATAACTAAATAAATTGAATTGAATTAAATATGATAAGGTATATTATTTGAGGTTATGTATAAGAACCCTTATTTATTAAAAATTAAAGTTGCCTATTGCAAATCTAATAAAAATTGCTATTGACATGATTGTATGCAACTAATTTATCACCTGGTCCTCGGTGATGTGGAAGTATCAGAATACCGCTTTTACTCATTTTCGGTGAATTTAGGTGAAGTGATATGATATTATTATTATCATATCAACTAAATGAGAATCGCTACCCAGAAGTAGACCAAAAATAAACGTTTATTTACGTAATTAAAAAAACTGGTATCCTACTTCTTTTTGACAAGCATAGTAGGATTTTCCACTTTATTATAAGAATTTCGGCACAAAAAATGATAATTAAGTAAACCATAAATATACTTTTCGAGTTATACACTGTGACTTCGGTGAGTTTAATAAGAATGGAATGGTGTGGAATAATAAAAACGTGAAAATCATTTTAATGGTTTTATGAAATTGCCTTTCACAAATTTGATAATATCAAAAATGTAGACATAATATTAAACATTTTTTCCTAATGGAATCGTTCTGGATAAAAAAGGTATCATTAGATGGCCATTAGGGTGATCCTTAAAAACTGATATTTAGGGAAGCCTCCTTAATTTGATATTTGATGATATTTGAACTAAATAGTCAATGTTTTGTCAAAAATTCAAGGAGGGCTAAATCGCCTCCAACGATAAGATTTTACATGCTTATAGATACATAAAAATAACTACTTTCCCAAAATCTTAGCCCTTTTTACAACCCGGAACATACTTTTATTAATTATTTTAATTACGAATTTTGACATGTGTCAATGCATGATTTGGCAATACTGAACCTAACGCTATCTCAAATGTCGAGTTTCATGTCATGCCTTAAGTATTTTTGTGTACTGAAACCGAATTTTCAATTCAAAAAATTTCTATCCCGTAGATTTCGAGTAAATCCCGGTTTTTATTAGAGATCGGTTATACGAGCCCAAAAAAGTAAGCTTTTTCGGATTCATCTGAGGACAAATTTAAATCGTGGGCTAGAATGTGGGGATTTCGTATATGACATTTTTTTTAAAATCGGTTACGATTTCAGGGAGCACCGAGCAAAATAGTTTGTGTTTTATTATATGCTTTTCGTTATCGCTTACAACTTGAGCATTTTTAAAGAGTGACTCATTTACTTTTTATCTTTTCCTAAGCTTTAGAGTTATACAGTTATAATGCAATGCTCAAAATCCAGTGTTAGACTAAGGCAGGGCGGCCAGGGGCGATAACAACTCAAAAAGCAAGTTATCGCCTCTGGCCGCCCCCTTGGTCTAACACTAGATTTTGAGCATTGCATTATAACTGTAGAACTCTAAAGCTTAGGAAAAGACAAAACGTTAATGAATCTCTCTTAAAAAATGCCAAAGTCATAAGCGATAACGAATAGCATATAATTTAAACCAAGGCTATTTTGCTCGGTGCCCCCTGAAATCGTATTCGATTTTCGAAAAAATAGAATTTACATACACCCTAGCCCACGATTTAAATTTGTCCTCAGATGAATCCGAAAAAGTTTACTTTATTGGACTCGTATAACCGATCTCTAATAAAAACCGGGATTTAAGGAGAAGAAAAAATATTCTTTTTGTAGACCAGTGTAATGGCGGGCGTAGACAAAAAATATACCTTAAAAGCTTTAAAAATCCAAAAAATCATTCAAATAAAATACAGGACGTACCTTTAGATTCAGCTTCCTGTACGTCGGACGTACAAATAGCCTGTTCCAGAATTTAATACATGCGCCTTCGCCAAAATTGTAAATAAGAAGTTCATATTAACAAGTTTTAAAATAACGTGTTTGGATCAAAATAAAGTTATTTTTATATAAAATATATACATAAGCTCGATAATGCGAACATGCTTATATGTGAACTATTCAGTATTGTGAACACAGAACTTTTCTATTGACTTCTCTGTAACGTAAACATCGCAAACTCTCGTTAACGTTAACGACTAGTTTTTACAAGTTTATATATATTTTTATGTGGTTGTTTCACTTACTTATCACAGAAATAAGTCTCTGCTTATCAATATAGTATCTGATTCCTTAGAGTCGACTTTGATTTGCTGGAAAATATTGGAAAAATGGTCGAAACCGAAAAGGAATGGCATGACTGTTACTACTTTAGCTAAAAAGTATGAGGTAGCAAAATTAACAATTTAGTATATAAAAAATAAAAGCAATACAATTATTGAAACAGTAACTCATACTTTAAGACCATGTAAACAACAAACTTTAATAGCATCAGAATTTCGAAAAATGGAATGAAAGTTGTATCAATTGTTTCTTGTACAGTGAGAAAGGAATTAATACATTTTTTATAATTAATATATTATATTTCATCAAACAATTTATTTTAACTAGAAAAAAGTTTGGAAAAATAAAAAAGATATAATTAGCTTAATTTTTTTGTCATACAAAGCCTGAATAGTCGCGTTAATTTGAACAGCCCTGGTTTTTTTGGGTTCACAGTTACGAGCTTGTACTGTATTTCTAAACTGGCCTCTCCTTCTGGCCTATAAAAATTTCTTAAATAATTATAATTTGTAAAATTATATAGAAGGGATGAAAAAAGTGTAAGAAATGCCAAAATTAGGGAAAACCAACGAGTTGACTTTCATTGTAAAAGTTTCATGCAAGATGGAATTGATTTTAGTAAAAATCAGCGTGTGGTGAAAACCATCACTTTTTACATTAGCCCTATAACTTCTCTAAGCCATTCTTTGGGAGGTAAAAACAATCCTTATTACCAAAAATAATCGAACCCACAAATATTTTTTCTTAATCGGGCCCCAGATTCAGCCCCCAGCTACCAAAACATCATACCTTGTCAGAAAAGCCCTATTTTCTTAATTCTTGTATAACATCGTTATTATAAAACATATTGATTTAAAATTTGGGTAACACTAGACCCTCATGAGTGACTATAATTTTATGAAAAAAATATTTTGATTTTAACGCATAGGGGGCGCTATGGTCAATTTTTCTTAAAATAATACCTTTTTTGGAGAGCAAAATTCTAGAGGGGCCAACGATGTTCAGAAAACCCAATATATATGCGTAGTTCTTAGTTCTATGGTATTTCCACAGAATAAGGATGCCCCCGCTTGCTAGATCAATTATAGTGAAGGTGTGCATGTATGCCATTTTCCCTGTATTTTTTTGGGTAAATTTAATCGATTGCAGTCTTATACAAAACAAATCGTAGCATTTTGGACAGACATTTAACAAAATTTTGGAACTTTTATAATGTGGGGTGAAAAAGTGATTTTTTTTAATTTTTTAATTAGAAAACAGTTTTTTGCCATTTTATCGTTAACGGTGATAGATATTATCAAAATTTAAAAACTGTAACTTAAAACATAGCTTTTGATAAAAAAAGTTTCTTATTTTTTTTTTGTCAAAAATGAGCTAAGCGCCAAAACTAGGCCGACAAATATTATTTTGTAACTATGCATTTTTTATTAAAAATATATAAAAATCAATTTTTTAAGCAATTTTGTTATTTTAAGTTTTTTTACTTCATTACTTTTTAAAATATGGCTATTTTTGCAGTTCTGCAAGTTTGACGTGCTATAACTCGAAAACAAATGAAGAAAAAAAAACTGAAAAAAAAATTGCTTAAAAATAAAAGTTTTTTATATATGTATTTAATAAAAATAGTTACCAAAAAAATATTTGTCGGCCTAGTTTTGGCGCTTAGTTCCTTAATTAAAATTAAAACGCCTTTTTTTTGGTAAAAGTTAAGTTTTAAGTTATATTTTTTAAATTTTGATAATATCTACCGTTAACGAGAAAATGTCAAAAAACTGCTTTTTATTCAAAAATATAAAAAAATCACCTTTTCACCCCACATTAAATTTCCAAAATTTTGTTAAATGTCTGTCCATGGATAAAACAAATCGTCGCCTTTTGAAAAAGGCGACGGTTTGTTTTGTATAAGACTGCTATCGATCAAATTTACCCAAAAAAACACAGGGGAAATGGCATACGTGTAGACCACTATAATTGATCTAGTAAGCGGGGGTATCATTAGTCTGTGGAAATACCATAGAACTAAAGAGTTGGATACCTATAGTTTCACGCATATATCAAGGTTTTACTAAACATCGTTGCCCCCTCTAGAGTTTTTCTCTCCAAAAAAGATATTCTTTTAAGAAAAATTGGTCACAGCGCCCCCTATGCGTTAAAATCAAAACAATTTTTTTTATAAAATTATAGTCACTCATAAGGGTCACTTGTTGCCTCAATTCTAAATCAATATATTTTATAATAACAATTTTGAATAAAAATTAAAAAATTTGGGATTTTCTGACAAGGTATGATGTTTTGTGTAGGTGGGGACCGAGTTTGAAGCCCGATCAAGAAAAAAATTTCGTAATAGGATTGACTTGCATGTAGAAACGCACAAAAAAAAATCAGATATTTACAAACCTTGCAAAAATATACCCCAAAATCCTGTGAAATAACGGCGAAATTATAGTTAAGAACCTATGAAAAAGTTTTTTTTATGGACAGATCGAAATTCTTTCATCTTTTATAAAAGTAGAAAGCAAAAAAAATAGTAAAATACCTGTTAATTTGTCTCAGAATAACAATAAACAAATAAATTAATTAATTAATAAAACTTCTTACAAACGGGACTTTTAAAGCAAAGAAAATGGAGAATATAAACTAAAACTAGTTTGTCGTTTGTTTCCTTCACAAAGAAATAAAAAGATTAATAAATACAGTACTATGGCGATAATCCGAATCATCGATAACCCGAATTCAACTTTTTCTTTTATTGTGTACTTTGTAAATTGAAATTTAATATATTTTGCGTTTGCAAAAAATACAAAATTTAAGATAAAATCGGACTACAAAGTATAAGGAATTATTAAAGTTTCGGGTTATCGCGACCCTACTGTAATGTATAATGATTTTTTCACTTTTATTATTTAGTGCGTTACTTTATATAATATACAGTGCGGTCCAAAAGTCACCCCCCCCTCTTAACTTTTGAACGAGTTGAGATATCGACTCCAAATTTAGAACTCTTAAATAAGACAACTTAAACTATCTTTTAGCATATATTTGATATTTTCAGCTCTTAAAATGTGGGCAGGGTTGCATGGGGGGACATTTTTTTAAATGGAAAGGGGGGTCGTGTGATATATCATTTTGAAGCTTATAAAATTCTCTATTTAAACTAACATTTTTAAATTCTTTAAAAATGTTTTTTAAGGTTTTGATTTTTCAATTTTTTGTGCTAAAACATTCGATTTTTTAAGTTTTTTTTTATAAATTTTTATTTATGTCAACTAAAATTAGTTTAAAAGTATAATTAACATTTTTTATGATGAAATTAGGTATTTTTAAAAAATTTGTTTTTTTTAGAGGAATTTTGACATTAATACCCATTTTCAACCCCATTTTAAACCCAATTTTTTTTTTTTTAATTTAAAAATATGGAGTTAAATGGAGAATTTTATAAGCTTTAAAATGATGTATTACATGACACCCCTTTCCATTTAAAAAAATGTGCCCCCATGCCCCCCTGCCCATATTTTAAGAGCTGAAAGTATTAAATATATGCTAAAAGATAGTTTAAGTTGTCTTATTTAAAAGTTCCAAATTTGAAGTTGATATCTCAACTGGTTCAAAAGTTAAGAGGGGTGGGGGGGTGACTTTTGGACCACTCTGTATATACTACATTAGAGTAAAAGCAATAAAACCAAAGTAAATACAATACATTCACGCAACGTTTTATGAAGCAATCAAAGTCAATTATTTATATAAATGTATGTGGTATCAGGTGATATAATACCTTTTTTATAAAAATCAAAAAAAGCTATACTTATATTTTATTAGGAAATTTTGAAAGGCAGGAATGTGAAAGTGATTTATTATATCTATAATATTTATTGAAAGGTAATATGATTTTTTATGAAAATATCAGATATAAAGTTTCCTTATAAAAATCATATTATAATGTATCGTAGTCCAAATATTATACACCCTTTATTGAATTTGGCGCATTTTTTTTTGTATTTTCAGATTTAGAATATTATGAAACGCCAATACCTTTTAAACGAAAAATTCCAAAAAAAAAAAAATAGTTCAAATCAATAGTTTGCATGTTTTATTTTAATTTATGTCGAAATTTAGTTTGTCAGAAGTCATTGTTAATAGTTTTTTACATTGTATTGTTATTTTATATGGTTTAATGTTTTACGTAAGGCGTATACTATGCCTAATATTATTTTTATGTTGACAATATGCTGAATGAAGTAATTAAGCCCTGAAGAAGGGCGACCGTTTAGGTGCTCGAAACGTTGGCGATTTTACGTTAAAAAAGCATTTATTTTGGTCCTATAACCTATAATTACAACCACTTCAAACATTCCATTTATAACATCTTACGTAACATACGGTTAAGATTGGAGTAGGGTAAGTAAAGATATATTGGTTCGAAAGTCAATTAAAGCCGGTGGTTCCCTCTACTACTAGCCCACAGAAGTCCTGGACTTAGGAGATGCTTAATTAAGTAGAATAGTACGAGGTTGAAAATAAACAATAAGTGTCCTTATTTTTTATTAGCACTTACCCGCTAAACACGGTTCCATTCCAACAAAGTTACAGCAAAGTTAACTTTGTTGTAATTACATGCGACGATTGCAACGTTTCACAGTGATCATTAGCGGCCAAAAGTAAGAAAATGTAAAGGTTTTAAAGTTTCAAATTTTCCAAATTCAATTTTATATTTTGTTTAACAATATTTTAATGTATTTAGAAAATATAGTCTTACATTTTTAAATCACGTCCATAGTTTTTGATGCAACAATGAAATAGACAAATACAGTGTGTCCCCGGATCGACTTGACAATACCACAAAATGACCCTTTTTTTTCGAATTAAGAAAAGCTTTTTTGGGATTTTGCCCTGCTTGCTTAACAATTAATTTTTGTCAAAATAAAATTTTGAATAATTGTAGGTGGCGCCAGATATCAATGAAAGAGTAAAAATTTTTCAGGTAAAGTTACCTCTCCGTAAAAGATACAACAAAAAGTTATTTAAAAAATATAATTATAATTAAAAATAATAGCCGCATGCCAAAATTTAATACTTTTACTTCATAAATTTTTTTTATTTAAAAAAATTCAAACACTGGAAACTTGACAGTAGTGAAATACTATGTTACGTACTAACTGCATAGATAAGATCAAACTACCTGAGTGTCAGACACTGAAATTTTTTAACAATTTATTATTTAAATGTTACTTTAATTTTAAGTACCTATTTATTATTTTTTAAACAGTAAACAATACAAAAGGTAATTCTAGCAATTCGTATATTTTTATTAATTTATTGAAATTCTACATATCCACCGCCATTTTCCGCACATTTCTCTATTCTTCTTTTAAATTCTTTATAAACATTTTGTATTTCCTTCCTTCCAATATTTCTTATCTCTTCTCTTATAGCTTCTTTAAGCATATTTAAATTATTTCCAAAGTTTCTTTTATAAACGTTTTGTTTCAATTTTCCCCAAAAATAAAAATCCATTGGTGTAATGTCCGGGGATCATGCTGGCCACAAGATGGGCCCGTTTCCACCTATCCACTTTTGACCAAAAGTTTCATTACACCATTGTGTAACCATTTCGGAAGTGTGGACCGGACACCCATCTTGCTGAAAATAAAAATTTCTCCAAAAATTTAAATTAACGTATTGCTGAAGCATGTTTAAATATATAAATCTGTTAAGTTTAGTGTCAAAAAAATATGGTCCAATAATTCTTTCGTAACTTATAGCGCACCAAACATTAACTTTTTTATAATATTGATTATCTCTACTAATAACAAAATTAGGATTATCCCTGTTCCAATACCTACAATTTTGAGAACTAACAACACCATTTGTAGTAAATGTTGATTCATCCGAAATTACTATAAATTTATGAAAATTTCTGTTTTCTAATATTCTTTCACCAATAGCTAAACAAAAAAGTAGCCTTCTTCCCTCATCCCCATCTTTAAGTTTATGCCTAAATTGAATTTTATAAGGTTTTATTTCATTTTCTTTGTATATTCTTTGGAGGTGGCTTTTACTTATACCCAACTCAGAAGATCTTTTTCTTAGAGCCATTTTGACATCTTCCTCTACAGACTGCAGGGCAATTATTGTGGCGGCATCGTCCTCGTCTAGTTTCTTTTTGTTTTTTTTAATATCATTGATACTACCAGTTTCAGTAAATTTTTTTAATACATTGTGGATACTTTGTCTAGATATTTCAATGCCAAATTGTTCAATAAATTAATCTCTTACATATTGTAAGGAAACTTGACCTAAACCATAGCACTGAACAATGAAAATTTTTTGTTCTTTTGTAAGCATTTTTAATCTTATTTTTCTCCTAACTATGTTTTTAATTAAACAATACACACTGGGCTTGAATATATTTTAGGGTAAATGGGATTGGCAACGCTAAACTACAGTTTAGAATAGGGTTCACACATCATAAAACCATCAACAGTAAAATCGAAACGTATGTAGGTCAAAAGTTATTGGTAAAAGTTCTTTGCCGAATGCCATGTTAAATATTTTAGATTAGTTTGATAAGGTGTTAGGTGAATCTAGTAGAATTTTGCCCGTAGAATTCGAATTCGTTCGCAGAAATGTTCCGTCGTACTTCGTTTAAAAGATATTGGTTTTTGAAAAAATGACTTTTTCTATTTTTTGCCATTTTTAAACAATCATAAAAAAATTATCTAACATAATGGAACATTCTGGTTTGGTTTATGTTATAGTAGGAACTTTTATATTTAAAAATCAAATCTTAAAGTTTCGAAATACCCGTGTTTTTATATAACAATAGGGTTTTTTTTAAATCTTGTTCTTCGAAAAAAATGTTGATAGGTTGGGCAGTGTTTTAATTGTCATTTTTAAATAACACCTTTCTTAGTTTAAGTCAAGGTGTAAAGTCATCTTGGTTTAAGTCACTGTCGTAATTACCTGTCATATAATAATTATTATATTGTATTGTATTTATTAAAATGATGCAACCCAACTGGAACCACGGCGAGTGTCGTAAAAAAGTTTGTGCTGGATGTGGGGTAAAGATCGGGCTAAATAAAAATTGCCGTAATACAGCATACAACATTAGCCCAAAAATTCAAGCATTGGTACAAAAATATTTAAATGCAAGATTTGAAATTTCAAATACGAAATATCCGACTTCAATTTGTACATCCTGTCGCCATGCTCTACAAGAAAGAGAAAAAGGTAAATGGAATAGGCCTTTACCAATTATGCCAAATTTTACTGAAATTTATTGTAACCAAAGCATGCATATGTTTAATATGTAAAAACGGTAATGCCATTAGAAAAGAAAATAGAAAAATCGAAGAGCCAAAGATGGAAGCACATAGCGTATGCTGTAAAACTTGCCATCGGGACATAGGAAAAGGAAAACAGCATTCCTGTTCGATTAGTTATTGATATTAGATTCGGATTCAGCGAAAATACATAGGATAGGTCAAAAGTACTAGACTTTTTTTTTTCTTTTTTTGTGGCTGTGTGTCTATCAAAGGTGTAAAAAGTAACATTTTGGAAAAGGACCAAAATCTTAGAAGCTATTAGTGTTAAAGTACCCTATGAAAGAAAAATGTATAGGTATTGTGATTCTTACTTAATAAGTATGAAATTTTTAATACTTACGTATTTAAACTCTATGTGTTTTATTGCGTTTCAATAAAATATTTTTTAAAGGGTATTTTAAATACATATTACATAATTTTCCTTGATTGTATCTATATTATATTTAATTTTCTCTTTATTTGTTTTAAATATATTTCACAATTATGTAAAAGGGGCTTGTCCTTTTATGTTTTTAATTAATACCTAATTAGGGAAATAAATAAAAGCTGACAATAAAGGGCTTAGTTTTAGATCTATATTTTTAAGGTTTTATAATTTGTTTTGTTCTGTATAGTTATACCTATACATTTATATAAAGTATGTAAAGTATATTTTAAGATTTTAGCAAAATAAAAATCTTACAAATTATTATTACTTATATTGTCTTTTTCGGTACAGAGGCATGTATGTAGAACTTTACGCGGGTCTTCTTTGACCATTTCGCGGGCCTCTTATGACCCATTCTTGGACTCCCCTTTGGTCATTAGAAGGGCCCCCTAGGACCTCGTCGTCCCGGGGTCTAAGTACCCAGTTCGCTACTGGGTTCGCTACTGGGTATCACCCAAGTTAATATTTATATTATAATTACATTTATAATTATACAAATATATAAAGAAGTACCCCTTAGCAAGAGTCTCTTATAAGTAAATCAATAAAAATAATAGGAAAAAATCTAGTCCTCTAGGTTAGTGGCTCTAACATTCTTCATGCAAATCTCGGAAATTGTCAAATAAACTTTTGACAAGTCGTGATAATACACTAGCCAACCTATCAACATTTTTTTCGAAGAACAAGATTTAAAAAAAACCCTATTGTTATATAAAAACACGGGTATTTCGAAACTTTAAGATTTGATTTTAAAATATAAAAGTTCCTACTATAACATAAACCAAACCAGAATGTTCCATTATGTTAGATAATTTTTTTATGATTGTTTAAAAATGGCAAAAAATAGAAAAAGTCATTTTTTCAAAAACCAATATCTTTTAAACGAAGTACGACAGAACATTTCTGCGAACGAATTCGAATTCTACGGACAAAATTCTACTAGATTCACCTAACACCTTATCAAACTAATCTAAAATATTTAACATGGCCATCGGCAAAGAACTTTTACCAATAACTTTTGACCTACATACGTTTCGATTTTACTGTTGTTGTTTTTATTATGTGTGAACCCTATTCTAATGAAATGCACTGTAGTTTAGCGTTGCCAATCCCATTTACCCTATAATATATTCAAGCCCAGTGCGAATAATGTCAAACTTTGACAAAAACAATTAGTACGTATATATAGTACTTGACTATAGCGAAGTTTTCAGTGATACATTTTTTTTAATAAAAAAAAATATTATGAGTTAAAATTATAACAATTTGACATGCGGCTCCTATTTTTGATTATAAACCTATTTTTTAAATAACTTTTTTTTATATCTGTTACGGAAAGGTAAGTTTACCTGAAAACTTTTTACTCTTTTACTGATATCTGGCGCCACCTATAATTTTTCAAAATTTTATTTTGACAAAAATTAGTTTTTAAGCAAGCAGGGCAAAGTCCCAAAGTAGTTTTTCTTAATTCAAAAAATATGGTCATTTTGTGGTATTGTCAAGTCGATCCGGGGACACACTGTATATTATAACGCTCTGATCTCAAAATTATACTAAATTTATTGACCCCTAAAAAGACACAAGGCCTTATTATAAAGAATATTTTTAAAGCAACTAATAGAATTATGCTTTCTCTTTATAAAAAATTAAAAATATTAATAACTTTGAAGGAACTTGTGGTAAAACCTGTCATGTCGCACATATGCGATTTTCTTTGTTTAACCTTAAGAAATCGCACTTGCAATTAATCCGGTCAGACCAAATACATACAGAGCGGTCCAAAAAGTCACCCCCCCCCCTTTTTAACTTTTGAACCAGTTGAGATATCGACTTCAAATTTGGAACTTTTAAATAAGACAACTTAAACTATCTTTTAGCATATACTTAATACTTTCAGCTCTTAAAATGTGGGCAGGGGGGCATAGGGGCACATTTTTTCAAATGGAAAGGGGGGTCGTGTAATACATCATTTTAAAGCTTATAAAATTCTCCATTTAACTCCATATTTTTAAATTAAAAAAAAAATTGGGTTTAAAATGGGGTTGAAAATGGGTATTAATGTCAAAATTCCTCTAAAAAAAACAAATAATTTTTTAAAAATGCCTAATTTCATCATAAAAAAATGTTAATTATACTTTTAAACTAATTTTAGTTGACATAAATAAAAATTTATAAAAAAAAACTTAAAAAATCGAATGTTTTAGCACTAAAATTGAAAAATCAAAACCTTAAAAAACATTTTTAAAAAAATTAAAAATGTTAGTTTAAATAGAGAATTTTATAAGCTTTAAAATGATGTATCACACGACCCCCCTTTCCATTTAAAAAAATGTCCCCCATGCCCCCCTGTCCACATTTTAAGAGCTAAAAATATCAAATATATGCTAAAAGATAGTTTAAGTTGTCTTATTTAAGAGTTCTAAATTTGAAGTCGATATCTCAACTCGTTGAAAAGTTAAAAGGGGGGGTGACTTTTGGACCGCACTGTATAGTAATTTACGTTAGATAGTTATTAATAATACATAAATAAGCGAAGTTAGCTAGGAAAAAGCTGTGTGCCTTTTTAATGAAAAATAAACCTTAAATTATCTGTAAACTTCATATATTTATAGTGATTTGAAAATATAGGTATCGTTAAAATGAATTAATTTTTTAGATTTATTTGACAGATATTAAAAAGGAACCAACCCACGGTTTTATTTTTATAAGGATTGAAGAACTTTAACTTGGTTTGTCATAGCATCAAATGAATTAAATAAGTTAAAAACATAATTGCTACAGGATCTTCTTAAAATTACGTAACACAAAACGCTAAAACAAAATAATAATAATATAAACATGTTGATCAGTCAGAAATAGTACATGTCCTGTCTTTTAATATATTTATTATTTTTTCCCCAATTTAACTATAATAGTTATAATTAGTGGTTATAAAATTTATTTTATAATGGTAGAAATGTAAAAAATGTTTGGTTTAGTCGAAACTAGTACAAAAAAATTAAGAATATTTTTTAATAATTTATCAATTTACAAAACTGTAACTCAAAATTAACTAAATTTAGTCAACAATTGGGAAAATAATCTTAAAAGCAACAACAAAAATAACGGTATAACCGAAAGCTCTGAAAACTTTATATTATGTAAAAAAAAATTCATATATTACTCTTATAATGTATTCTAAAATTCATTAAATTATAATAAAAATTATCGAAAAAATCTTATACTTCCGATATAACCGGTAAAAGTGCTAGGATCTTAACAATATGTCAAAAGGAGCCCTATAATATGCTTATGATTTTGCCAAAACTGTACTAATTTATATAAACAATTACAGAAGATAAGAAAACACTCATTTAAAAATATCCTTCTATGTTCCGTAACTTATGCCTACATTTTAAGAAATATTGTAGCTTAGTTTCAGTAACACTGTAACACTAATTAACAAGTTACTCTATTTGTAATAATGTTCATGACATGTTCGTCACTTACTCAGGAATGGTATTATAGAAAGAAATCTAGCACTTACCGTAATTGTATTTCTTCTTCACCGAAAAGTTCGATTACCGAAAACTCCGTAAAAACTTCGCATAATTGTCTGTGCAAGGTTTCTGTTAATTTTTCAGTCAACTGAGACCATACGCTGATGCCCAAATGATCCTCTGTAAGAAAGAAACGGAAGTTGTAATAATAGTTGAAGCAACTTAGACTTTTTAGAAGAAATAATTTATGGTTTTATAATTTTGGTTGTGAACTCCCAGTAGGAACCCAAATACAGATACGAAGAGTTCTCACGTAAAAGCAAATTCTACACTCATTTAAAAAAAGGTGTTATTTTTTCTAAAACACCCTGTATATAAAAACTGTGGGGTCATAGCCCAAATCTGAAGTGTTTTTGCTTTCGCGCTGAGAAATATAATTATTTTCCAACGTCATTTTTGAGCGTTGGGTGGGAGATACACAAAGACTTTATGCGACAAATGGAGAATATTTATGCAGAATTTAATGGAGAATATAATAAGTCTTCTAACATTTTCTCGACGGAGTAACGGTTTACGAGAAAAATGCAGAAAAACGTCATGAGGTCACGTTTGGGGGTGGTTTTTTTAGCAAAAGGGGTGAAGCTCCCACCGGGGGGGGGGGGGGGTGAGAACTCTTCGGATCTGTATTTGGGTTCCTACTGGGAAAATTTCAAAACTTTATAAATTATTTCTTTAGTCCGTCGTTTTTTTGTCTAATTTGCTTAAACTATAAATATTAATTACTTTTATATTTTAACCCTTTCGCTCCGGATTTGTTTCCTTTGAATTTCGAAAACTTTTTTTTGTGTATATAAAATAAAATGCTATCAAAAGTACGAAACAATGAATGATTTTTTTTAATGTTTTTTTACAAAAATAAGTGGGATATGTTTGTCCCAATATAAAATATTATGTGACCCTGCACAAACAAACCCAGTTAGTGTGTCAAATTAAAAAAATAAATAAAAATTTCGGATTCTTATGTAAAAAACTTTTCTACATAAGAATCCGACAAAAAATGAAATATGTTAATTTGACACACTATATTGTTTTGAAGCTGTACAAATATATCCAATTAGTAACTTATAGTTAAGTTGATATCCAGTTTGGACTAAAAATACTAAAAAGTCCCTGTTCTGTGCATTTTAAATATTCTTTTTGGCTATAGGATTTTTTCTGCTGGGACATATGTCCAACAGGAGCGAAAGGGTTAAATATAAAAGTATTAAAAAACACGTTTTTTAATTTTTCACTTTTCTTGACGTTTCTGAACTCTTTAGGACTTTTGAAACCGTTGTAAAATATCTTCCTATCGGTCTGTCAGTTTTTTGTCGATTTTTTATATATCTCGAAGTTTATCGATATATTAAGACTTTTAAGACCTTGTATGTCTGTCGATCTGTCGCTCTGTGAACAACATATCTCAAAAACGCATAGTGCTAGAGATTTGAAGGGCAGTAGTATTTGCCTAATATCTCGATGCGTATTGTATTACAGCAATAAGAGTCTCCTCTATAATTTTTGTCGATAACTACGACAACAATTTTAGTATCGTTAAATAGCAAATAACATTTAACATAAAAAAGTCATGTAAGCCAAAAGTTGTAATTCCAAATAAAAGTGGTATACTTTTTACATACTCAAAATGTAATTGCTGTATCGGAACCTTAAAAATAGTCCAAAGAAAAATATAAGATCCATTTTTTTTTTGAAATTTTATTATTTGATATTGTACGTAACCAGTTAACTAGGAGTCGTGCCCAAATTATTAAATTTTTAGGGGGGAGGGGGGATTGTCAAAAATCTAACTCTTACAAGGGGGGCAGGGAGTTTTAAGAACATCCTACGCAAGATTATTTCTTATGCATAACATCTAAGTTGAATTTTATTAAATAATACAAATAATTTATTATAATTATTGTATTATTAGACTTTTGTTACTTTTTAAAGTATCGTAAAACCCTGCAACTTTGCCCAGAGCGTACAACTTGCCCACCTGCAAGGGGCCAACATAGCAGAAAGGTTTGATGTTAGCAGTTCGCTTTCTAGAACAGCTGCCCTACTGTTGTGTTGTGCTTCAAAATCAGATAAGCATATATCGGAGATATTTTGGCGGTTTTTAGAACTGACTGGCTGTGACTTTATTTATTGCAATATTTTAAAATAGTTATATGAAATTTTAGCTTATGTTAAGGGGACGGCCTTTGCAAAAGAAAAATTAAATAAAATTAGGTATTTTTAGGTTAAAAACTAGTCCTGTTTTGTGTCAAAATATTTTTAAGAAGAAACACGCTTCTTTTTTTATGTTCAAATTGTGTTTAAGAAAGAAGTCCTTTATTTTTATTAGTTTTAAGCTTTAATGATATGTTACACTTGTCATAGAAAGTTTTTTTAATAAAAAAATATGTTCCCCATTTTTTAATTTTTTTATTGCATCCCTATATAGTGAAAAACTTTTTTAAAAACGTATACAGTGTGCAGGGATGTACTAAGCATCATTAAAATTGACTCACAGTAATTTTTTTGTATTTTGGGCAAAGTTGCAATTTTTGGATGCAACTTTGCCCACCCCTTTCTTATTATTTTTTTTTTCTCGTAATTATCGTTAAAGTCTTAGTTTCCTCCAAAATTCGCAGTCGCTGACGACTGCGACCGGGTAGCCACGACCGAGTCGTTAAGACATCTCCAATGCATTTTAAATGTCCCTGTTTTCCTAGCTGCTACCGAGTCGTTACTACTAACTACTGGTCGCCGTTCGTTTGGACGCCGGTCGCTTGACCGCTCCGGGAGCAGAGGCACGACCAATTCGTCACGAATTTGAATAGGTGTGCGCTGTGAAAAGTGTTTATTTTTTTCATTTCACAGCAGGTAGAAATAGGTATGTAATAATTTTTACTTGTAGGGATGTTAAAAACTGTTTTTTTTTAATACGTTGTTTAAAAATATTTTTTTAAAACGGTTTTTTTTTGTTTTTTATTCGTATTTTTATTATTTTTCGTACCCAATGCTCAACAAAAAATGTTTTTAATTAATAAACTGTCTTTTATTTGTCAAATTAGTACAATTCGTATATTTATATTATTTTATTTTATTTGGTTTGACTCAGATAAAAGTCACAAATAAGTTAGGTTAAGATCGTTAATTTATTGCGTTCTACGTTTTGTGAATATTTTATGCTTTTGTTCTGATAGTTAATATACTTTAAGGATCCTGGCTGCCAGGACCTGTACCTGGTTATCCATTGTGGCAGGATCTGGTTATCCAATGGTTGTAAATTTGTAAACGGTGCGGTTCAAAAGTCACTTCCCCCCCTTCTTAACTTTTAAACGAGTTGAGATATCGACTTCAAATTTAAAAAGGTTAAATAAGACAACTTAAGCTATCTTTTAGCTTATATTTATTACTTTCAGCTCTTAAAATGTAGGCAGGGGGGCATGGGGGGAGTTTTTTTTAATGGAAAGGAGGGTTTTGTTATATATCATTTTAAAGAAAATAAAATTCTCTATTCGACTATATATTTTTTAATTTTTTAAACAATTTTTTTAAGGTTTTGATTTTTAATTTTTGTGTGCTAACAAATGCGATTTTTTCAGTTTTTTTTTTAAACTTTTTATTTATATTAATGAAAATTAGTTTAAAAGTATTAGAGATATTCATAATGATTGCAAGGCATAAACAACAGCTAACAGAATGGAGACTGGCGACTGGCATGGAAAACATGTAGGGTCGTGACGACCTGGTCGCGGCAGTCGTCAGCGACTGTGAATTTTGGAGGAAACCGTAACTTAAGCTAGAAATTATACACTTTGACTTGATTAACTTGACACTTATTAGCAATAAACCACACTTACCTAGGCAAAGTTTCAAGGTTTTACGGAACCCCTGAATATTATCACATACTTTGACTCAAGGAATTTATAAATGATAAAAAATCATCTAATTTCAACAATCTAAAGAAATCTTACCTATAAAATGAATGGGGGCGAATAATACTTAAATATTACGTAATTTGTGCACGGCCCCCATACCATATAAATTAAATAAATAAACTTTTTATTTAGCTTATAGCTATTTACATTGACATTTACACTACTGTTAGAGCAGTAAAACATATTTAAACAATCCTGTTTTAAACTTAACATAATTATCACAGAATTTAATATCAATTGGTATATCGTTAAATTTTGACAGTCCATTGTAAAAAATAGTTCTTTTAATAAATCCTTTTTTGGTTTTATCAATATAAAATTCCTTATTTATAGTACTTACAGAGTGAACTTGATGTACAAATTGAATTTTTTCTTTTAAATATGTGGGAGTTTTTTATTTTAAAGATATAATCTAGTGTCTTAAATAAAATCCTCTGCCTAACTGTCATGAAATCAAAATTATATATATATATATTTAAAAGATCAAACAGTAATTATTATGGCTTTCAAGTTTTAATGTGTTTCCACGCTTTGATAAAGCTTTAACTTTAATGAATGCCAGCGTAAAACAAACAAAATACTGTAATGAAAATTTTAATAGCAATATAACAACCAATAACATGGCTGCTATATTATGGCCTTTTATTGAAATATTGACATTAAATATTGCAATATTGAACTTCCAGAAAGAGTTGATACGTATATCAAAATATAAAATATGTCAGCGCAAATCTAAAAAATCTAAACAATACTAGGCAACGGACAATGTAAATGGTTTAGGATAATTAGGTGACTAAGATCCACCCTGTTTGCGCCTATGGAACGACGTCATTAAAATTAAGCACTGAAATTCAGAGGCCCCATTAAACTCCATTAACAAATTTTAAATTGGGATCTTTTTAATAGAAGTATAGTTTTTAATGGAAGTATGCTTTGCAGATGCATTTTCCATACATATTTGTTTTTTAAGAGATTTCAATTTATTTTTCTAATCATATTTTTCAAAATCAATTTTGGTTTGTGTATAAATACATAAAACTGAGAATTTGCATTCAAAGCAGAACAAGTTCGTGACAGATATGTATCGCCTTTAACATTGTCAAGTAAATTTTACTAAATTCTGTACATATTTATAGATAAAACTTTAAGCGTTTAAAGTTTACGTATAAATACCTACGTTTATTAAAATTTCTGGGGTATAAACCTAGTTTTATCTACTTCATTTCGCAAAGTAGGTGTTTACACATTGAACGAGTAAAAAACAAGTAAAACTTTAATTTAGCAAACTCTTCCCCCTCATTTGGGTATTTATGGTTCCAGTGTTATTAGAACATTGTTTTAGCAAGTATTTCACATTTCGTCGGCTAAGAGGTAAATTTACTTAAACCTATTTTTTTTTTCAAAATCTTTATTTTTACGTAATCGGATACAAAATATCTTACTCTGTTTCTGTTCAAAATTAACTTGTATTAAATCAATACCTACCGATAAAAATAATAAAAGCTGAACATTTTAGAGGTAAAATTACCCAAACCGATCATAAAATTGTAAGTACAGCACTTAAGTGTTTTAGCTAGACTTTTAGATGGCATTTCTCATCACTGACATCAGGCAGTAATATAATAGGGATACTTTTCAATTAAAACGTGATACTTCCGTACAGAAATTGATCTAATAAATATAATACATATAATACAAAAGCGCCTGGAAATTTAAAAAAATAAGTACACATACAAAAATCTTTATTAATAACATAATTTTAAACTAAATTCCATATCCCCTTATGTATGGACTTAGCTTTAGGTAAATTCACAAATGTGTGTCATTTTTAGAATGTCAAGTACCTATACCATTTTTTGTTTAATTAAAAATAAAATAGTTAAGAATGAAATTATTTAAATACATTAAGGAATTAAGTGCTCTTTAAGGTACCAAAAGAATATTTATAGTAATTTTAAACTACCAACATACATTTTAAATTCGTTTTTTACGTTTCCTAAAAAAATTGAAAATATCGAGATAGGTAAATTTACCTCTTAGCCGACGATGTGTAGTTCATTTAAAAATTCATTTAAAATTTTTTTATATAAAAATAGACCCCGAAACCTAGATTTTTACCAAAACAATTCCTGGGAGCATTTTTGGATAAGGTCTAAATTTGTCTTAATTTTAACTTCGACAGACAAAAACGCCGACAGACACAATTTTTTTTACGAAGTTATCCTTAGGTAATTCCCAGGAAACCAAGAGACGTGTTTTTCACGTCAATTATTGGGCACTAACTGACCTACATGACGTCATATTATGACGTCTTGCTGTCATCTCAGTTAATAATAATTATTATTGTCATTAATTAATAATTATAGTTATTATTATATTCTAAGAGCCACAATTGCCTCATGCTTCCCTTATTTCTCCTAAACTCAAATTGGTCATCTACTAAGCTTTAGACTCCATTCGCTTTTGCATATTTTTGTCAATATTTTTGATGCTAATAGTTCTAAAATTTTCACATTTATTATTACTTTTTTATAAAATTATTGTAATAGGTACTTTTTTCTAAATCATCAGGTCTTTCCCTGTTTCATAAATTTTTTGATTTTCATGGAAAAAAGTAAAATTAACAATAATTAACCTAAAGTTCTGAAAATACGGTTTTAAATTTAACTCAATTTTGTTTTTGTTTCAAATTAGGTTTTAGTGTCTGAAATTCAGCCTACAGGAATCATGTAATTATGTGAAAATATTTGATTAGAAAATTCTAATTTTGCGCTAGAAGGTTTTTTTCATTAAACTAAGTAAACTTGTTCATTTGGTAAAGGTTTCATTAAAAAATCTCAGCACCCACATAAGTTTGCTTTGACTCGTTAAGGGAGAGCTCCGTAAAAAAGACTATCAACTTACATCGAGTCAAATTTTTTCTTTAATTATTTTTTTTAGTAAAATTAAAATTTATTTAAAGTTTTCTTTATTTAAATACCTATCTACCACATTGGGGTTAAAGTTAAACATTTTAAATATGCTTTAAAAAAGTTCAGTATTAAAGTAGAAATTGTTTAACGAATTCTTTTCATTCAAAATTTTAATTTTGTTTTATTTGGTAAATAATTTATTATTGTTTATTGTTATTATTATTATTATTATTATTATTATTATTATTATTATTATTATTATTATTATTATTATTATATAGTATTAGTTTAATTAATTTTAGGTCATAATATATGTGTATTTTTTGTGAGGTTAAGTGGAAGAGCTTGGGGTAGCATATGTATTCAACTACAAGATATCTTAGATACTGTAGTTAAATGGTGCAATGGACACCCTTAAATGCTGATAAATGTCACATATTCAGTTTTACTACAAAATTAAATGTCATCACTTTTGACTACAATATCGATGGGCATAGTTTGGACAGACCTGATACCATCAAGGATCTTGATGTCACTTTTGACAAAAAATTATCTTTTCATCCACACATAAACAACATTGTATCCAAAGCTTACAAATCACTTGGGTTTATTATTAGGAATACTAAATGTTTTAGCATTAAAACTGTTAATTTGCTCTATATGTCCTATGTCAGATCACATTTGGAATATTGTTCGGTAGTGTGGTGTCCTAATTATGCTGTTCCTATTTACTGCTTTAGAAAACCTTCAAAGACGTTACCTCAAATATCTGTATCTTAGGAAATATGGTGAGTATCCAGCTAGAGGGATACCTAATGTGAATTTGCTAAATGATTTCTCGTTTCAATCGTTATCTGTAAGACGTCAACAAGCATCAATTATATTTTTGTATAAATTGATCAATAATAAGATTGACTGTATAGAGCTAATAAACTTATTGCAAATAAACGTGCCCAGAGTTTCTGCTAGAATCTCTCTATTTTTTTATATTAGAACGTCCAGAACTAATGTTTATCTGTTTTCACCTGTGATTCTTATGTGCAATTACTATAATAGTATTTGCTCTAGGGTCGATATTTTAAATACTTCTATTTGCAAAATAAAAAACTTTTTGCTGCACCTGCTGGTAATGATCACTGATATTGTTATTAATTTACTTAACATAACAAACTCTGTAATTGGGGGAAACCTGTGTGAGTTTTTGAATAAATAAATAAATTAAATAAATAAATACGATTGTGCGACTCATTTGAACTTCGCCTCATACCATGTAATGTAATGGTTAATAACGACATTTATCCAATACATACAGATAATAAGACAATTACCAGCTTTATTTTAAATAGATGAACTCAATAATAACCCCCGCGTGGCTTTTACTTTATCGAGTGGATAATTATTTATTTTACCCACTCAACTGTCACTTGTCAAATTATTGTCTTGTAAATGTTAATAAAAATATGGATTCCTAAGCTATTTATTGGATAGAACCTTGTATGGCAATATCTTACTTTAACCACTAGTACCATAACTAACTATTATTATTGTTATTATTATTTAAAAAAATAACTTGTTTACGTTCTACTAAATATTAAGCACTCATTTTTGTTTATTAATATTTACATTAGAGAGAGAGAGAGAGAGAGAGAGAGAGAGAGAGAGAGAGAGGAGAGAGGGAGAGGAGAAGAGAGAGAGAGAGAGAGAGAGAGGAGGGAGAGGGAGAGGGAGAGGGAGAGAGGGAGAGGGAGAGGGAGAGGGAGAGGGAGAGGGAGAGGGAGAGGGAGAGGGAGAGGGAGAGGGAGAGGGAGAGGGAGAGGGAGAGGGAGAGGGAGAGGGAGAGGGAGAGGGAGAGGGAGAGGGAGGGGAGAGGGGAGAGGGAGAGGGAGAGGGAGAGGGAGAGGGAGAGGGAGAGGGAGAGGGAGAGGGAGAGGAGAGAGAGAGAGAGAGAGAGAGAGGGTATAACACAAAAATAGTACAAACAGAAAATATGTCCGCTTGCGCGCAAAATAAGTTGATTTTGGTAAACTAGTGTTATTAGTAGACCTCGGCAGTTAGCGAGCTGTTCATGCGTTCATAAGCGTATCATAAATTTAACACTGCTGAGAAGCGAGCGAAGACGGCTGTTGGACAGCTGTCCCCACTCTATAACACCGCGCACGGCAGTGTATCTATGAAAAAAGTTAAAAAAGATGACAAGTCCCCGGCCTGTGGTTATTACGCTGTTTTGTCAAGGGTCTAGACTTAAGGACCTTTCTGGTGAAAGTATCCAAATTGGTAATTTTGTTTTCAATTTTCGTTTCTTCGTCTACGAAATATTCCACCTGAAAAATTTAAATAGACATTGTATAATTTTGTTATGTAAAACTCTTCCCAGTTGTACAGTAAAACAATTATACTATAGTTACTTTTAAGGTTATAAAAAATATGACCCAGCCGAAAAAAAAGTATATTTAAATAACAGTGGTTAACATATTTTTTGCCCGTTTAAATTCTAAAATTTTTTTAGGTAATTACCTAAGTTACCTAAATTATAATTTGACGTTTTGAGGGGTATTTAAAAAAAAATTACACCGCATCCAACACAAACTACAAGACATTAATTAATATACGAGGCCAGAATTTTTTTGATGAGGGTCTTCCCCCTTTAAAAAAAATAACTTTTTTTGCAGATTTGGATTTAAAACGCCGATTTAACCCCTTGGGGCTTTAAACACTGCAATACACTGTGGAGAACACATAGCAGCAAAAGCCTTTTAAACTAGTGTTAATATAGTTACATCGGCACTTAGTGCTACTAAGAGTGCCGATGTATTGAAATCTTCGCGAGTCGAAATCAGTAAAAAAAAATTTTGCGTCCGTATGTCTGTCTGTCTGGGTGTAAACTCTCTAACTCAATTTCTACATGAGATATCGACTTGCGGTTTTTTGAATATTGTTTCTTATCGTATTTCGAAGAGCTGATTAGATTTTGGGAGTAAAAGATTGGGGATAAGGGGATAAAAATAGGGTAAAACTCCTATTTTTAGCGTTTTTTGTTTATAATTAAGGCAATTATTATTGTATTTGGTTAATTTAGCACATATAAAAGATAATTTTAAATTGGTCAAAAAATGTTATAAACAACGTTTTCCTAAAACGCATTGTTTTCGAGATATTGACGTTTAAAGCAGTAAAAGGTTTTTTAGTATATCTTACACGCGCAGACATCTTTTTTCATTTATTAATAGTTGGCGTATTTAATTTAAATAAAAAAATATTTTTTGTTTTGAGGAGCGCCCCTAAAAATAAAAAAAAGTTAAAATACAAGCAGGATTTGTCCAGAATTTGAACAAATTTCGCGGGATTTAACAGTGCAAAGAGTATACGATAAAATTTAAAGCTTTTATGCTATATTTTAATTTCGGCTTCAAAAGTTTTGTTTTTACTTTAATGTTATGGAGGAAATATTCTATTAGTACACACAAAGGCATACCTTTTTCGAGAATAAGAGAATATGTCATAGTTACTCTACATTTTCTTTTTATTAAAACATTTTACATAAAAAGTAAAAGTAAATAGCTGTCTCGTAATAGGAAACAAGTTTAACAGGGGCCTAACGTCGGGGACTGTAAAAGTATACCATAACTGTGATATTTTACCAAATATTACAGTAATTTTTACTAGAACAGTCTTAACCCTTTCCGGTCCAATTAATTTGTCACTGGTGGAAGGGCTGGAGATAGAAAATTTCGATTATCAGATTTCGTTTCAGCGACCTCAAAAACCCCTTTATACCAATTTTAAAATAATTACTTCCACCCCGGGGGTGACGTTAAATATAGGTGTTTTATTATCAGATTCAATTTCGTCGACCTTAAAACCCCCTATACACGGTGTATTTGAAATAGGATCTGAAATTTTAACGGGATTCTACATCATAAAATATGACAAAAAGTTTCTATAAATATATGTATAAAAATGCGTCGTGCTCCCCTTTAAAAGTGGCTAAAAAAATCGGTTTTTATTTAATAACTCAGGGACCCTTTGAGATATAGCAACGAGGTTTTGCATGTAATCTAATTTTAATAAAGTTCATCTTTGTATGTTATTTTCATTTACTTATTTTAACCAGGGGCGTGCGAAACGGGGGGGGGGCTTATCAGTTTTTTGTCTCAAACTTCTTTCTGTATAACTTTTTTGTAATTTTATTTTTGGTATATGATTCCTCAGGTCAAAATACATAAAAAGGTACTTTTATTGTAACACTGTAGAACTAAACGTTTTCGAGAAAAAAATTGAAGGTGAAATTTCATGGTTCGAGGACGAAAAATTAAATACTAAAATGTTGAAAACCGAAATTTCAATTATGCCGGGTAAATATACGTTAAAAACTAAGAAAAAACTTATATACAGGTACTTCAAAAAATCAATCCTAAGGGAGCTATGGTCTCCTAAAAATGCACCATTTTTGAAGGGCCATAGTAGCTTTAAAAGCAACTTTTCCACCTACATGTATCAAAACTTTTTTTCTTAGTTTTCGATATAGAATAACCCGGTATCATTTAAATTTTGATTTTCAACATTTTAGTATTTAATTTTTCGCCCTCGAACTGTGAAATTTCACCTTCAATTTTTTTTTCGAAAACGGTTAGTTCTACAGTGTTACAATAAAAGTACCTTTTTATGTATTTTGACCTGAGGAATCATATACCGAAAATAAAATTACAAAAAAGTTCCACAACCAAATGAAATTTTACCTTCAAATTATTTTTTCTCGAAAACGGTTAGTCCTACAGTGTAACAACAATAGTACCTTTTTATGAATTTTGACCTGAGAAATCATATTCCAAAAATAAAATTAAAAAAAGTTTGGGACCAAAAACTGATAATGCCCCGCGTTTCGCACACCCCTGATTTAAATAAGTATATGAAAATAACATACGAAGATGGGCCTTATTAAGACTAGTTCACGTGCAAAACCTCGTTGCTATGTCTCAAAGGGTTACTGAGTTATTAAATAAAAACCGATTTTTTTTAGCCACATTCAAAAAGGCGTAGCTCCTTTTCGACACATTTTTAGACATATGTTTATAGGAACTTTTTGTCATATTTTCTGATGTAGAAAAATTAAAATTTTGGACTCTATTTCAAATATGGTGTATACCAACTTTGACGAAAATATTAAAACATTTAAAAATAATTACTCCCTTACCCCCGCGGGGTTGGAGTTATCAGATTCAGTTTCACCAGCCTTAAAAACCCCAAGTCCAAACCAATTTTCAAATTTTTGTGAAAATATATTGTATTTTCCCCATATGCCCCTTGCCCTACAGTGTAGGGCCTACACCCATCCTTACCAAAAATAATCCCCAGCGATATCTTTCGACAATACAGCTGTATTCGACATAAAATGTCACAAAATGCAAAAACACGCAAAAAAAATATTTCGAAATTTTCAGAATACATTCCGAGAAAAGGAAAACATTTTTAAGTGTGCCGACATCGGACCGGAACGTAATAATTGCAATGTTGAGGCTTCCCCGATGATGATCCGCAAAGGGTTAATAAACAAACGTTGCTTGCTTGTTTCAAATATGCATTTTATGATATGTTAACATGAAAATGTATTGTTTACGAGTAGTAGATATTTAATATCACCAGTATTCGGCGTAAACTCAGTTATGACTCATCAACGTTGAAAATAAACACAGAAACATAGGCTTACGGAATAATTTTGCCGAATTATGAGGTAAATTTTTATAAATCGAAACATTTGACGACTAATTAGTTACCCACAAAATTATTAACTATACATATTAACTATATGTCGGTGTTTTTCAAAGAAAAAAACGACATTCCATTTTTATCTTTTAAGAATACGAAAGTTTTTAATATTTATTTGTCGATAACTTTTTTCCCACCTTACTCGTTTAAATGGAATCATTAAAAAAATCAAGATAAAAAGAAATAAAAATGTAAATATTTAAATCTCGCCTAAACCCTAGAGTCGACGCGGCGCAATGCGAGTACTGGAAATTCGCCGACTACTGAATATCACAAGTACAGTACTAAATAGCAAATGTCGCGATATAAATAAAAAAAATGTATTTATGGATAAGTAATTAATATTACATTAACATTCTCTGTGTGTGGTTTTTATTTACTTACCCTAATATCAGTTTCAATGGGATTGTACATCAAGTCATAATTTTTAGGTAAAAATGAGTCTTCTTTAATTAAAAGTCCTATTCTTCCTTTTACAGTTACATCTTTAAAAGTTATCCTGAAAATATAAAAATAAACTTATTAACCCTAAATGCGCAATTTAACCAAATTTTCCATAAAGTTAAAATTTGAAGGTTTTTTGCCTCTATATCGCCATTTGTTTGATTTAAAATCTAACTTGCAATTTTTTTTATTGTTTTTTTTTTATTATGTTGCATACATGATATACACGATAAGCCTAAGCCTAAGCCTAAATGGCATGTTTTTTAATAAAAAATAAAATTTTACCTCAACCTACTATAATTTATAGTATAAACTAAATAAGGAATCAGGTCATATTTATTCCGCCATTTCGAATTTTGAATTTTTGGGTATTGCTACGCATCAATAATACCAAAAGAAGCCTTTATATTAAGTGTTAGCTAAATCGGACATTTTTTAAAAATTTAGAACCACCATACAATCGCATTTTTTTTTTCAGATTTTTCACTATTTTTTTTTGTAATCAGCGGTGGAAAATATGACCCTCTGCAAAAAAAAAGAATTTTGTCACTTTTTGTTTTGGGACCAATTTAGATGTTTTTTATTACGATTTACGAAAAAACGGGCCGATAGAAAATGGTGAAATTTTTACAGTAATTACTAGTACATTTAAGGAAAATAACCCATAACAGAATGGGCGGGATCTGTCATTTTGTTTGTGCATTATTTTCGTTTATTTTGGCAAAATTTAAAAAATAAATCGGCCATATTTATTCCGCCATTTTGAATTTTAAGTTTTTAAGTAATGGTTCAAATTAATATTACTAAATGATGCCTTTATACCAGATTTCAGCTAAATCGGACATTTTTTAAAAAATTTGGACCACCCTAATATCGCAATTTTTTTTAGATTTTTCACTATTTTTTTTCGTAAAAGCGGTGCAAAATATGGCCCTATGCAAAAAAAAACAGAATTTTGTAACACTGTGCTGTGTAATTCTTGCGCCTTCGCCATAATCGTAAATATTAAATAAAACCAGAAATTTATTAGTAAAATGATTTTTAAAATTAATCAATTTATTCGTAAATCTAGTTGATATAGTTGTTATAAATTTAGATTAAAAATAGTTATTTATGGTACTAGTGGGTAAAGTAAGATATTGCCCATGAGAAAATTAACCTGCGAGGCGTCAGCCAAGCAGGTTAATTTTCGAGAGGGCAATATCGGTTTACCCATGAGTGCCATATTTTTATTAAAAATTTTAATGACATTTACAAGAAAATAATTTGACAAGTGACAGTTGAGTGGGTAAAATAAATAATTATCCACTCAATAAAGTAAAAGCCACGCGGGGGTTATTATTGAGTTTATCTATTTAAAATAAAGCTGGTAATTGTCTCATTATCTGTATGTATTGGATAAAAATGTTTTTCACCTTATACGTAATACCTAAAAACAATGTAGTGGTGAGGGACACGGATGTCCGTCATTATCGCCAAGCGTTTTCTTTTTGTTAGAAAAAAAGTCCAAACGGATATCCCCAACGTGTTAACATCATTTATACTTAGAACACGTGTAAAATAAAGTAAATTAGAGTCTAGGACCTAGACTTTAAGTACGAATAAAGTTAAATTAGATTGGCTATCTCAAAAGAATAATGAGTATAGTGACATTTTGTTTTATACGGGTGGTAATTATGTTGTTTAATTAAACATTGAACTTCTGTTAGAGGCTATTCGAGTCACGTATTGAGAATTAACACGAAAAAGTCAGTCTGTAGAGTAGAAAACTACGTGGTTAAATAACAATGAAATTCATCAATTTTTAATTTTACAATCTACAATCATGGATTGACAGGTAGGTGTATCGTACACGAACTAAGATTGTGCACGTAAGGGGTCATACTTTAAATACGTAACGCAAAATGTTGCAATTTTGAACATCTCTGTCTCCATGTAACGCTTCGCAACGCTCAGTCTTACCCCCTATAAATACATAACGAGAGCAGCCAAGACACCCCCCGCCGTAAAAAACTTTGGGTGAAAAAACTAATATATTTATTTTTTCAAAAATAATAAAAAGCGTTACGTAATACTACATCAGTCCCCTCCTCCGCCCCGTAATACATTGTAACGCTTGGCACTACTCCCCTCCGCCTTAGTGTGTTGCGTATTTTAAGTACGGCCCTAACCCCATTCCTACAGGGTGATC
>OY294051.1:25540831-25593064 GCA_958510825.1 Brachypterus glaber
CCTTTTAACATATAAAATATTGTGACATTTTTTATCTATGACAATGATTAACGGTCGTTAAAGTTAATAAAAAAGTGGTTATACTTAATGTTATTTTGCATGGTATTGAAAAAGGGACTTTTTTGGTTTATTCTTCATACACTCACACTAAATTAGCATATTGTACAAACGTAAATTATATTGAACAGAAGGAAAACGTCAAATTTTTGGGTTACAATTACAACTTAAGGCCTATCCAGAGGCTCGCTCGCTCGCTCGCATCAAACCAATCCTGACATAGCATTCTTATGTACTATGCTTGTTATGCGTGTCTTTGGATAGGCCCTTTCCAGGAAAACAGTACCGACATCTGTTAAATATTTGATACACTACGATTTATGCATAATTATGCTATTTATGCGTTATTTGATTTTTGAACTATAATGTTTTTACACTGCCTTGCATTTTTGTTTTATTGATTTTGTCGATTTGTCATAATAAGTTTGTCATCCTTCAAAATATCGATTATCCCTTATATTTACTTTTAAGTAGAGCGCAGTGGTTCTTTTGTGTAGTGTGTAAACTACCTACCTATCCTAACAAACCTGCCTATCCAATGCTCTACATTTAAGTACTGCCTAAAGACGCTTATCATTTGATCCGATCCGATCCGACCCCCCCCCCCCCCATTTACTTTTGAACGGTTTAAGATATCAACTTGAATTTTGGAATAATTGAAATAACATAACTCAAATAACTATTTGGTATATATTTAATATGCTTAGGGGCACAATAGGGACAGGAGGGCAATGAGGAAAATTTTTTTCAATAGAAAAGGGGGTCGTGTAATAGGTCATTTTAAAGCTAATAAAATTCTCTATTCGACCATGTATGATTATTTTTTTTTTTATTTTTTTTAAGTTTTTCATTTTTCAATTTTTTTTGCTAAAAAATTCGATTTTTCAAGATTTTTTTTTTCTAAAATTTTATTTATATGATTAAAAATTAGATTAAACGTATAATGACGTATAATAATTGGCATCATGAAATAAACCATTTTTCAAAAATTGTTTGATTTAAAAAAAAAAAATTTGACGGAAATTCTCATTTTTAATCCTATTTTAAAACCACAATAATTGCTCAGAAAAAATTAAAAAACATGTGGGCAAATAGAGAATTGTATAAGCTTTAAAATAATTTATTCAACTACCCCCCTTTCTATTTAAAAAATTCCCCCCTTGCTTCCCTGGTACCATTGTGCCCCCAAACATATAAAATATATACCAAAAAATTATTTGGGTTATGTTATTTTAGTATTTTAAATTTTAATAATATCTTAAGTCGTTCAAAAGTTAAAGGGGGAGGACTAAAGACATTCACTGTATAGTATAGTATAACAATGCACTATTACATTAATTAGTAGAATAAATAGTAGTTTATGATAAAAGGACGAAAGTACTGCTCTCCGAGCTCGGATGGCAATCTCCTTAATCGCCCTAGAAACAGTTTTCGTTCGTGTATCATACACGATATTAATAAATACATTTGTATTTTTAACAAAAAAAAAAGGTTAACAGTTTCAATATCAATCAAAAAAGTCCAAACCAATCAATGTTGACTATTTTACTTTTCGACCTAGACTGAATAATAAACCTTTCGTATGGGCGCGGGACTTTACAGCGAAAAACCAACCGCGAAGACCATTACCGCGCAGTCCATTACCGCGATCGCCATTACCGCGACAAGCCATTACCGCGCATGTCATTTACCGCGAAGACCATTACCGCGTAGTTCATTACCGCGAACGGTCTTTACCGCGTATGACTTTTACATCGAAAATCGTTATACATTATTATTATTTTATGTAAGGGTATTTCCGTGAGATTGATGGCAGTTTGGGTTGGTTAGTTTTGCTTTTGGTTTGGATTTTTATTGAAAAAGTGGAACGTTTACTAAATATACCCATATATCTGTTTGGGCTTTTTATGTGTGTTTTTTTTTTTAAATTTATATCGACTGATTTGTATAAATCGCTGATTAATAATCAGTTTAGTACGAATCGTCATGTCGATCGAAATAATGAAAAGTGCTAGGGGCAAAGACCTCGCTGTATATAAACATATACAGGAAAGAAAAGACTGTTAAAAATTAAAAAAAAAAAGTGCGTAAATTGCCACATGCTTTGTTGCAAGGGGCGTTTGCATTCTTCGGATGGAAACTAGTAATGGCCAAAACCCTGACCCAGCAGCTATATCAGTTATCTGTTTGATTGTTTTCTGCAAAATTTTTTTTTTATTTAATCTTTTTTTCTCCAAAAAAATTTATATAATATGCGCGGTAATGGTTTTCGCGGTAAAGTCCATGCGCGGTATTGACCCCTTCGCTGTTATTTTCTTCGCGGTAATGGCTTTCGCTGTAAAGTCTATGTGTGGTAAAGTCCATGCCCGGTAAAGTCCATGCGCGGTAACGGAGGCGCGGTAACGATTTCGCGGTAATGTATTCTATAACTAGTATGGAATAGACAATGTTCCGCGTGAGCGGAAAGTTTTTTCATATGAGCCGGTAGGCGAGTATGACGGTCCCGTGAGCGCGGAATGAATATTCCATACGTGTTGTAGACTATACTTTTTCTTTGACTGCAAATATTTTTTATTTTTTATTTTTATTTATTGGTTTACTTGCAGGTACAGAGTCATGGAGAGCCCCAAATAAGCTTTTTGCATGGAAAATAATTAAAAAAATTCAAAATAAGCAATTATCAAAGAAACCTATTAGTCTTAAAGATAATGATCAAGTAGTTAAAAATGAACTGGAAGTAGCTAACATTTTTGGTAATCACCTATCGACTATAATTAATTTAAAACTAAATGAACATTTTGGCTCTGACCTCTCAAATCATTGTTCAACGTCCTTAACTGCTCTTAATGTTAGCATGTTTTTTAGACCTGTATCTAAAACTGATATTGTGTCCACCATTAAAAGTCTTTCCAATAAAAATTCAACTGGTCTAGATGGGGTACCTATAAAATTGTTTAAACAATCGTCCGACGTACTCAGTCAACCATTAGCTGATTTGGTAAATAAGTCGGTCTTGTCTGGAATTTTTCCTCAAGCATTGAAAACTTCAATGATAACTTTAATTTTCAAAAAAGGTGATCCGTTACTTGCCAAAAACTATCGTCCCATATCACTTTTAAGTACACTTTCCAAAATCATGGAAAAAATAGTTTACGGTCAAATTCTAAATTTCTTAGACAAACATAAAATACTGAACGAGTGTCAGCATGGTTTTAGACTTGGGCGTTCAACCGAAACAGCCTCGATTGCAATGATGCAGCATGTGTACAATTTATTAGATAAGAAAATGTATGTAGTTGGAATCTCTTTCGATCTTTCCAATGCATTTGACACTCTTGATCCTAACTTTTTAAAGTTTAAACTTAAGCATATGGGTATCCACGGAAATATTAATAAATGGCTAATTTCATATCTTTCATCAAGGAATTTTAGGGTTAAAATCAACAAAACACTATCAGATTTGTTCAATCAAACCTTAGGAGCGCCACAGGGTAGCATCCTTGGTCCTTTGCTATTCCTGCTGTTTATTAATGACTTGCCATTCCACATAAAAGATGGTAGTATATATATTTATGCAGATGACACAACCATAATCATTTCAGCTTTTGACAAAGTTACCCTTCTTAATAAAATCAATGAGATATTACTTGAATTTTCAACTTGGTGTCGTAAAAATAGACTCATCCTTAACCAAGAAAAAACTGTTTTTATTGAATTCGGCTATCCCCGTAAACCTTTTGCTAATCTTAATATTAATATGGATGGTAAAACTTTTCAATGCGTCGAATCAACCTCTTTTCTTGGGCTAATAATCGATAAAAACCTCTCATGGTGTGAACATATTAAAACGCTTAGTTCAAAACTTAACAAACAAGTTTTTCTCTTAAAATCCCTTCGAGATAATGTTGACACAAAGACAATGTTAAATGTATATTATGCAAATGTTCAGTCATTATTATCATACAATATCATAATTTGGGGACAATCTGTTGATATTGAGGATATTTTAATAATTCAAAAAAGAATTCTAAGATCCATGTTTAAATTAGAGTATACTCAGTCTTGTCGTGAAGTGTTTAAAGAATACAAAATTTTAACAGTGGTGTCCCTTTATTTGTATAAATTGTGTATCTTTGTTTATAAAAATTTTAACATGTTAATGTCCCATAACAAAGTTCACAACTATCCAACTAGAAATAGCAATCAGCTGGTTATTAATAAATACAATTTAAGTATACACAAGAAATCACCACACCACGCTGGTTGCTATTATTTTAATAAAATACCGACCAATATAAAAAATATTAAATCTTTATCTAGTTTTAAGATTAAAATCAAAGAGCTCTTATTACAAAGGACTATTTATAGCCTAGCAGAATTCTAAGATTGTATTTTATTTCTTATGATGAACATATGTTGTAATATTCATTTATTTATTTTGTCTACTTTGTTTTCTTTTTTTTCTTTTTTGTTAATTTATTAACTCTTTAATTATATTGTATCTGTCATGTTTGTTTTTATGTATATTTAGTTTTATTTTATTGTATCTTATTACCACTTGTGTAAATACCCTCATTTTAAGAATACTTACTGTTTTTGTTTTTGTTTTTATAAAATTTTTAATTTTTTTTTCAGTTTGTATTTAATAAATATGGGTATTGAATTTTGAATATGAATATGTGACCTATCCAAATCTATTGTAAAATAGCCTACTGGATCAATAAAGTTTATTTATTTATATTTATTTATTTTGGCTTGTGCTAGGGGCTCTCCATTGATTTTGATAAGAAATATAAAATTATAAAAAGAATTTACGAAAGGCAGCAAATTTTGTGGTTTCAAATTCTTCAAAAATATTTACTCAAGTCCATTAATATTAACTTTTTCTTGCTTATAGCTCATTGTAATTAGTTTTCAAGGTACATAAACCATAAATTTTGATGAAACACTGTATGGCTTTAAACTGCGGACAAGGTTAAAAACAATGTTTTTTGTGACTCGACATTGTAAATGCAACAAAACACATATTTTTAAATAAAGCAATTAATGTTTTTTAATAATTTTATCAAATCAGTAATTAAAAAAGATTTTTATTTAATTTTAGCACATATTTACAAATTATAATGCAAAAATTGAAGGTTATGTCAGATTGTTGTGACAGATATCAGGTTTAAATATTTAACAATAGATAGAGCAGTTTTAATTTTTTGAGCTTAATTGATAAAAAACTGGTCAAATATTAAGAAAAAGTAATAAACTTCAGATAATTTTAACGCAAAACTTTAAATTATATATATATATATTTTGCTAATTTTGCTACAGTTTTCTTTACTTTTATAAACAAGAGATGGCACTACATGTGCTCATTCTAACACTTGATACGGAATATTCATACCGTATCTAGAGCTAGAATGGATTAATTCTGTGTTTGAAAAGTGTGTGTATTTGTGTAAATATCATTTTAATATTTATTTAGATTCTAGATTCAACTTACGCTATTTTGCCATGGTGTGCAACAGGTAATAGTTTCTGTAATGCACAGTTGTTGGCCTCATAACATCCTTCAACTCTGAGACATCCCAATTTAAAGTCAACATTCAAACAGAACATATTTAAATCCACGCTTATAGGTGTTATGGTTCGAAAATCTGGTACCCATCGAAATTTGATATTGCTTAGTTCTCTAAAAAATATATTACTATGAAATGTTGGTTAACACTGAAATCCTAAATAATCTTCATACCGCTAATAGAAACGTTTACCATTACCCTCATAACTTTTGAACTATTTAAGATATTAACTTTAAATTTAAAACACTTAAATAACTTAACTTTTGGCATATATTTGATATATTTACTTTTAACTAGATGAAACGTTGCAAGCACCCTGTCAAAACATCGGCACTATTGTACACTAGAGCCATCTAGTTTGCAAATTTCAAACTAGGTGTTTTGTTTGATTTTAAATTCTGTATCTTTAAAACATTCTAGCAAAAAACTGCATATAACATTTTTTATAGGGCTTAAAAAGAGCTTTTATGTAAATTAAAATTTTTTGAAGTCGGGTTATAAATATGTGAGATATGCTAAAAAAAAACTTTTACTGCTTTAAACGCCAATATCTCGAAAACAATGCGTTTTAGAAAAACGTTGTTTATAACATTTGTTGACCAATTTAAAATTATTAAAAAGTGCTAAATTAACCAAATACAATAATAATTGCCTTAATTATAAACAAAAAACGCTAAAAATAGGAGTTTTACCCTATTTTTACCCCCTTACCCCCAATCGTTTACCCCCAAAATCTAATCAGTTCTTCGGAATACGATAAAAAACAATATGCAAAAAACCGCAAGTCAATATCTCATGTAGAAATGGAGTTAAAGAGTTTACACCCAGACAGACAGACAGACAGACAGACGGACGCTAAAATTTTTTTTACTGATTTCGACTCAGAATGATCTAAAACGTCGAGAAATGTAAAAAAAACGTGGTCAAAGATTTTGACTTTTCGGCGAAGATTTCAATACATCGGCACTCTTAGTAGCACTAAGTGCCGATGAAAAATATGGTCCGGGAGGCATACCTAACTATGTATAGGGAAAAATGTTTTAATGGGAAGGGTGGTCATGTAATCATTTTAAAGCAAATAAAATTGTCTATTCGACCATACATTTTGTAATTTTAGAAATAAAAGGGGTTGATTTTTTTAATTTTTTCGCTAAAAAAATATTATTTTTAGACTTTTTTTTGCAAATGTATATCATTGAAAATTATTTAGTATAATTTACGTTTTTGCATAAAAAATTAACCAGTTATCAAAAAAAAAATTCGATTTCTGCTAAAAAAAGTTAAAGATGTAAATACATGATCGAAAGGAGAATCTTCTTAGCTTTAAAATAATGTACCACACGACTGGTTACGACCCCTGTTTTCATAAAAAAAAATCCGCCTACGCCCGCCTGCCCACATTTTAAAAGCCAAAAATTTAAAATACACGGTGTATTTGAAATAGGGTCGGAAATTTTAACAGATGATTCTACATCATAAAATATCCTATAAACATATGTCTAAAAATGCGTCATAAGGGAGCTACGCCCCTTTGAAAGTGGCTTAAAAAATCAGTTTTTATTTAATAACTCAGGAACCCTTTGAGATATATCAACAAGGTCAACCAATCCTACCAAGGCCCGTTTTATGTGTTATTCTCATATACTTATTTCAACCAGGGGTGTGCGAAACGGGGGAGGCTTATCAGTTTTTTGTCCCAAACTTTTTTCTGTGTAACTTTTTTGCAATTTTATTTTTGAAATATGATTCCTCAGGTCAAAATACATAAAAAAGGTACTCTTGTTATAATACTGTAGGATTAACCGTTTTCGAGAAAAGTTCATTTGAAAGTGAAATTTCACGGTTCGAGGACGAAAAATTAAATACTAAAATGTCGAAAACCAAAATTATAATGATGCAATGTGATTCTACATCAAAAACTAAGAAAAAAAGTTTCCATACATGTAGGTCGAAAAAACGCTTTTAAAGCTACCATAGCCCTTTAAAAATGGTGCATATTTAGGAGACCATAGCTCCATTAGGATTGATTTTTGGAAGTACCTGTATATGAGGTTTTTTTCTTAGTTTTTAATGTACATTCGCCCTGCATCATTAAAATTTTGGTTTTCAACATTTTAGTATTTAATTTTTCGTCCTCGAACCGTGGAATTTCACCTTCAAATGAATTTTTCTCGAAAACAGTTAATCCTACAGTATTACAACAAGAGTACCTTTTTTATGTATTTATACCTGAGGAATCATATTTCAAAAATAAAATCACAAAAAAGTTACACAGAAAAAAGTTTGGGACAAAAAACTGATAAGCCCCCCCCCCCCGTTTCGCACACCCCTGGTTGAAATAAGTACATGAAAATAACACATAAAAACGGGCCTTTGTAGGATTAGTTGACGTGCAAAACCTCGTTGATATATCTCAAAGGGTTCCTGAGTTATTAAATAAAAACCGTTTTTATTAGCCAATTTCAAAGGGGCGTAGCTCCCTTATGACGCATTTTTAGACATATGTTTATAGGAACTTTTTTTCATATTTTATGATGTAGAATCATCTGTTAAAATTTCCGACCCTATTTCAAATACACCGTGTATATGCAAAAAGATAGTTTAGGTTGTATTTTTTGGGTGTTCCAAATCTAAAGTCGATATCTCGACTCGTTTGGAAAATACACTGAAAATCTCTCCGGGCTAAAGACGTAAGGTTAAAGTTTTGCGAGTCCTTTTTTACTAGTTTTAAAACCAAAATTAAAATTCTGGCTTATATGTACTTATTACTTACATTTTTGTCTCTCCTATATTTTGTAAGGTATTGTCAAATTTGTAACTATAAACATGTCTCTTTTGGTGGCTTCTAACTCCAGCATTTTTAAAAGCCTAAAATTAATATGATTTATTAATACTCGTAGTAGTATAAACCATAATAATTATACTACAATTAAAAAATGATATACATATCACATGTGTGACTTTTCTAATTTTATTTTCTTTAACCCTTTTAACCCCAGTTCATTATTTATCGCTTCCGATTCATATTAGTATACTCCTTGCAACTTTACAGCAGAGGGGTAGTATAAGTTTTGTCCAAAATCAAAAACAAAATACCAAAACAAACAAACAAACGAAACAACTTTTAAAAATGTCCGTCCGTCTGTCCGTATGTCAAGTGTTCTTGTCCACACGATAACTCAAGAATAATCTGATCGACTTAAATGTTTTAGAAAGAATTAAGCTTGGTTGGGACACGGAGCTTATTGAAATTGAAAACTACCCCGAAAAATAAGAAAGTTATGGAGGGTTAAAAAAACTAGAAGGAAAAATGACCAACGTCATTTTCTTAGGAAAAAAATACTTATATTAAATTTTATTAATTTTTATAAAACGACCATCACCACAACTTTTTTGAGCTGTAGACTGGTCACTGGCGATCACAAAGTGTTTTTTTTGTTATATAACAAATATTTAACATAGAAAAAAAATGGACATATATCGTCGCTTCCCTTGCAAAGGGGACTATCTCATTTTTTGTGATTTTTGATAATATCCTTACAAAGGGGCTTATCTCAAAAAATTGCTAAATTGAGTTAGGCCCTTGGGTAGCATCAGCTACCCTGATTAATAATATTATTATTAATAATAATATTATTAATCAGGGTAGCTGCAGGTTACTGTTTTGATGCCACCCAAGGGCCTCAGTAAGGCCGCCTAACTGAGTTTGGCAATTTTTTTTGATAAGCCCCTTTGTAAGGAAGGCGACGATATGACCCAGTCGGATTATAAATGTCTCACTGGGTATAGTATAACTTAATTGTTATTTTGAAATAAAAATTTTATTAGGACAAAAAATACAAACGTAGCCTTGCCACTGTTAATAAAATTTGGTAGAAATACCTTCCAAGTAACTAAATAACCCCTTAAATAATTTTCCAACGTAAAATGGGATATGCAGTGCACAACTGATGACTTAAAACAGGATGGGGCATATATGTCCCACTGTGTATCAAAGGGTTAAGCATGTGATTCGCACACAAACGAAAATTTAGGCAGATTAGTTCATATTTAAGGAGAGCCCCTACCACGAGCCTAAAGCTTATTGCGGGCTCTTCATGAATCTGTATAAAAACACAATAAATAATAAAATAATAATAAAATAAAATTTAAATAAAAATTGAATTCAATTGAATCAATCTCGCCAAAAACCTACCCCAAATATAGGGGGATAAAATAAAAAAAAATGCCTACATGAAAAAACAAAAAAGACGCCAGTTTAAAATTAAAAATTGCCAAGTACAATCACACAGCCTCGCATAAGAACATTATACATAATTGCCGTAATTGGCTTGATGTGCCGCCATGTATCTTGTAAGCCAATCACGGCATCGCATTCTTATTTTTTATGTTCTTATGCAAGCTTCTGGATAGGCCTTAAGTTAAAACAATGAACGTAGAGAATAAGGACTGGTAATTTGTAGTTTGATCTGGCTACGTATTGACCAAAAAGCGCTGGTATCTACGAGCGAGATCTGAAACCTCCTAGATCCTAATTTTAATTTTTAAATTGAGACATTATATACATATGTTCACAGGTTGTTTCCAAAAATTTATTTTAAAATAATTAATTAGGTATTTTAAGTCAGTAAAACTATTTTTAAGTGTACCTTTTAGGTATAATTAAAATATTCTTTAAAGCTTAGCTTTTAAATCGTTTGTGTGTAATTGTGTGTGCTTGCAATCTTTATTTCTTACTAATCAAAATTTTGGTATTATTTACCGATTGTTAATTTTTCTGAATACTGTAACATACTTTAAACTGGATCAGTAATACAACAACTCAAATTATATCATATTGTAAGTGTGGTATGCTTTAGAGTAATTTTTACTTAACATGCTAGTATTAATAAACGCATGTTGCGTGGGGATTTAAATGTACCAGTACGGTTTCTATATTAGTATTAAAATATACAATACACACATTGCAGTATTTTTATCACAATTATTAAATACCAATGGTGGCGATATAACAAATATTTAACATAGAAAAAAAAGTGGGACTTATATCGTCGCTTCCCTTGCAAAGGGGTTTATCTCATTTTTTGTGATTTTTGATAATATCCTTGCTAAATTGAGTTAGGCCCTTGGCAGATTAGTTCATATTTAAGGAAGCCCCTACCACGAGCCTAAAGCTTATTGGGGGCTCTTCATGAATCTGTATAAAAACACAATAAATAATAAAATTAAATTTAAATAAAAATTGAGTTCAATTGAATTAATCTGGCCAAATGGCAAAAAGGGCCATAATGGCCTAGTTGCCTGGCTTGTAGCCTCCCCACCCTTACTACTAATCTAACCCAAATATGGGGGGATAAAATTTTAAAAAAATTTCCTACATGTAAAAATAAAAAAGACGCCAGTTTAAAATTAAACTAAGTTAAAACCATGAACGTAGAGAATAAGGACATATGCTCACAGGTTGTTTCCAAAAATTTATTTTAAAATAATTAGGTATTTTAAGTCAGTAAAACTATTTTTAAGTGTACCTTTTAGGTATAATTAAAATATTCTTTAAAGCTTAGCCTTTAAATCGTTTAAAATCAGCGTAAATAATATATTTTTAACATTCTCGTTTTGACGTAACGTGAAGACAGCTTTAGTATAAACAGCTGATTTTTCGTATTTATTTGGTTGAGTGACGTTTATTTTTAGTGTGTGTTTAGTGTGTGAAATATTTTTTGCAGTGTACCGTATTATAGCGCTTACGCACAGCGAAGAGTCAAAACGCAACGTTAGATAGAATAAGCCCCGCCCATTTCGAACCAAAATCCCTAGATTTAAAATTATAGATTTTACCTTGCTAGAATAAAGGGCGTATACTCCATGTCATTAAATATTTCTTATAACTTAAAATGAGACAATTTCTGATTAAATTAAGAGTTTTAATATTGGTTTGGTGTTTTTTTTTTAATGGGGTACGTTGGTTTACGTTAACGTTGGTTTGGTTTGGTTTTTTGCTGGTTTGGTGTTTTTTTTTTATGGGGGGTGTTGGTTTACGTTAACGTTGGCTTGGTTTGGTTTTTTTTTGTTGGTTTGGTGTTTTTTTTTTAATGGGGGGTATTAGTTTACGTTAACGTTGGTTTGGTTTGGTTTTTTGTTGGTTCGGTGTTTTTTTTTTAATGGCGTGCGTTGGTTCACGTTAACGTTGGTTTTGCGCCTGTTTGGCGTTTTTTTTTTGTAAAAAAATGTTGGATCTGTTTTTGTGTGGACCTTATGCGCACCGGCCCCACTATTTTTTTTTAATTACATACAATTAATTCTGATTATTAGATTATTAGAATTATCAACTTAAATTGTATTTTGGCCCGTCCGAAGGTAAGTAATTCCCGCCCTGTATATTGGAAAACAAAATTTTAATTGAATTGAATACTCTAGAAATCTGTGCTTCCATTATTTAAAACAGATAACATTAAAGCGTATACGCTCTTTTACCCTATTTCGGCTATCTTGAATCTGTTTTGCCCATAGACAAGGAAAGACCTCCAAATCCGTTGAGGAATACTGTGATAAATGTGCCTAGCGCATCTGAGACAAACTTGCACATGCGCACTACTATTGTTGTTTTTGACGAGTATTTTTAACCTTAGTTTTGTGTGTCAAATAAAAATTGTAAAAAATTCAACAAAAAAAAAATGAATATCTACGAAGAAACATCGAAATAGTTTTTTAAAATGATTTTATAAGAATTTTTCGAGGTGTGTTTAAGTTTCGGGATTTTGTACACCTACTTTGAGTACACCAGGGATTGACCCTTTGCTCTTCATAAAGCAACAATACAGGTTAGGTTTAAAGTTATAAACAAATGCAGCAAAAAAAAACAATTAAAACACTCGAAAAATGAACAGTAACAAACGACCATCTGACAGTACTGACAGTATAAACAAACTACTAATAATTCTTCACCCTAGTATTGGTTTGCCATATATCTATTTTTGGACATTTTAAGATTTTTACTAGGGGATTTTTGGAGATAAGACAAATGAATACTGGGGTGATGAATTGTTTTACGACCGACAGCATTTCACAGCTGATAGAGATGCGTACTGCGCAAGGTAAGATATATTGCGTTACGTCATTTCGCTGCCCCGTTCTGTCACAAAATAATCTTGCGCAGGCTGGACTAATGGTTCTCTTTCCTTCTTTATGGTTTTCCCCCAAAAAAACAAGCAGGGTGCCACATAACCTACAAAATTCGATGCAACGTTACGTACTCGCGAAGAGTATAATATTATTATGTCAGTTTAGTTTATTGCGAGGTTTATTGGTTAAATTGTGACATATGGATTTTTTCGCATACCTAACCTAAAATTTATTTTTTCTACTTACCCGATTCAAATTTTCTTGGAAATTTGGCGTTATTTCACTCAACAATTCTTTAAAATCACTGCCCAACTCTGTGGAAAACATATTCTATTAAAACAAAACTATTGTTAAACCACTATACAATACTATTAAATTAAACTTTTTTTAAATAATATAAATATAGCTGCCATGTATACAAATATTTAAAAATATAAAATTAATGATAAGACGCTATAGTAAATAAATGAATATGTAAGTAATTTCGATTAGATAAGCAATTATTTTAGTATAAATATACCTATGTATGTACTTGTTTGTTAAGTTGTAGGTACAAATTTAAATTACTTGGTAGAAACTACTTTAGTCAATAATATACAGGTTGTATCAGAACTAACACACTTAACTTTAAAAAATATGAAAAAAGTTTATTTAAATATATGTACAAAAATGGTTTGTAAGGAAGCTACGCTACTTTAAATGGGGCTCCAAAAATTATATTCTTATTACTTACGATTCGTAAGTAATTCGTAAGTTACGAACCATTTGTGATGTAGCAACTAGGTTTTGAATGTGATCCTAATTAATAAGGCCTATCATCGTATGCTATTTTAATGTAAAGTACCTTAGTTGATTTTAGTGATTTTTGGACCTATCTTTTTTATGAATCTTTACCTAACAAATCACATTCTAAAATTAAATTTACAACAGTTACAAAGAAAGAAGTTTGGGCCAACAAATACCACCCCCCCCCCCCCTTTTGGTTTTTATGTAAAATTACTTTTTAAAATAAGGTTTGCTAGTTCTGAGACAACCTGTATTATCTTTAATTTTAATTATTAACAGTGTATACTTAATTGATGTTATTACACTTGTTTTAAGGTATTTATATCTGACCAAAGGAACTGGAAAGGCCTTTCCTAGGAATAGTATAATTTTAGTTAAATTTAGTAAAATATATTTTGTATACAGGTTGCCCTTAGAGTAACAGAGTTGTATGAGCAAAGCACAGTACACTGCACATACAACTTTATAACTCTGACCTGACGATATATCCGTTATTAAAAATAATAATAATATATATGTATATATAAACTAAATATACCAATTTTCAAGACACTAGCTCAAGCATTCTTAAGTTATCGTGGTTACAGAAGTATTTTTTTTGCTTACTTTGATGTTTCGCTCAAAAAACAGATAAAAATGCGGTGGTTCTAAGGGGGTAAGTTTTACGGGTAGATTTTGATAGGGTAACCAAAAGTCCTTTGATCCCATTTAACCCGGCGCGTGTGTGGTGGGGTTAAAACCACCCATGACATATTTCAAGCGTAGACTGCTTCGCAGTATTTTTTGTTTTAACATTCTCCTCTTTAATAGCTGTAGGTAAACACACAGAGAACATATTGACAATTTTTGTTTGACACTTGATAAAATAAAAATATCATTTTTATATTTCTATTAAATATACTTATTAGTATAGTAATCTAAACAAATGTTTATTACTTTTTATCATATATGATTTGTTTTAAGTCCAAACCACACACGATGTTATAATTTTTCACCACACATGCCACGGGTAAATATTCTATTCTTACTACAAACTAGGCAAGTTGACATTACTTAATCAAAAAGTCGACAGTAATGGAAAGTAGTATATCGAGCAGACTTAGTGATAGATGAAATCAATACAAACAAAACCGTAACTAAAGGCAGAAAAAACGATTTACCGCACAAAGACACCAAGTGTGCTTACATTTACCGCAGGGGGACATCTAGACACAAGACTATTATTTCTAATTTTATAGAGTGATTCCATAAAAAAATGATTTCTTGAATTGTCACACATATAAATGTCAGTTATTAATAAAATAGGATTTTAACTCCTTGGTAGTGAGAAAAACGTAATGCGCTACTCGTAGGTAAGTTTTTTCTGTCTTCAGTCGTGTTTATGGACCTCAGCTCCGCTTCGGTCCACAAAATACGACCTCACATAGAAAAATTCACTTACCTGTACTAGAAGCGCAAATAACTATTTCTCACTACCAACTAGGTAAGTTGACATTACTTAATCAAAAAGTCGACAGCAATGGAAAGTACTATATCGAGCACACTTAGTGATAGATGAAATCAACACAAACAAAACCGTAACTAAAGGCAGAAAAAACGATTTACCGCACAAGGACACTAAGTGTGCTTACATTTACCGCAGGGGGACATCTAGACACAAGACTATTATTTCTAATTTTATAGAGTGATTCCATAAAAAAATGATTTCTTGAATTGTCACACATATAAATGTCAGTTATTAATAAAATAGGATTTTAACTCCTTGGTAGTGAGAAAAACGTAATGCGCTACTCGTAGGTAAGTTTTTTCTGTCTTCAGTCGTGTTTATGGACCTCAGCTCCGCTTCGGTCCACAAAATACGACCTCACATAGAAAAATTCACTTACCTGTACTAGAAGCGCAAATAACTATTTCTCACTACCAACTAGGTAAGTTGACATTACTTAATCAAAAAGTCGACAGCAATGGAAAGTACTATATCGAGCACACTTAGTGATAGATGAAATCAACACAAACAAAACCGTAACTAAAGGCAGAAAAAACGATTTACCGCACAAGGACACTAAGTGTGCTTACATTTACCGCAGGGGGACATCTAGACACAAGACTATTATTTCTAATTTTATAGAGTGATTCCATAAAAAAATGATTTCTTGAATTGTCACACATATAAATGTCAGTTATTATTAAAATAGGATTTTAACTCCTTGGTAGTGAGAAAAACGCAATGCGCTACTCGTAGGTAAGTTTTTTTCTGTCTACAGTCGTGTTTATGGACCTCAGCTCCGCTTCGGTCCACAAAATACGACCTCACACAGAAAAATTCACTTACCTGTACTAGAAGCGCAAATAACTATTTCTCACTACCAACTAGGTAAGTTGCCATTACTTAATCAAAAAGTCGACAATAATATAAAGTACTATATCGAGCACACTTAATGATAGATGAAATCAGTACAAACAAAACTGTAACTAAAGACAGAAAAACGATTTAGGGAGCGTTCAAGTATTACGTAACGCGCTAGGGGGGGGTCTCGAAAATGTTACACCGCGTTACAGAGGGGGGTGGGTGTCAGTAAAAATGTTTATTGGATCACGTTTTTAACAATGATCTAGGCTTAAAGAGACGGATTCCTTGCTAATTTTATTGCACACGGTGTGGCTAACAGTTCACTAAATCATCTAAACAAAAACAATTAGAGATGGAAAACCATAGCCAATAACCGGTTTTCGGTTAACCGGTTTCGGAAATTACATCAGACCGGTTTTGAGTTAAAATACGGAAGCAATAACCGGTTAAAAACCGGTTTAAACCATAAACCAAAATTTCCTCTCAATTTTTTTACGTTTTGTAAAATGTTACGTAAATGTCTCGCAAATGTTACGCCGCGTTATATGGGGGGGGTGGGGGTCAAAAATGGCCAAATTTTGCGTTACGTAAAACTTGAACGCTGCCTTACCGCACAAGGACACTAAGTGTGCTTACATTTACCGCAGGGAGGGCGTCTAGACACAAGACTATTATTTATATTTATAGAGTGATTACATAAAAAATGATTTCTTGAATTGTCACACATATAAATGTCAAAAATGTTATGAATAAAATAAGATTTTTAAAAATTTTCGCCTGGGGCGCTAGAGTTTTCTTGCATTTAAACTTTAAATAGTAATACATCTAAAATTCAAATAGGCTATAAAATTTATAAAAAAAATCGCCTGCGGCGCTATAGCTTTTATACGTCCTTTTTTATTGGAGTTTATAAAACCTAAGATTGAAATTTGTCAATATTTTCGCCTACGGTGCTAGAAGTTATACCACTGTTTTCAAATTTAAATAGACCAGCACAGTTGTAAAATTTTTTACCTGCGGTGCTAGGGCTTTCTTATTTTTTTTATTTGAATTTTTAAAACTTGAGTTTTACTACATTGAATTAAAAAAAGGCCGGAAATTAACAGAAGTAAAAAAAAAACATGAAAATTTTTTCTCCTGCGCCCCAATTTTCATTCTTTTCGAGATTTAGGGAAAAAATGTTTTGGGCCCCCCCCGAAAAAAAATCCTGGATACGCCCTTGGGAAAATTCCCTTATCTCCGAAAATAAGCATTTTTAGACACGTGTTTATATTAAATTTTTTACCCAAAATAAATCATTCTATAACATTCTATAACAATCTATAACATTCTATAACATTCTATAACATTCTATAACATTCTATAACATTTTATAACATTCTATAACATTCTATAACATATGTATATTATAATATGTAAACATTTTTTTTAAGTTAAGGCATACAATTACATTTGTTTCAAAATGTTTACAATTTTATAAAAATAAATCCTTATACATCTTTAAAAGCAGCATTTCGCATGTTTATGAAAACTTTTTTTAATCAGAATGATCCATCGTATGTCATGTTTTATTTAAATTTTGACAAAATATTTTTTTAATTTTTGGAAAAATTAAAATAGCAGCTACCGAATGAAATAGCCATTTATTTATTTAATTAAACAAAAACATTCCGTACATGCAAAGTGATGAAAAGATAAATAAAACGTTCGTTTAACAACATATTAATATAAGATTTTTGAACCCCAGTTTAAATTAATTTAAACAATATCAATACGTTTATTCACAAAAATAACACAGGTCTTTAAAATGAACATTTATAAGAGAATCCAAAAACGGTTGTCCCTATAGGTACATACACGGTTCGATTTTTTAGGTCGATAACAAAAGAAAATGGCCCTGCGCGAAACTAGTCTTAAAATATTCCTTATAAGGCTAGCTTTCATTTCATACCAGATTTAAAATAGTCCATCGACGAAAAACAATTTTTTTCAACTTTTTATTTTTTTCAGTGTAGTGTTTAAACCAAGTTTATTAAACTTTTTAGATATTTTTACTGTTTTCAACTAATTTTGGGTATCTGATTTTAAAAATAATTTAAGTTTTTGTTCAAGAAATATAAACCATGGCAAACTATGATAATCTGCATATTTTGCTTAAGTATGTATAATACATTGTATAAATATTTTTGAAGTCAGCGACTTAAATTAGTTAAAAACAGTTAAAATATCCAAGTTCTATAACAAAAGTTTAATATTATTGGCTAATTTAATAAATTTGATTCAAAAAAATACACTGAAAAAATAAAAAGTTGAATAAATTTGTTTTTCGTCGATGGATTATTTTAAATCTATTCTGAAATAAAAGCCAGACATATAAGGAATGGTTTAAGCGTAGTTTCGCGTTGGGCCACTTTTTTTTTGTTATCGACCAAAAAAATCGAACCGTGCCTAGGCACCTAGGTGCATATATGGCATTCTTATAGAAAAAAAAAAGATCTATCTTCTTCTTGATTTATTCAATCAAGAATTGTTCATCCTCCTTGCTACCTTTAACATTAGGGTCAAAAAATTTAATGCTGAAGCAGATATCATATTACATAAAAAAAATAGATCGGTAATCGTCTGGCCTTATTTAACTCGAGGGGTAAACTGTTGACAAAATTTTATACATCTGAATTCCTTTTAGAAGATTTCCTCTAGATTACCTCCAAAGATTACCTCGAGTTTCTAAGATTTCCTCCGAAAAGGAGGAAATCTTTAAAGATTTCCTTCAGATTACGTCGTAACCTTCAAAGATTTTCTTCAGATTACCTCCAATTTGTACACCAGCATTCCTCTGCGGTTTACCCCTCGATTTAACTTCTTTATATAATATTTATATGATATTTATATAATATTTATATAACATTTCTATATTATTTTAAGTATTACTTAAACGTTTGAAGTTTTCTGTTTTATTAATGATGGAATAAAATTCATTTTTTTAAAAGAACTTAAAATCTTAAAAAAAAAACTACTCGTAGTTTGCCGTAGTACACCCCGCTTTACAAAACGAGAAAATTTTCTCTTATGCTAGTATTACTGCTTAAAGCATAAAATAATAATTATATATAATTTATTAGGTAAGTAGCTATGTAGGTAGGTATTTTTTTAAAAGAACTTAAAACCTACGCGTAGTTTGCTGTGGTACACTCCGCTTTACAAAACGAGAAATTTTTCTCTTATGCTAGTATTACTGCTTAAGGGCATATCCACAGGCTCGCATAACAACATAGCAGTACATAAGAATGCGATGCCGTGATTGGCTTGAAGTGCCGCCATGTATCTTGTAAGCCAATCACGGTACCGCATTCTTATGTACCATGTTGTTATGCGAGCTTGTGGATATGCCTTAAAGCATAAAATAATAATTATATATAATTTATTAGGTAAGTAGCTATGTAGGTAGGTGGGTTTTTGAATGTTTGTTTGAATAAACATAACCGTAAATGCCCATTTTACCTTTTTGTTTAATGAAACAAAAGCATTTTGTAATACGAATATATATTTAAAAGGATGGAAAAGTTAACGTCCGTTTAGCAGCTGCCTTAATACCTTTAAAAGCATGAGATTTTTGACTCCTAATTTAGTCTAGTTTGATTAAATTTTTCATAATAAATTAAACCGTTTCTAACTTTAATACAAGTCGTGAATTTGTTTATTTCTTCGTATTCCATAGTATACTCTTCACACATAGTGCGACCCTGTTAAGTTTAGTTTTTTTAGAATGACCACACAAATTTTCTTTGAGTTGTCAATAGTAGACTACCCCTTCATTACATACCACCAGTCACATAAATCGCAACTGCTCCTTCTTGGAAGATTTTTAGTTTTTTCGTTTTCTTGTTTTTAAGTCTGTTTTTAAGAGGTAATTAAAAGAAGTTTAAATAGATTTATACCTACATAAGACTGTAGTAAGAAAATTACTTTTCTTCAAAATTTTGGGATCGTGCAGAGGGGTAGTTTTCATTTTATGACGGTGTTTCTCTGTTTTGTTTGTTTAAAAATAAATATAAACAAACTGATCTACCAAATAATTTTTATGCTGTTATATTAAGTATTACCGGCAGACCATTCCATAGTTTTTTCAAAATTTTGGGATCGTACTAAGGGGTAGTTTTTAACCAACAAATGCTCGATGACGGTATTTCTCTGTTTTGTTTGTTTAAAAATAAATATAAACAAATTGATCTACCAAATAATTTTTACGCTGTTATGTAAAATACTTTTTTTTCTTAATTTTTGGATCATGCCGACAGTGCGAGTTTAGGTTTTTTTGGAATGACCACCCAATTTTTGTTTTGGTTGTTGAGAGCAGACTGCTTTTACCTATGGTACGGCACTGACAGCCAGTGCCAAAGAATTAATAAAAATTGTTTGGACAAAAAACAGAAAAAGCTAAAAATCTCCCAAGCAGGAGCAGCTACGATTTGTGTGACTAGTGGTATGTAATGAGGGGGTAGTCTACTATGCACAACTAAAGAAAAATTTGTGTGGTCATCCCAAAAAACCTAAACTTAACAGGGTCGAACTGTGCACACTGGGTAGTATATATTGCTTTATCTCTCGATATTTTCCCCTAAATATAATTTCTTTGAGCTCGTGCACGCAGTTTATTTTTATAATGTAATAAAGGGAGATAGAACTAACGAACTTCTATTTAAGAAGTGATTTTTCGTTACTAAATATAAAAAAAGTTTCTATAAATATATGTCTAAAGAAGGGTTCTGAGGAAGCTTCGCCCGTTGGAAAGAAGCTCCGAAAATTCGGTTTTTATTTAATAACTTAGAAACCATTTGAGATATATACTGGGTTTTTCATGTGCTCTGAAAATTTAGACTTTATATGACTTTCCTTCTATTATAATTTTATGAAAATTTTAGCCCGCTATGACTTTTTATTTTTTGATTTGGATTTGAGGAAGAACCGCGAACTGGAACTCGGGAAGAACCCTATTAATAGGGTTCCTCCCCCTCCTAAAATTTTCATACCCATCAATATCCGATCCGTTTTTGAGTTATTTATGAGCACGAAAAAATGTGACACTCGAGCAGATAAAAATGAAAGGTTTCTGAACATGTGGTGAAAACACGTTTATATAAAAAATTGATCTAGCCCAATTTCGGACGATTTTGGAAAGGACGATTTTTGGCCCCGCTGCGGAACTTTTCTGACCTTTATAAAATGACAGAAAATGACCACCATTTTACCCAGAGGTAAAGGGAACATTCTTAAAATACACAATGAACTTGGAAACCAAAAATGTGAATTTTTACATATGACTGTTTTTGATAGCGCTGATTACGAATATGATAAAACTTGTGAAAAACCAAATCCCGCGTTATTATGTTGGTCATTTTTTTTTGTTGTTTTCACCCGATTTCGATAAAATTTGGAATGAAGGTTTATTTTGATGACTTATGCGTGGATCCATACCCATAAGTTCAAAATTTAAAATTATATATATTGTATATTGTATATATTTTTGTTTGTTTGCTGGTTCCCAAAAAAAGCCGAAACTATTAGACCGATTTTAAGATTGAGCAGCAAAGATTCGTCCTGATTAAGGGAGTGGCATAGGTAATTATCTATTATAATATTACTATTTGGTTTTGTTTTTTTTTGTCCGGTCTTTTGGTACCTCCGTTTGTTTAATAAACTTCTTTTGTCATACTGCATACCACCATTTATCAATATCGGAGAAAAAAAATACCACCATAATGACACGGGATGTTGTTTTTCACAATTTTTAATATCATATTCGTAATCCTTCTTTGAAAACCATCGTATAATACTCTTCTAACACTACATACTGTGAAGTGTATAATAACTCAAAATTTTTCGCTATCCCTTCTAATTTAGGACGAAATTTTACTTACTTAATATGATAATCCACTAATTGAATGTATATGCGTGTGTTTTTCCTATTTCTCAGAGTAGGCAATATTAATTTACTCAATGTAATTAAATTTTCTTACAAATTAATATTTAATTAAACGAGAGAATAAATTGAGCGAGAATCCATTTTTGTTGACCATTTTGTCAGATATTCTGTTGAATTCTACGAAAATAGAGTCAAATTCACTGCTGATCTAACTGACGTCATCACAAAATAAAACATAGGGGAAGGGACCCTAAGATGACGAACGTAAGCTATGAAGATTTGTATAAAATATTTTTAAATCTTTTTTTTTTTAAGAAGATGGTAATTTAATTAATAGTTTATCTAGTTTTTATATTTTGTTTTGTTTTATTTATTGATTTCTTTTTAAAAGAAATGATTAAAAAAAATGTAAAATTAGTCTTACGACCAGGAGAGGATAAGTTGACGAAGGATAAAAAATCTAAAAAAAAGCCTTTATTAAAAACAAAACAAAAAAATAAGTATAAGAATAATAGCTTAAAACTTGTTAGGATAATGAAGCTTATTTTAGCTTTCACAAAAAAATCTCAAATCCAAATCTTTATTTTGGCTTCTTTTAAACTCATTTTATTGCAGTAAGTATGGACCCATAATTTGCAGCTAAAACATTCAAACCATATCTTACGGATAAAAGGTCTAGGTGTTCTACTTGAGATGCCGGGCCACTTGGTACTGACAAAGATCAGGCCTGGGCAACAGTGGGCAACTCAACGAGTTAATCTTATTTATTCTCACTTGATCTTAGGTGAGAGCAGCTAAGACTAGATGTTAAAAAACCGTAGATTCCCACGTCTGAGCTCATGGAGACGTATACTAAGACTTGTCTCAGGGGTTGGGACTGATATAGTAGCGTGTAGCATATGATATTTAAGAAATATAATTTGAATATAGATAAAGAATAATATTTAGATTTTGTTCGACGAATATCTTTTGCAGAAGGTTAGTAATAGAAACAAAATGGGTATCTCTAGTTTAACATTATTATTTAATTAAATAAAATTTATATCAAAATACAACAGTTTAGCAAAAATAGGTCAAAGAACCTAAGTATTGAATGACTACGAAAAACTATATAATTTAAGACAAAACGAGTAACTAAATTGCATAAAATTGAACAAATTGAGTACAGTGTACGACAAAACACTATAATATTAAAACTAGGGATACTACTGTGATAGGTTTAACCAAAATAATAAAAAATACAACCTGAAAACATGTGGAGATCAAAGGTCAACTTTTCTATGGCTTCAGTCTCAAAATCTGCGACAAAAACATTCAATTCCTCAAGGAACGTCTCTGGACCAAAATTATGTCCTTAGTGATCCATGTGGGACTGAACTCAATGCATATAATTACGCAGTTAGCAATATGTTCTCATTAACATATATTACCATTAGAAATAAATTGAGGTAAAATAAAGTGGAGTCAAGTAAAGTGCCTAATATAGAATAAATATAATTAATCACAAAAATAATCACAGACATTTTAAAACTCACCGAAAATTTTCTGTTCGGCACTTTAAACAAAATTTTAAATTTAACAAAATTTATTTGTAGACGCTATCATGGCTGTCAGCAGCAGAAAAGAAAGGAACTCATCCTGCAGCTAACTTCATGACAATCATTGTACTGCGCAAACTCTAATATTTAATTTTAATCTAAATATCAATTATTTAAGCAATCTATTATTGCCCTTATCTTTAATTATAAACAAAATAGAGAAAACCTTTGAATAAATATTTAAATAATTATTTAATAAACAATATCAGAAAACAAATTCTGATTTCTGCATAATATATCGATTACCGTGGGTATCGACCGTAAGAGGGGGTTAATTGTACTAGAGTATTCACTACGCTGTATTGGTTTAATTAATGATTTTATTGATAAAATTTGACTATAAGATTATTTCGACATGACAATAGGGGTTATTACCATAATAAAATTATTAAACAAAGAGTGAGATATATATATTTGTGGATATTGAACCAAATAAGCATTGCCGTATTACTGAATACTGGAATACTCATGATTAATGATAAAATGGGGAGCTCGACCAAATATGAACCCAGGGTAAATAACTAAAATTAATCTCAAATGGGAAACTGAGTCTAATGTACTTATATGATACTTAAAACAAAGGGTAATCGTGCCACATAGAACCAGCATTATGCCAGGTAATTTTAATTATCAATAAGAGGGACTTCTCTTCTTATCGAGGGGTCTTAAAATTATTCTGGAACGGGATCCCAAATGACCGTAACACATACCTCATTATCTTTACCAATATCCCCGAATATTAGACAGTCCTTTTCATTGGAAACGTCTACATCAATATTTTGTATATATATTATAGTATCGTCATCTTACCCGCATTTGGTATTCGTCATTTTATTCGCCTACACTGATTTTATTTAAATAATAATAATTACTGTTAAAAAATCTTAATTTGAAACTTAATTTTAATTTAAGGTATTTAAATTATAATAATTTTAACAGTGTATATAGAAATTTCAGGCCAATACTCACCCATAAAATTTTATTCACTAAAGTTGGTACACTCAAAATTGTAACAAATCACTTATTTAAACAAATATGGATTCTACGTCGACAATTTTGTTTTGGAAGGAATAACACTAGCGCTCTTATTTTGCGCTCTAGTCAGGTAGTTACCACAGACTGCAACTGTTTCTCCATCTGATGACGTTCGCTAGTCATAGACCATTCGACATCTTACCCAATTCGTCATATTAGGGCACCTTCCCCTATAAATACTGTCGTATTTTGGATTTTATTATACCATAGTATTATACGGTAGTTTCGAATTTCCCAAAATCGCCAAAAATACGACACTTTAAAAATGTCCGTCTGTCCGATGTCACGATTTTTGTAGACACGATAACTCAAGAACGAATAATCCGATCCATTTGAAATTTTCAGGAAAAATCAAGTTCCTTGAGGGATAGATCCCTATTGTTTTTGAAAGTAATCCCCACAAAGCCAAAAAAATTACGGGGGGTTAAACTTTTAAAAAAATCGAAAAAAAAAATACCGATTAACGTAACTTATTCAGGAAAAATAACTTTTATTATAAGAATACATGTACTTTTAATAACATGATATGTAGCTATGTAATATGTGAATTTAAAATAAATTACACTTAATGCGTACAATTTGTTGTTGTAAATCGAACAGCTGCACTCGTTTGTCAATACCGAATGCGTTTACTTGTTTGTTGTTGTATTCTATGCAATATAGTGATTGGCGCATATAAAACTATTTACAGTTGTATTCTAAAATCTAATTACGCTATTGACGACGATAGTGTTCTATCAGTGGACATTTCAGTCACACCAACTTTCGATTTTTAAATGGGTGCATATATTTTTACATATTTCAAATTGACATTTTATGTGAATAAGAGATGCTCCAAACTTTAATTCTCCTTTTAACTTTTAAAATAAAGCAAAAAGGGGATCTATGCAAATAAACAGGTTTTCTTAAACCAAGAAATTATTTTAATTAGTGTAGAAAACAAAATTTAAAAAAATGCGCAGAATCGAAAAGAAATTTACACAGGAAAATCTCGCGACAAGCTTTTATATCATATAAAATTGTATAATGTAACAAAATGATGGGTTTGATTTACTTGAAGGTTTATTTTCTTCCTTTTAGTGCAATAAAAGCATGTTTTTAAAAATGCTTTTTTACTTTGAATTTATTTTTCCTTTTTTAGTCGTCAAAATATTGTAGGATACAAACTTTACTTCAAATAAGGGCTCCGAACCAGAAGCTTGCTTCAGGGCACCGAAATGCAAAGGCCGGCCCTGTGTATCATGTATCTTTATTTATGTTTGACTGACAAAAATTTTGATGACTAAAAAAAAGGTCTCATCTAAAAAAGGGACTCTTAAATTTTAGGGGTGGAGAGGTTGGGGGTAAATTTTATATAAAATTGTATTGTCATCAGAGATAGGCATGTGTACCGAATTTCAGCTCTACGTTTATTCTAAGTGGGTGAACAGAGAGAGGGTAAACTTAGCCTAATACGCATATGGAGGGTGATGGGGAGATAAGGGGGTATGTAGAATTTATTTTAAAATTTTATTATCACTGGATGAGTATGTAATCTAATTTTAGTTTTAAATTATCTCAGTGGATTTTTTTAACTTTAGGGATGGGGGATTGGGAGGAAATTTTTATATAAAATTGTTTTGTCAACCGAGTTAAGTATGTGTACTAAATTTTAGCTTTCTAAGTATATTCTAAGTGGGTGATCCAGAGAGGGGAGTTGACTTAGCCTTATACGCGTATGGGTGGTGATGGGGGGATGAGGGGGGATGTAAAACTTATTGTAAAATTTTATTATCACTAAATTAGCATGTAACCTACTTTTAGTTTTAAATTATCTTGTGTGGTTAAAAAATGGATTTTTTAAATTTTAGGGGTGGGGCGGTAAGTTTTATATAAAATTGTATTGCCATTCGAGTTAAGAATGTGTACCATATTATAGCTTTTTAAGTATATTCTAAGTCGTCGAAAGAGCCTTTGGAAGATTTGTCCTAAACAAACATACATACAAACATTGCAAGTTAATAAAAGCTTGTTAAAAAAGGATCTATTCAAATAAACAGGTTTTCTTAAACCAAGAAATTATTTTTATTCGTGTAGAAAACCAAATTTAAAAAAAATGCGCAGGAACCAAAAAAACGTAGCTTGAAACCAGTTTCTAGACTGAATCTCTATTTTTCTGAAAACTTCAACACAAAAACAATGATAAATTCATTGGTAGAAACGCGAACATACAACTATAGCTAAAACAGTGTACTTTTTAAATGAAATTTCTAACAACCAGTAACAACTAATTTAGAAGTTTAAACCTTCCTACTACTTAAAGTGTTCTTAAGTTGGATTTAGCACTAACTTTGGTGATGTTGTAATTTACAACAAATGTGTATTTCCACCAAAAAAGGTCACAAGTTGTACAAGTTGTTGACATTTGAGTTTATGTTACGGTTAAACATAAGAAGTGTATCCTAATTTATTATTTTTTAACACACGCATTCTTTTTAAGTATTTCCAATATACGTGTATACAAGGTGTCCCATTTAAAACTATCAATTTAATTTATAGACGCCCATAGCGGATGCATTATGAATTTATTAGAGATCGTTTAAAGTAACATAACAGAACAACGTCAAGCTTCTTGCTTTATATTATTCATGAATAAAAAACACTAAATACAGAAGAATACATTTTTCCCGAGTCTTGGTATTAAGGCTCAGTTTATTCGAATAAATTAAATATTGACTTCGTTTTGCCTATAATGCGCACTAAATTTATCACGGTTGCAAACGGTTAATTTAAATGAGGCGTAAAAAAATCGCTTTTATAACGCTATAGTATTTCCAAATATGCTATTTTTTTTAATTTGGCTCTAAATATGTCACGAAGTACGATTTACACTGAAGCATTTGGTTTGTTTTGTATTGCATGTTAACATGTCGGAGCGGTCCAAAAGTCACCCCCCTTAACTTTTGAACCAGTTGAGATATCGACTTCAAATTTGGACTTTTAAATAAGACAACTTAAACTATCTTTTAGAATATATTTAATACTTTCAGCTCTTAAAATGTGGGCAGGGGGGCATGGGGGCACATTTTTTTAAATGGAAAGGGTGGTCGTGTAATACATCATTTTAAAGCTTATAAAATTCTCCATTTAACTTTAAGTTTAAAAAAAAATGTTAGTTATACTTTTAAACTAATTTTAGTTGACATAAATAAAAATTTATAAAAAAAAAAACTTAAAAAATCGAATGTTTTAGCACAAAAAATTAAAAAATCAAAACCTTAAAAAACATTTTTAAAAAATTTAAAAATGTTAATTTAAATAGAGAATTTTATAAGCTTTAAAATGATGTATCACACGACCCCCCTTTCCATTTAAAAAAATGTCCCCTCATACCCCCCTGCCCACATTTTAAGAGCTGAACATATCAAATATGCTAAAAGATAGTTTAAGTTGTCTTATTTAAGAGTTCTAATTTTGGACCGCACTGTATGTTATAACGAAGCAAAACTTTTATATTCTTTACCTTTACAATTATTTTGTATGTAAGTCCAAACCAATAACTACTTCTCATTTCACATCATTTGTACAATTTTTCATCAGAATTTGTGTTAATTTGTAGATTTTTATAATGAAAAGCATAATAAGATAATGTGTTGCGTTTAAAAACAATGAAAATAGGTAAAACAATTTTAGGCCAACCTGATGAATTTTTGGGTTCACTGAACGCTCCTGTTTTAGATATTTTGGACCTAACTTAATAACTAAAGCTGTGAAAACACCTCAATACGTAGCAGTTTTTAATGCACAACCCCCAAATACGGACATTCCAATATAATATATACTCTCAAAATAATTTGTTTCTCATAAACTGGGAAGTTATGTCTCTGGATACCTAAAACAGTATTTTATATTTTTAATTTGTGTTGGAGAATTATTAAAGCTTTTACTACAAACACTTGGGTATACAAACAAAATTTGCTTATAAAATCGCTTTTATTCTGGCACACAAAAAATTTATTTATAAAATCGTTTTTATTCTGGCACATGTCTACGTTTTTACGATTGTATAAATTGGACCTTGCCAATTCGCTTACGACGCTTGCGCATCTATAGTAACTTAAAGATTGTTTACAAGCGGGAAGGTTTAAAAAAATATACCGTTATTGGAAATACTATAATTATAGTTTTGCGCACCAGTTCTTTTCGTTTTCGTGCGGGAAGGTTTAAAAATATATACCGTTATTGGAAATACTATAATTATAGTTTTGCGCACCAGTTCTTTTCGTTTTCGTGCGTATTTTTTCTCATGGAATTCGAATCCGCCAAGGAAAAATATAAGTTTCAAAATTCAAAAAAAAATCATACATTAAGACTTGTTCTGGCTAAGTACATAAAAAGGATCTAAACTATCTACGAACAAAATAATTTAATACCTAGTGGGTAGTGGATTTAGGATTTCATAAAATACCTCAGGTAACGTCATATCTCAGCTGTAACAAACAGGATTCGTACTAAATTAATAAGTCCTAGATTAAATTACACTACGCAACAGAGCGCTATTTGATTCAGGCGTTGTGACTTCAAAGTGAGGCGTATAGTGCAAGAGTGGCCCATATGTGTTTTTTTGAGATATGCGTTTTTTTATAAATGTAATAAGGACATCTATATTTTTCATAACAGAGGGTTTTTTTGGCACGCTACAAGCATTTAAAGCACTATTGCATTATTAAAATTATCAATTTTATTAGTGCAAGAGTGGCCCACAGGTATAGGCTATAGCTAATTTTTTAATGTTACATACCATTTGCGCCCATCTTCCCCTTAAAACGCAGCGAAACGTTTTAAACAAATTCGCCCTCCCCCCCTAGAGCGTTACGTGATACTTGAATGTTCCCTAATGGGTTGATAGTGGCGTTCGCTGGGTTATATTATTGGGGATGTTGAAAAAGTCAACTGCATCATTAAAAATGTCAATTTTATTCTTAAAAAAGCTAAAAAGAGAAGTTTTACCAAGGATTTATAAAGATATTTTTAGAAAGATTCTTAAAAAAGCCAAAATTTGTTTTATCGAGAAAGTTATTTGTTCGCCCCAAAAAAAATCATTTTCTGCACAAAAGCAGGAGCGTTATGTTACCAATTTTGTACATTTTGATTTATTAATAAAAAATAATTACAACTTACCTTAAACTTTGAGATCATAGGAATTGAAATCAATTTAGGTACTTGAACAATGTTTACGCATTAGTTATTCTTCATTTTTAAAGGTAAACAGTAAAAAAAACGTTTCTTTAACTATTCCAGAGCATAATTATTGGTATTTTGACTATTCTGTTATTAAATAACGAACATTTCTTTCACAAGTAAAAATAATTAAAATTTAAAAGTAAAATGTGAGGTTAGATCTACTCAAAAAAAAACGTGTTATTGAAGGTCAGATCTCGTTCGTAATGCAATAGTGGCCCAAAATAAACACAATGTATAGTGCAATATATTACTATAGTGCAATATATTACTATAGTGCAATATATCACTATAGTGACCCACCAATTTTTTTCTCTAAGAAAGTAAAGAAAGTAAAATAAATTTGTTTGTCATACATTACCTTAATGTTGGTTGAGTCTAAAAACCCAAACAGAAAAATTTTAAATAAAATAATGCGTCCTAGATCAAAGATTAAAAAATCGGAGAAATTTAAATATACATTATCTCGATATTTCCATAAATAAAAACTTTTCATTAAAATATTTAGAGCTCTGCAATCGTTTACGGGTCATTATTAAATATGCTTAAACCAAAATGAAAAATATAAGGTAGTTTTTTTGTATTTTATTTCTTTTATAAAAGAGTAAAAACGCATTCTTAGACTAATATATGTTTAAACCTTTAGAAAACCGCAGCATAAAAAAAAGAGTAACAAAAAATTGTTGCAAATATAAATAAACATGATGATATCCGCACCGATTCAGGCAGGGATATTTTTTATTTTTTTATGTGTGGCTCACCGATGTCAGAGAAAAACCTTTTAATTTCTTTCAAAATTTTTAAATTTCTCGAAAATGTAATATTGACGTGCAATAACTCAAAAACTATTTTGTTTTCTAAATCCACCCCCTGAGGGACGGGGGGTAGTGTTTCTGAAAATTGGTATATTGGGGTTTTTGAGGTTGCTGAAAGTGATTTTTTTTTTCTAAATCCAAACCGTGAGGGGCGGGGGTAGCTTTCGTGAAAATTGGTATATTGGGGTTTTTGAGGTTGCAGATAATAACAAATCCATTTCATGCTCGGCTGTGTATTTAGTCTTAAAATGATTGCACAGCTCTAATAACTAATTTTTGAAAATAAATTTGGGTATTAAAACAACACGAAATGTGGATTCCTGGCCACCGTGTAGACGCAAGTTGTACTTTAGTGCCTATTCACAAGCTCGCATAAGAACATAAAACATAACAATGCCATGCCATGATTGGCTTGATGGGCCGCCATGTATCTTGTAAGCCAATCACGGCATCGCATTCTTATGTTTTATGTTATTATGCAAGCTTCTGGATATGCCTTTATGTAAATAGGAATGAAATTTTGTGATATAAGCAAAATAGTTATTTGTTTAGAGCTAAGTTTAAGATTTCCACCTGAGTCATAGAAATATCTGTTTGTATTGGAACTAGGTAAATGTTTAGTGCATATAGAACAAGCCGTGAAGATATGTAATGCTACGAATTCTATTATATACTATTCACAGTAAATAATATATTGGGGTTTTTGAGGTTGCTGAAAGTAAATCTTTTTTTTCTTCTAAATCCAACCCCTGAGGGGCGGGGGTAGCTTTCGTGAAAATTGGTTTATTGGGGTTTTTGAGGTGTGCAGATAAAAAAATCCATTTCACGCTCGGAGGTGAAAACTGGAAAATCTTTTTACTGAGCAGTGTATTTAGTCTTAAAATGATTGCAGAGCTATAATAACTAATTTTTGAAAATAAATTTGGTTATTAAAATAACACTAAATGATAATAAAAGTGGACATAACGAACACTAGTCGATTGCAGCGCCCCAACTCGGAACTACAAACTAAGGGTAAAGTAGCAATCTCTTTAACGTTTTACTGCATTGCAATGTTGTATTTTATCTCTGACTAACCTTTTTATTTTCATTTTATAGTGTTATTTAGGTTTTTTTTTTAATTTTTATTTAAGTTTTATTGTTTAACTCTAAATTCTCTATACAATTCTTTAAGTTCTTTATCGATTATTTTACTTTTTATCTATTTAAATCATATACGGGGATAAATTTGACAACCTGGTTAAAACTAGTGTTGGCCAGTTCTAGGCTTTACCGCCATTTTTCAAGCAGAACTACTGTATGTTAAATCCAACCCCTGAGCTTTCGTGAAAATTGGTATATTGGGGTTTTTGAGGTTGCAGATAATAAGAAATCTTTTTCACGCTTGGAGGTGAAAACTGACAAAGCTTTTTTACTGGGCAGTGTATTTAGTCTTAAAATAATTGCAGAGCTCTAATAACTTATTTTTAAAAATAAATTTGGTTATTAAAACAACTCTAAATGTTGATTCCTGGCCACCGTGTAGACGCAAGTTATACTTTATGTAAATAGTAATGAAATTTTATGATAGAAGCAAAATAGTTATTTGTTTGGAACTCTAAACTTAAGATTTCCACCTAAGTCATAGAAATATCTGTTTGTATTGGAACTAGGTAAATGTTTAGTGCATATAGAACAAGTCGTGAAGATATGTAATGCTACCCATTCTATTATATACTATTCACAGTAAATGGTATATTGCATTTTCCCAAATAAGTTAAGACTATTTAAAACGCAAAATAAAAAGATTGCAAAAGAATACTTCCCCTGGAGGCGGCCCTTGTTGAATAAAACAAAAAAAATTTTTTCAAACAATTTTTCAAACTATTTTATTTCGAAAGATGTAAAACTTTAACATTTTTTATTTTTAAAAAAGGATTTAACAATTTTTTTTATTTTTTTTTTTCAAAAAGGGAGCGTTCAAGTATTACGTAACGCTCCTAGGGCGGGTGGGAGTCATTTTGGAGTGTTACGCCTATGTTAATGGTATAGGAAAATAGCGTTACAGGGGGGGAGGATAGGGGTCCAAAATAATCAAAATTTGCGTTACGTAATACTTGAACGTTCCCAAACAAGAAATTTCCATTTTTTTTAAATGTAATTTTTTTTTTTTGAAAGAAGTAAATAAAAAAAACATATTTTTTTAAATAAAAAAATAGTTTTTTCATTTTTCCAAAATTTTAACCCCCCATATTTTTTTTGCGGGATTAATTTTGAAAAACAATAGAAATCTTCCCCCTTATAAAACTTGATTTTTCCCGAGTCAATCGGATAATTCGTTCTTGAGTTATCGTGTAAACAAAAAACGTGATATCGGACGAACGGACAAACAGACGGACGGACAGACGGACATTTTCAAATGTTTCTTATTTTTAATGAAACACATTTGTAACCAAGAATTTTTTGTCTAGGGCCGTATAATACTATTCTAGCGCTACGCGCTGTGAATAGTATATCTAGATGAACAGTTGCAAGCATCTTATCGGGACTAGGCAGTGCCTAGTAGGCAATTTGAAACATTATAAAAAGGGAAGTTATATTCTAGCAAAAAACTGTGTAACAAAAAATGTGGGCTTTTTATATACATTCATATTGTACTTACCGAAACAATGAAAAAAAAAATATTATAAAAAAAATAAACAAAATAAAATGAATAGAGAAAATGTATTATAAGTCAGATATTTGACTGTCAACATGACATCAAGGGCAAAAATAATCTTGGCTCATTGATAAAGTTGTGTTACTATACCAAGAGTGTATTAAAGTAGTATTTCAACTAAAAACTTAAATGGCAATTTAACTTAGAGACGAAGCATTTTAGACAATATGTGTATTCGAACTTTTTTAATTGTTTCGATGAGTACAATATGGCTATGTATAGCAGCCCACCTTTTTTGTTACACCTTGTATAACATGTTTTATAGGACTTTTATTTAAAATATAATTTTTTCAAATTAGTTAATAAATGACTAATTCCAAAAAACATGTTATTGCTTTAAACGCCAATATCTCGAAAATGGCGTATTTTAGGAATAAATAACTTATTAAATTTTTTGGGCAGTTTAAAAAAACACGTTTCTAAGCGCAAAATTAATAAAATTCAATGATAATTATCATTGAATTATAACTAACTTAATTATACCCTTTACCCCAATCGTTTACCCCAAAATCTAATTAGCTTTTAGAAAGGCAATAAGAAACAATATGTAAACAACCGCTTGTCGATATTTTTTTTAGAAATGGAGCTGTCGAGTTTACAGATAGCAGACAGTTAGACAGACAGACAGATGCAAAAAATATTTTTACTAATTTTGACACAGGAATGTCTAAAACGTCGAGAAATGCCGATGATTTCACTACATCTGCACGTAGTAGTACTAAGTGCCCATGTAAAAATTATGTAATTTAGCAACACGGAAAAAATAATCTAGTTTCCTCAACCAAAAAAATATGACTTGGAAGTTGCCGAATTCTGTAGGTATATACCAATTAAATATTACCTTAACTTTTAATTAAAAAAACAAGAATTAAACTATGTATATGTGAATTATTAATAACAAAAAATAATAATAATAATAGTAATAATAACGCCTGATTAAACAAATATCTTATTTAATTTAGTTAGATCGATAGTTAAATACGGAAAAACTATTTTTCTGGTTAGTGCCACTTGGAAATCTGGTAATGGAAACAAGACAACTTGTTGTTGAACTGGAAAATAATTTCCTGGAAATATGTATTTGTATTACCTATATACCTTTGTAGGACAGATCCTCGATATTTTGACAGTTCTGTGGTGATAGAACGAAATCGAAGGTTTCTACTTTGTTAACTACGACCTATTGGAACTTAGCCATCGATATACAGTATATGTGTCATGTTAATTTACTGATCAAAGAATATCGTATAAAATATTTATACGATTCACGTCCCTCTGGAAATCAATGCTATATGAAGATTCCAAAGGAAAAACTGTGTAAAATGTATTGTCATACTATAAATAATAGAGATATGGCTTAAAATTATAGTTTTTGTCCCTTTTGCCCCCCTTGCTCTACGCCAATGTTAACCATATTTGATGTGGCACAAATAACACAGGTTCTAAATCATTTGATGAAAGATTTTTTTTAAATCAAAGATTCCCTTATAAAGTTTACAAAGAGACAGACAGACACACAGACAGACGGGCCGACATTTTTTACATTCTCTTGACATTTCATGACATTTTATAGCCGAAAATGCAAAAAAATGAATTTTCAGTCAATTTTAATAAGGTGTAAAAGGACTCAAAACAGCGTGGGTTCTAGTCCCCGCAGTTGAACTTTTCATTCTTGCGATGTTGCATCAAGACTTGTGGCAGTAAGATTTCTTTCTTTATGACTTGTGGCCGACTTTTCAGGGAGGCTGCTTTTTTTGCGGTATTATCAAGGATTTTAAATTTGAATCTACTTGCCTTAGATTATGCTAGGTAGCAGAAATAATAGTTTGTTCAATTTATATAAAAGGAGGAAACGTATCAGTTGCGGTGAGAATATGGACCACTTTAAGAAGTGTTGGAAAAAAAATCTGTGCCTTAAAGTGGTTCGGAAGTCACTATAAACTGGTAGTCTACAGAATGCACAATGGGTATTTGGCCTTAGTGTGATATTATCATGCATATTATATTGTTATTATCTCCCTTCAATGCAACTTTGCCATTTAATCATCTGGCTTATTATTGAGATAAATATTAAATAAGTAGGGCTTGTAAAAACAAGAGGCCCACTAAGAACGCACTAATTCTAGGACTGCAGCGATCGCATACAACATTCCACCTAGGGAATTTCATTTTTGGAGCGGACTTATTTCGTTCTTTTGTATGACATTCTTCTGTATGGCGGGTAAATTTAGCAAAAGCTTAGGGACAGTAAAATTTGTTTACAAGTTTTATGTCATTGAATGGTCTGCTAAACAATATAGTAAACTCAGTGCAGAATCTGGACAAAAATTGATTAGTTATTACTGGTTTAAAAATGAATGTTTCCAGAATATCCGTTTTGGGATTTCCGACATCCCCAGGATGTACGCTTTCGTCTATAGATATCCGTAGGACATTCTTAGGATATACTTTGTTACTAAACGGGAAGCCGAGCGGCTTCAGAACCGTATATCCCAAGGATATCCCGAAGGTATGTACAGTTGGATAAAAAAAAAACAAGATTGAAAATTTAGTTGCTTAAATTCAATAATTACAATACAAACAAAGCCGTTGTCGTGTTGACAATATTTGTCAAAATTACTTATAATAATTATAAATTAATTAGAAATACGTTAAGAAATGTTAAGAAATCTCAAACTATTAGTATATTGGAAGCAGGATGTACGGAAGTGATTGTGGCTAGTGATCTCTATAGAGAACTTTAATTGTTGCAAGGTTATTTAGTGTTTCGGAGAGTTGTGTTAAGATCGTAGAAAAAAGAATAATGGTTAAGATTGAAGAAAAAATAGATGGGAGAGGAAAGGGCGTGCAGACTCGGAAAGAAGATATAAAATGAAATACAGGATGAAAATTTACTTAATTATTTGAGAGAATACCATTTACAAGAAGCGGTGCATGCTATAAACAATACAAATTTTCCTGGGTTAAAAACCATCGCCTGTCGCCGCATCGATAGTTCCAAGATTAAAAAAGCGAAAAAAACCTCTGGAAAAACTTTTTTTTTTAACGAAAATCATAATTTTCATAAATTATATGTTTGGTTAATAGAGTTCAAATTTTTATTTTTTTCATAAGATTTACTAAATATTGTGTTTTAATTTTTGATTTGATTAAATATTCTAAATGTTTTTTCAGTTTATTATTTATTATTATTATTTTTTTAATATTCGACATTATTCGCATGCATTTTCTGTAATAAACTGACAATTGTCAAATTAACCTAAAATTAACCAAATTAACCTAACCTATTTCTTAAAATCTTACTTAAACTATAAAATAATTAGTAAAATTGACATTTTAGCATATTTAAATCATGCGTTTTTTGTGGGTCCAACTGTACAATTGTCCCCGCCAAAAGTGGCTATCAAACAGTATTGCTTTTATTATTTTTTTTGTGAAATATTGCTATTAGCAGCTTGCACCTAGATGCATATTTAAATTTAAGCTAATAGTTTTACAAAAAATTAATAAAAAGATTACTATTTGATAGCCACTTTTGTCGGGGACACTTGTACATAACTAGTAACTTATCTACTAACTTATTTACGAAATAATATTTCGTAGATATATACGAGTATTATATTTCCTTTTTCATCATTTTAGGTTTTCAAAAAGTACTAAGATGCAAAAGTCCATGGTCTCGTCCATAAAAAACGTAAAGCACTTAAGACGGAGGGAGTATTGTCCCTCCCTCAGGAAAGAGTAATACTCACGAAATTGTCCAACCAAGGAAAACACAATATAAATATTTAATAATAACACCGGCACACAAAAAAAAAAATTGTCTGTACACCGGGCGCCACCTATCTACGGGCATGTTTTTCGACCCGCTGAATACGAATTTCAAGTCAGTTTAGGCCGTCCAGCCTTCAATTTCGAGTAAATTGCAAAAAAACCCAAAAAATAGCGAAAATTCGATGTTTTGGCAAGAAAAAAAATTTTTTACTCGAAATTGAAGGCTGGACGGCCTAAACTGACTTGAAATTCGTATTCAGCGGGTCGAAAAACATGCCCGTAGATAGGTGGCGCCCGGTGTACAGACAATTTTTTTTTTTTTGTGTGCCGGTGTAATTGAGGAAAAAACTTATACACATAAACAGACCACAAACACCGACATCCGCCATTAAATTCAAACGTCAAAACGAAAAACGCGGTAATTAAAAATAATGAAGGAGAAGCCATCGTAGGATATCCCAGGGATATCCGAAAGGACATCCACGGGAAATTCCCTCGGGGCGTCCCTGGGATGTACGAAGTACATAACGTATATCCTTGGGATTTACGGGCCTTATATCCATAGGACATACCTTTCGTGAATCCTTGGGGTATACGACAAATGTCCTGGGACATTTGACATTGAGAGGCCATTATATATATATCCGGGGCATATTTTGTGCTATATGGGAAATACAAGATAGTCAACCATATATGGTTATATATAAGGTATACTGCTAACCCTAAAATAGTAAACAATAGGTAGATACTGCACGGAGTTTGGTTATACTATAGCCGATTTTTTGTGGAGCAGTGGTTACGAACCAAGTTAGGGGAATATGTATTTCTTTCTTTTTTTAACTCATTAATTAAACAGAGAAAGAGATACACACAGGTTAACCGGCGTTACCACAAAAATTGACTTATGCTTTATATAATGGTATGAATAACCTATTTTTTTTTTTTTTAAGTGGACAGTGCGTTTTTCCTTTGTAGTCTTCATATTTGTTTGCGTATGCTAACCTTGACCCTATACAATAAAAGTGTCAGGTAATAAGACCCCATAAACTATAAAGTGTAGTCCATTTTGACTAGTTTACACGGAAAAAAAATTATAGCTAGGAGCGCTATAACACACATACCAAGCAAATTATAATCGCTTATTATATAAATACAAGGCTTTCTCTTACAATTATGGCAGTCAGTGTAAAAATTTATATGAAATACTTTAATTGTTTAGTGAATAATAAAATATAACAAATAGTATGGCATTTATAGCTTAAATAGATTTAATTATTGTCCGTGCTAATAATTTTTATAATATAATAAAATTTCTGTAAATTTATAATAGTGCCTGTAATAAATATAATCGTGTCTGTAATATATATAATCGTTTCCAATTTATTTTTAACATTATTAGTTATTGTGTCCCTTATAATCTATAGCTTAAATCACTATAATTTGCCACTGTTACCAAATATCTTATAATGTATAGCGCAGAGCCCACTAATTTCTTTCCGTGTATTCCTAAAATAAACCCAAAACGTGCTTAAAATAAAATTGATTGTATATACAATACGAAATCACATAATGGAAACCTGAAATATGCACAAAGAGAAAAAATATTATAATATGAAGTATTTTTGATGCTTGGGCTAGATACTTCTTACAAGTGTTAAAATACTTGTTCCAAGTATAAAAATACTTGTTATAAACAATTTAACTGGACAAAACCAAGCAAACTGTCTTTTTATAGTAAATAAATGTATAATTGTGATTAGGAAAATTTATTAAATACGTTGTTTTTAATTGTAACGAATAGACCATTTATTTGTTTAATAAGTTAAATCTACACTAAGAAAATGTCATTGTAGTTTTAATACTAAATTTTATTTGTAAATACATATTTGTTATTTATATCGCCACCATTGGTATTTAATACTTTACTTGTGATATTAAATACTGCAATGTGTGTATTGTATACAAAATGTTGTCATTCTAACATAGAGACCGTGCTGGTACATTTGAATCCCCACGCAACATGTGTTTATTAATACTAGCATGTTATAGTAAAAATTACTGTAACATTTGGTAAAGAATAACACACTTATAGTATGGTATACTTTAAGTTGTTGTTAAGTTGTATTACTGATCTAGTTTAAAGTATGTTACAGTATTCAGAAAAATTAACAATCGGTAAATAATACCAACATTTTGATTAGTAATAATATAAAGATTGCAACCACACACAATTACACACTGATAAAATAATCGATCCTTTTTTTAATTTTCTCTGTATTATTACTAATCAAAATTTTGGTATTATTTACCGATTGTTATTTTACTAAATACTGTAACATACTTTAAACTAGATCAATAACACAACAACTACAAGTTAAAGTATACCAATTTGTTTAAACTATGACTGTGATATAATTTACCAAATGTTACAGTATTAATAAACACATGTTGCGTGCGGGATCCAAATGTACCAGCACGGTCTCTATGTTAGTATGACAACATTTTATATACAATACACACATTGCAGTGTATTCACCATGAATGTACTATTTATTAACGTTTAATAAATGTATTATTTCATAGTTTAAAGCTATTATCCTAAATAGCTAATGTCGGGAATTTGATTATATTAACAAATTTTGTCAAAAATTATTAGGTATTCTACTATAAATGAAAATATTACAGGCAATATATTAATGTTAAATAAATAAATTTGTCAGTTTTTTCTCGATGTAGTTCCCTCCGGCTTTGGATTTAATCGTTGAAAACCTTAGTTTGCTGTTTAACTATAATAATAATAATAATTAAGCTTTTAAGCTTTTAAGTAAAGTATAAGTAAGTATCCTGAACAATATATACCTTGTCTCTCAACACAATGCAAATCTCGTGTGCTGTTCAGTCAGAACCTTTTTGAGACTCCGTTATATTAATGAATACGTTTATTAATAGCTTCTATCTCTATACACTGCCGCACATTAAATTCCGAACACCTAAAAAATTGACATTTTTTAAATTCAAATATTTCGAAAACTAATTAATGGATTTGACTGATTCTTTTTTTGTTTTGAAGCTTAAACATTCTCTACTTTTGTTTGTTCTAAGAATGATTAAGTTTGTTTTCGTATTAACAGCAAAAAATAATGTACAACTATGTTTCTTACCCCATCTTCTAGGACTTTCATGGTACGCCACTGCAACTGTTTATCAAATTATTAAAGTCTTTCTTATTGCCGCAGTTTTAATGAATATTTTCTTTTTTATTTTTTTACTTTTTTCCTTCTGGTTTAGGAGATATCAGGATTTTCCTGAAAGTTGTAATTTTTTCAGTCAACTCAAAAAGTACCAAATCAGCAGAGTTTTTTATTTGAAGCTCATGTCTTTTACTTCTACAGTTTCTTCATCCCGGGGCAACTTTTTATGACGGAGGCTTAACGGTGATTTCGCAGAACTGCTGCCGGACGGAGTGATCCTACTTTTTCTTCTACTCAAGTTTTTCAAACCCAATTTATGTTTTTGATAAACTTGATTAGAAGAAAAACTTAACTCGGTTAAGCTTCAAATTCAAAGCACAGCATCAATCAAATTCATGTAGTACTTTTAAGTTAACTGAAAAAATGGCAACTTCCAGGAAAATTCTGATATCTCCTAAACCAGAAGTGAAAATGTAAAAAAAAAGAAAATATTCATTAAAACTGCGGCAATAAGAAAGACTTTAATAATTTGATAAACAGTTGCAGTGGCGTACCATGCAAGTCCTAGAAGATGGGGTAAAAAACATAGTACATTATTTGTTGCTGTTAATACGAAAAAAAAAATCATTTAGAATGATTAATTAAGAATGATTCTTAAAACAAACAAAAGTAGAGAATGTTTAAACTTCAAAACAAAAAAAGAATCAGTCAAATCCATTAATTAGTTTTCGAAATATTTGAATTTAAAAAATGTTTATTTTTGAGGTGTCCGGAATTTAATGTGCGGCAGTGTATTATCATTCATGTTCCTGTACATAAAAGACCTCCTATCTAAAATATCGAGATTATAAAGTAAGAGGTCTCTGAGATACGCAAACTTTTTAAAAAACCATTCTACCCCGTGTTACCCTCTAAGGCTCGAATATCAAAAATTCCTGAACATGTGTCTTTTTGATTTCGATAAAGAACATTTTTACCAAATATCAAGGTTCTAGATTAAAAGGTCTCCGAGATACGCACACTTTTATAAAAAACCTTTTAACCCCCGTTTTACCCCCTTAGGGGTCGAATATCGAAAATTCCTAAAACACGTATCTTTTCGATTTCAATAAATATTTTTATCAAATATGAAGATTTCAGATAAAGAGGTCTCTGAGACACGCACACTTTCTAATACTATGTTGGAAAAACGGTAGGCATTGAAAATATCTTATGGGAAATTTCACAACAAAATTCGTGACAAAATCGTGAGAAAAATCCCAACAACACAATGCAAATCTTGTGTGCTGTTCAGTCAGAACCTTTTTGAGACTCCGTTCATTTAATTAATGAATACGTTTATTAATAGCTTCTATCTATATATTATCATTAGACATGTTCCTAAACATAATATACATACATATATCTAAAATATTAATTACAAGCCGTGAAGCCCGTTCTTCGAACGGGGTAGTTAAACACTTAAAGTAGTTCTTTCTTTACTAACCTTATTTGATAATATTCCCGCAATCAAGGGGATAAGGGAGTATTTTTTTATTTTAATTTTCCATATCAATAAAGAACATTTTTGCCAAATATCGAGATTATAAAGTAAGAGGTCTCTGAGATACGCAAACTTTTTAAAAAGGTCTAATCTTTAAACTATTCACCCCTTAGAACCAAAATATCAAAATTTTCACACCCTTTGGGAACGAATATCGTAAAATCCTAAAATATGTATCTTTTCGATTTCGATAAAGAAAATTTTTGCCAAATTAGAAGATTCTAGATTAAGAGGTCTCTGAGATACGCACACTTTTTAAAAAACTATTCAACCCCCGTTTCACCTCCTTAAGGGCTGAATTTCCAAAATCGTATCTTAGTGGGTGCTTACATGATAAAAGGAACAAACTTTCCAAGTTTCAAGTTTCTAGATCCAGGAGTTTGGGCTGGGCGTATTCTACTAAGTGAGTTAGTTACGATTTTATATAATAGATACCACTAACACAGATCAGTCGTTTTGTGAATTTATTATTAAAGCTCAAAATAAAATTTATGTCAATAATTATTATACACCCAACAAACTTCTTAAGCAATATTCACCTAACATAAACTTTAGTTTGAAAGTTTAGGGTTATTTTTGATAAACACTCGGAGCTTTAATAATAAGTTATATTATATAACTAATGTATTATTATACTATTTACAGCTCGTAAGCGCTAGAATAGTATTATAAGGAAGTTTCGAATTTCCCATTTTTATTTTTTTTTTAAATTTATATTATTTTAGTGCTGAATTCACTACATAAAAAAAGTTCACGAAGGGGTAGTTATCAATATCCTGCTCTTTCTTACTGTTTTTTCTATCCTTAATTTTATGTGAACATTTCCCCCAAGCGAGTGATGTTTCTTATGGTTGACACCTAAAAATAATTTAAAGGTTCCAACAAAAAGTGAAAAATTCTTTTTATTAATTAAAAAAACATTTATTATTATATAAAAAGTTACATAAAAATGTAACAAAATAAAAATTTACTTAAATCATTTTATAATTAGGTATTAATAATAATAATAAAGCATTTATTCCGGCATATAAGCCATATCACATAGGAATATTAGAAAAAAAATAAATAAAAATAAAACATACACAAAAATATATACATAAAAAAAAGGTTGGGTTTACAGTCATTATAACAAAAAACAAAGACGTCGCCAACTTCCAAAAATAGTAGAGGTCCAGAAAACATCTGATGACACTACAGCTCTTAACAGATTGTTCTGGGTGCAGGAAAGGCGCTCTACAAAGCTGGCAAGCTTTTTTCTCCGAAGAGCGTCCAAGGTGTTAATTCGGGCTGTAGCAAACATTTCAGAGGCACTATTATACCGCGGAAGTCTGTGAATAATGCGATAGGCATTATTATAGCAAACGCGTAACGTACGCCAAGAAGCCACAGTGTGGTTGCACCAGAGTTCTCCTGAGTACAGGTCGTAACAGAAAGTCTTGAACAAAAGGTTTTTAACTTCTACAGAACACTTGCTGAATTTTCTTGCGATCATATTAGCACGAACACACAAGTTTTTATAGTGACGTTGAATTTCAGAGTTATCACACAGTGTATTGTCTATTATATGACCGAGATATTTAAGTTTAGATACCTGCTCGATATGGGTATTATTAAGGGAAATTGAGGGAACAATCAGATGCCTATACACTGGGGGTTTAAAAACCATTAGTTTACTTTTGTCCGTGTTGTATTTAAGAAATGTTTTTAACGCGAATTCTTCACACCTACGAAGAAGTAACCGGAGGCCTTCTAAAGAAGGACATAGTAGCACCATGTCATCCGCATATGAAATACAGTTAACTTTGATACTACCACAGAAACAACCAGCGGCAACTGCCAACAGGATATAGTGAAGTTCGTCAATATACGCATTGAAAAAATCAGGAGCTAGAAGGCTTCCTTGGCGTACACCATTTCGCAGTAAGAAGCTAGAAGATTTGGTAGAACCCCACAGGATGAAGGCAGTTGCTTTGAAGTTCCAGTTCTGAATCAGTCGGCATATGTAGCAGGGTACTTTCCGTTTCAAGAGAGCTTTTATTAAGGTAGGGTGATGAACTCTGTCAAAAGCCTTACTCAAATCCAAGAATAAAGCATACACTGGAGTGTTTTTCCTTATATTGTGGCTGACAGTTTCTTTCAGAAGGTAGATAGCTTCAGCAGTCCCCACATTGCTTTTAAACCCGAACTGGTTATCAGAGGTTTTTAGGCAATTCTTACATCTGCTAAGAATAACAAGTTCAAGGACTTTAGAAAGAGACGTTGATATGGCGATAGGGCGATAGTTAGAAGAGTCAGATATGTCGCCGCTTTTGTTTTTGACAATCGGTATGATAATGCTCTTCGTTAGTGACGGGGGAGTTATGCCATGGGATAACATGCCCGAAAAACACATGGATAGAATAGGATATAAAGCTTCATGCGCATATATAATATATTCCGGAGAAAGGCCATCCCAACCAGCAGCCTTTCCACGCTTAAGCTGAGATATGGCAAGTTTAACATCGTTTGAGGGGACCATACAGGCTTCAAAGTTCTCAGCTTCAAAAGCTTCAGAAGTCTCGTCATCAAACAGATTACTAAGCTTTTCGAATTTCTTTGCCCAAAGTTCTGCAATGTCAGATTCACCAGAGGCCTGATCGACTGAGTTCGACAGCGAAATTGAAGTCTTGCTTATTCTGCCGCAGGCTTTCCAGAATTTCACAAAGTTTTTGTCCAGGTGATGAGTAGCCAAGGCATCTGCACGGATTTGTTCTTCGCGGCTGCGTACAGATTTTAACTTGTGCTGAAACAGTTTTCGTAAAATAAATTTAGTTCAGTGTTCGACCCTGTCGCATCCGCGGCTAGCCTTTAACGATTCGTTGTAGCTCGTAGTCTTTCTTATTCACAGACCCTCCTTCCACTAGTAAGCTCTTCGCATACATCTTGAAAAGTGACGGAGATTTCATCATCAATCTGTATACCAAGATCAGAAAGAATGTTTTCGCAAGGCGTCTTATGAGGCTAACGAAAAGGCGAGTCCACTAAAAAAGTCCATGGCGCACACAATGCTTCCTAAATGAACGCAACAAAAATAAAAAACTGAGAATAAAAATAAAAACTGAGAATAAAAAAATTTTCTTATTATTTTTAATGTTATGTTACTATTTGTTAGGTACTGAAATGAATAAAGTGTGTATTGTACATAGAATAGTTAACATTTCTACAAAAACAAAGTTTTCAGACAGCAAAATAACCTATATGTTAGCATTTTACTTTTCTGCTCGTTACCATGACAGCAAGCGCAAAATTGAATTTTGCGCGATAGAGTGTAAGCAACCGGCATGTCAATCGTAAAAAAACTGTCAGGTATATGCTACAATGTTTTGGTACGCCATTTGTTTTAATATAAACCTATTATTTATTTTAAATCAAATCTCAATTTCCTGTGCTAAATATTTGTTGTTACGAAGGAATTATGGAGAGTGACAGTGACGAGGATTTTACTTTTAAACCACCAGATTTGCAGAAAAAAGTGCTGCGAGCTTGTAAGGTTATAGACTACGGCCTAAAATTTATTTATTTATTTGAGATCCTAGAAAAAATGTTGTTTGTATTACGAGCGCAAAATGTGATTTCTGCTTTCGCGTTAAATTCCACGCTCAAGCAGAAATCAGTCATTTTGCACTCTTAATACAAAAATAACTATTTCGGGACGGAGACTTTTTTGTTTTACTTTCCGTAAATGAGAACCGAACGAATAAACTTTCGAGTAAAGCCGTTTAAAAAAGTATTTTATACCACAGTGTGTTGGACAGGTTACGTGCATTTACACAACTAATTACTGTTTCAGTGTAGAAAGGCCTTTTGGGGAAAAAGTAATCCTGAAAAGAAAATCTTTGATGAAATGTTAAAGATTTTCTTTTCAGGTTTTTAAAATTATCATAAAGATATAGTAAAAATGTACGCATAAAAAATGTAGTATTTAAAATACTACCTACCATTTATATTGATGACATGTATCAATCATCATTTAATATTGTATATTATCAGATTATATATACTCGATAAACAGAATTTCAAAGAAATTTGGTGTAAGGCGAATAAAGATAAATGTGACATATTTCATAACATCCCTATTATCCGTGTCTGAATTATACTGCAGTGACTCATTTGCGAAAATGTGCTAAAAAGTGAGGATCATACCAGTTCGGCTGCGGTTCGCGTAACTCCGTCTGAGGGGAATCCCTTATACGAGAGCAGCAAAATACATTTTAGGTATGAGTCACTGCAGTCTGATTCAGGCACGGATAATACTCTCTACAAGGCAATAATCCTACTCCGCACTATTAGCCAATAAAAAAAAAATTGTCAAGATGGAAATTCGACCAATACAATACAAAGTCGCATCTTTTTCATAAATTTAATTTTAGTAGCAATAAATAAATTATAAAGAACATTAAAATACGTACCACAAAAGAATGATCGTAATCCTATTTCTCGCATTCGTTGAATTTTTAGTACTGAATGTTATTTGTTAATAAATATTTGTTATTTATATCGCCACTATTGGTATTTAATACTTTACTTGTGATATTAAATACTGAAATGTGTGTATTGTATACCACACGTTGTCATGCTAACACAGAGACCGTGCTGGTACATTTTAATCCCCACGCAACATGTGTTTATTAATACTAGCATGTTATAATAAAAATTACTGTAACATTTGGTTAAGCATATCACACTTATGGTATGGTATACTTTGAGTTGTTGTTAAGTTGTATTACTGATCTAGTTTGTTACAGTATTCAGAAAAATTAACAATCGGTAAATAATACCAAAATTTTTAGATAGAATAATTGATCCTTTTTTACTTTTCTCTGTATTATTACTAATCAAAATTTTGGTATAAATTACCGATTGTTATTTTACTAAATACTGTAACATACTTTAAACTATATCAATAACACAATAACTACAACTTAAAGTATACCAAACTATAATTGTGAAATAATTTACCAAATGTTACAGTATTAATGAACACATGTTGGTGAGGATCCAGCACGGTATCTATGTTAGTATGACAACATTTTGTATACAATACACACATTGCAGTATTTAATATCAGTATTAAATACCAATGGTGGCGATATAAATAAAATATATGTATTAAAAAATAACATTCAGTATTAAAAATACAACAAAAAATGCATAAATCAAAAAATAACCTTGGTGGATCCACCATGGAAACTTTTGTGGAAAAATGCTCAAAGTCGCATCAATACCGTGGCTCAATGCGTAAAGTGCGACTTCCAGCGTTATTTCATACAGCGTTCGGACTACATTGCAAATAATTAATTATAATTTCTTCTGATCACTGAAAAAGTAATTTTTCTTCAAAATGATACTATACCGGGTGTCCCACCAGGTTCTTGACAAGCCATATCTCTATTATTTGAAAAGATATAAAATTTTACAAAAAATATCATTAAATGTGAGATTTTATTAAGATATCCAAAATTGCCGCTTGCTTACCCACCCCCTTAAAACTGCCCCCAACTTAAATAATAATTATAATTGAATCGGTCAGTTGAAGAACAGAACTAGTCCAAAAGTAGCCATTTTGAGATAAGATAGCAAATGTTTCTTAAAATTTGTATTCTGCTTAAGAATACGTGAACGTACGGCTGCGCGATCGATATATTTACAGCAGTCAGTTAAAGAACAGTACTTGTCCAGAACAAGTACCATTCATGAACTGACTGCCGCAATTAACAAGTTATTTTTGAAAATCAGGAATGCCGATCTTATACAAAATAATCGATTCTAAGAATCGATTTAAAATCAAAACTAAAAAATCGATGTTTCTAATAATTTTAATAATAGTATAAAACAAGCCAATAAAAATCAAGAAATAGACAAAGACAACGCTTAGCATTTCCGATGTCAGATATCGACAGTGCACGTGGTGTTTGATATACTTCGGACAAAAACGTGGTGGATTCTATAAGATCCATTCGAAGGAAAAAGAATCGATTATAATAAAATATCGATCTTCAAAAGAAACGATTAAAAATCGGTATCCCTGTTACAAACAAACAAAACAAACAAACAAATTTATTATAAGTGATATCTTATTTTTTAAGGGGCTCAAAGTACAACCCCACCAGATCCAATGCTATATTTTTCATCAAAAAAAATTCCAAAAACTGAAATGAATTTTGGTACAATTTGCGTTGCGTAATACTTGAACGTTCCCTAAATAATTTAATTGGCCATATCAAACCAAATATTTAGTTGACACAAATATCAGTGTATCCAAAAGAAAATTGATTAATGTATCTAAACCCAACCCTTAAACACACTGGAACCACCTGCAACTTTTTTTATATTATAATAATTATTAATAAATAATAATTGGTATTTAATATAAGATATCACTTTTTTTAAGCATTAACATTTAGGTGAGAACCAAAAGATATGGGTTATCACTGAAATGATAAATTTTGTCAGAACGCCACAATACAAATATTTTGGAGCCAGTCCCAGAGTATTGTAACAATTTTCCCTTGGTTAAATTTACCCTGGTTTACCTTATAAATTTTAAAAGAAATTTAAGAATAATTTTCACATCTGATGTAAGTAAACTAGGAAAATTGAAAACCATATAACTTTTTATTGACACATAACTTTACCTACTTTATCTTAGCCTCATTGATAATAAATTTAAAATTACACTTTTCAAAGAACTTACTTATATATTCAATATACAATTTGTTATAAATTTGTTGTAAATAAATGGCAATAAAACAACTTATTATTTTATACAGATACATGGCAATAAAACTTTTTATTTTATACAGATCTCCCTCTCCCTCTCCCTCTCCCTCTCCCTCTCCCTCTCCCTCTCCCTCTCCCTCTCCCTCTCCCTCTCCCTCTCCCTCTCCCTCTCCCTCTCCCTCTCCCTCTCCCTCTCCCTCTCCCTCTCCCTCTCCCTCTCCCTCTCCCTCTCCCTCTCCCTCTCCCTCTCCCTCTCCCTCTCCCTCTCCCTCTCCCTCTCCCTCTCCCTCTCCCTCTCCCTCTCCCTCTCCCCCTCCCTCTCCCTCTCCCTCTCCCTCTCCCTCTCCCTCTCCCTCTCCCACTCCCACTCCCACTCCGTCTCCGTCTCCGTCTCCCTCTCCCTCTCCCTCTCCCTCTCCCTCTCCCTCTCCCTCTCCCTCTCCCTCTCCCTCTCCCTCTCCCTCTCCCTCTCCCTCTCCCTCTCTCCACTAGGAGTGCATTGGAATTGCGCTGCTGTTAATTACTATAAAAGGTTAAATTTGATTTTTTAATAAAATTTAAACTTTTAAAAGCAAACAACATTTTAATACTGCCTTTTCCTTAATTGCGGTTTATTTTTTTAATCAACATTCATTTTTTAATTTATTTTGTTTGCTCTTTCATTGGTTCATTTTCTTCGTTAATAAATCTGAAAGCGGTTAATCAAAGCAGACGGTTTCCTTTTTTTTTAAGGTTTGATTAATTATAGGCTATGTATACATCAGTATATATTTTCAATTAATTTTTTAGCCCTGTTACATTTTACCCGACTACGGCAGTTTTTAAGCGCGTAATTTCGCTGTCAATAGGGATAAATAGGGATGGCAATTGCCGTCCCTATTTAGGTGTTGCCGTCCCTAATCAAATCTTTGTGGCACTGCAGTGCACTGTAGACTTTTTTTAGTCGTCATTAACGAACCAGTTTGAAGTTTTTTTTACATGAAAATATATAGGTTATTTTTTTTAAGGTCGAAGTGTATTATAGAATAAAGTTTTCTTTCATTTTCGTGAAATATTAAATTGTTAAACTGTGCTAGGGCTTTTTTAGTTGTTATAATTTTTATTGCGCGCAAGCGCTGTAAAATTAAAACGCGAAATTTCCAAAACTTTGTAAAATTTGACCATCAAATTTGTTACGTTTTTTTTTTTTTATTTTAATTTATTATTATACAAGAAAATTCAACAATTAAAGGTAAAAAAAATTGTGTAATATAATTTTTATTAAACATATACTGTTTTACTTTTGCAGGCAAAAATTGTACAACTTAAGCATGAAAATCGTTTAAAAATTGCCTAAGGCGCTAGAGCTTTCTTACATTTTTGATATTTTAAATTGTAAAGTTTTACAGTAATAAATTAGAATTTTATCAAAATTCGCTAAAACATTTGCATGCAATGTAAGTTACGGTACTGCCAGTTACGTCGTTATTTGAGTTAGGGGATGATATATACCTTTTTTAAAGGTATTTATCAGTACCTACCTCAGTTCTGAACTGTTAGCTTCTCCACTTCTACTACAACTACTCTCAGCGCTCCGGTGTGTGCTACTAAATTGATCTAGTTTCCAGAAAGGATTTTTTTACAGATTTAGTATCAGTTACTGGGGGGGGGGGGTAACATTTTTATATTTTTGACGCCAACCTTGGCGCGTCTACCAAAACAAAAAAACACCCTCCGAAAAAAAGCTTTGTCCCTGAACGTTACAAAAATTGGCGCCCAACTTAGCGCCCCTACCAAAACACCTTCCGAAAATTAAGATTTGTCCCTGAGCGTTTCCTACAAGATTTGACACCAAAACAAAAAACAAAACCTTCCAAAAAAAAGGTTTGTTTGTCCCTGGGCGTAAAGCTTTGTCCCTGAGCGTTACTACATTTGACGCCCCAACCAAAACAAAAAAAAACAACCTCCGAAAAAAAAGCTTTGTCCCTGAGCGTTTCTACGAAAATTGGCGCCCCTACCAAAACAAAATAAAAACAAAATCTTCTGAAAAAAAGCTTTGTGCTTTTTTACAATATTTGGCTACCCAAACAAAAAAACACCGGCTATTCTGCCGAACTAAGCTGAAAGGTCCTATCTACATAGGTTTAACATGCACAGATAGGACCTTTCAGCTTAGCAAGGCAGTATTATTTAAATTTTTTGTAAAATAACCAATAAAGATTCTTGGGGGGGGGGGTAAATACCCTTTCTACCCCCCCCCATATCTACGCGCCTGGGAAGAGAACGGGATACTCAGCTCACTAGCTATTTTTTAGTCAAGGTACTATATTTCAAATAATTACCTTCTTAAACTTTTAAAGTGAAATATTAGGTCCTATTCGTAAACAACACAGATGGTAAAGATGTTAAAATTTGAAAAAAGAAAAGTAGGAAGGAAAATATGGTTATCTTTTCATATAAAGTAACGCGTCGGGGGTTTTGAAGCGTGACGATGTGGAAAATATGTTCTGTAAAACTTTTCAGTGAAAATGTGTTTAAAGCTATTTATTTTAATGCTAGCAAATTCACGTCTCTCAGAAAACTATTAACTTTTGCGTTGTAATATAATTTTCTTTATCTCTTTTAAATTAATTTTTAAGTTAAATAAAAAAAACCTATTTTATTTCCGTCATTTTGCATTTAGGGGAAAGTAGGATAACGGTGCGCAGTGGGTAACCATGCGCACCCCCGAAAATTCATATTACGAGGTATTCTGAGACATTTCTGGCATCCATGCTTGAGGGGCGTGTCCAACAATTTGCTAGTACCAAAAACTAAGACTGACAAATGAAAGTTGTTCACAATATTTTAATATGACATTGTGTGAATTGATGTTTGTTGTTATTATTTTGCACGTGTACGAAATAGGACAGTAAGTTCATAACTCTTGGCCGATTATTCTAAAATAAATATATTCTTGAAGGATATGATCATTTGCATTTATCCATGCAATTTTGTTAAATTTAATTTAATAGTTTTTGTTATGTAAAGTAATTTATTTTTAAGTTCATGATGGGGTAATGTTGCGTATTCCCCTCACTGAATTAAATAGTAATAAAATTAAATAAAAAACAAGTTTTTAAAGTTAAAACCTTTCTAATAGTTACGTATTTCTAAAAAGTAGAAAACAAAATTGTTATACAAATGTTTAAAAAAAATATTTTTAAAAGAAGGTTTTTTGGAAACGTTCTTTAAATGATCAAAAATTCCAAAACCTTTCTTTTAAAAATTAAGTTTTTGGAAACAAATCTTGTGTTTAATAAATATTTTTGCATTATTTTCTGTTTTTATCTTTTTTGCATAATTCCCCAACAGTTGCGCACCATTGCTCCTTGGAGTGGGGAATTGTGCGCAATAGCACTTGTGTAGTTTTAAATTTTTATTGTCCAATCATATCGCTTAGGTGCGTCCCCCTTTTAACCATTGAAAGGCTTAAGATATTAACTTCAAATCGGAAAGAATTAAATAACATAACCCAAAAAATTTGTTGGTATATATTTAGAACTCACAATGGAGACAGTGGGCAAGGGGTAATATGTTTTTTTAATGTAAAAGGAATCAAGTAATAAATCATTTTAAAGCTTATTAAATTCTCTTTTTGACCATATCATTTTTAGTTTTTTAAAACAGTTCTTGAAGGTGTTGAATTTTTTGTTAAAAAATGCGATTTTCTTGTTTTTTTTTTTATTTATTTATATTATTTAAAATTAGTTTAAAAGTATAATTTACGTTTATTTATCATGAAATTAATCAATAAACAAAAATTGATTTGTT